>CM031948.1:1590000-1965000 GCA_018749465.1 Paracanthobrama guichenoti | reverse complement strand
CATAACAACTAGTGAGATAGATCATACTGGTTATAACATGACAATAAAGAAGAGAGAAAATGTTTAATAGTATTATTTTTTCATAACAAATCAATGCATTTTTAAAGAAATTGTGAGACACTGTAAGTATGATTTACGGCTCTTTTCAGTGAGCTGAGTCAAATGAGCTGAGTCACTTATTTGTTACTTTTTTTTTTCTCTTGACTTGATTATTTATAATTCTACAGATATATATAGATAGATAGATAGATAGATAGATAGATAGATAGATAGATAGATAGATAGATAGATAGATAGATAGATAGATAGATAGATAGATAGATAGATAGATAGATAGATAGATAGATAGATAGATAGATAGATAGATAGATAGATAGATAGATAGATAGATAGATAGTACTTTTTTATCCTATTTCTATATAATTTCTTCCTTGTGTTTTTAACTGTGAATCTGCACTGTCCATGGAGCGGACCTGTTTACATTTCACTGCCGGTTGTATATTCGGTATATAACTGTGTATGTGACAAATAAAACTCTTGAATCTTGAATCTTGAATCAAATGAGCCGGCTCACGAAAAAGAGCCGGAATGCCCATCACTCAAAAAAGGTTTTGATTGCAGCGTCATCAAAACGATCTGCGCGCGCAGTTTTTATTGACGTGTAGCGACATCTAGTGCTCGCGCTCTGTACTGCTTCCTCACGCATAACAACTTGACGAGCAGCTTCACACACACACACACACACACACACACGACCGCTTCAGATGATGATGATTTGATGATGTTTCAAAATCAAGAGCAGTCGACAAATTTCAGCTACCTGTGTCTGGGTTTAAAATCATATTTTGTATAAAACAAATAACATTTTGGTTAACCCTAGTTGGTCTTATTCGGTAATTATGATCGATCACACGATTGATTGGCGTCGGAACGCTGTTTGCGCGTTCACGGGGGTTCGGGAGCGCGCGTTTCTCGGCTGTGCTTAGTCACGCTGAGTTTCGCTTTACGTGAGTACGAAAACACACACACACACACACACACACACGCTGAAGTACACACAAACACACACACACACAGTCACCGAGAGCCGTTTCCGATGAGCTGTAAGTGTTTAGTGAGAGACTTTGTTTACTGTGTTTGTCTTTCTGATATTATTGAAGTGTTTTGTTTACGTCGTGTCGCTGTGGTGCGCGTGTTGATTTATTAAATGTGCTGATTGACAGTATTTATGATGATGGTGATTATGACTTGGTTATATTGATTCATTATGAAGTTTAATAATCTAAGATATTTGCACGCGTTCGCAGTGTGATGTTATAAAGCTTGAACAACAACAATAATAATAATAATAATAATAACACTTTTACTGTACTGTTGCCACCTTAGATTCCCCATATTTATCAAGTGTTGTGGTTTTATAACTAACTATTACAGTGTTTTGATTAATAATTTAAGCATACGGGACGTTTTGCACAGAATAGGTTGGACATTGACTGAAGCTTGTAATGTCTAAGTACATTTCAGCGCAGTAAATTAATCTCTCGGGTCGCGGCGCTGCTGCTGCTGCGTGTGACCGGCTTTGAGCTGCTGGAGGGCGGATGGAATTTAAACTCCAGCCCGGGGATTTCAGGCCCGTCACTGTTTACATGTTGACATTTCTGATTTAAAGTGCGATTTTAGTTTTACATGTTAGAGAGGTTATCAGTAAAATTATTAATTTAGAGCCACCTTTATTAAACTGATAATTTAATGTGTTGATTGTGGATTAAAACAATGACGAGGTGTTTAAATCTGTCCTGATTTCTCAAACGTTCAGCGCTGTTTTGGTAAAGTTTGCCATTCATGCAGCAGATCTGTCATGCATGATTGATATTTAACATTTCTATGACAATCTCTGAAAGGATTTACAGTTGATGTAATGCAGTCCCTACTAAAGCCAAGTCTTAACTAAGTTGATTGCTTCAGCCCAGTGATTCTCTTCTGATGGGTCACTGACAGCAGATACAAACTGTGCTGATAACCATTTAAATAGTGTACTTGTGCGTCAGTAGTATAGCAATATGAATAGACTTGTTAACTTTTAAACCGGAGAAGAAAACCCTCCCCATATCTTTAGTAGATCATGTCAGAGGTTGTACATCCAATAAAACTCTGTGTTGAGGCCCTTGTCTTCTATTTAATGTTGTATAAAATGATGTTTGTTTTTTGGGACATGTTCTCTTCAGTGAGCTGAATTAGTTCGTTTGTACCGCAGTTTCACTGCTAGAGTTGTGATTTGTGCTGTGTTTCTTATTTTTCTAGATGTTTGCTTTAAATCAATCTTTTTTCTTCTTCTTCTTAGGTTTTCCCAGTCACCAGTGAAAACAAATCAACACCATTAAACTCATGAAAGGAGAGTGAGAGACTGAATGACACACGTGTGACAAGTTTCCCGTTGTACTGACGAGTCTCATTCTGACACAAAGACTGTAAGATACTTCACAGTCAAGAGACGTCCGGCCTTTAGATTCAGAGGCTGCTTTTAGACTCGTTTGTCTTCACCTTGAAACCGAACCTGCACAGAAAGACGGTTTCACTTCACATGCTCTAGAAGTTTTTCCTGTGTTTGAGGAAGAGACATGCTTATGTGAGCAACAGACCGGTTGGATTGTTCTCAGCTGACGGGAGCTTATGCTCTTCCTTGTTCATAAAAAATTCCCCTGTCAAATCAAAAAGATTGCGTATGAAATGGAGACGTGTCACAGACCTAAACCATCAGGAGATTATAGATCTCTATAACAGCACGTTTCACCTGAGTGACCCTGTAAGACCCTGTAAAACTCACCCGTCTCCCATCTGACGCCGTTCAACCTGCGCTGGCGAGCGAGGATGCGAGTGCCGGGCCGCGGCCGGTGAGGATGTACGCGGCATCCGGGATGACGGAGTGCAAGGCGGAGGTCACGCCGTCGGAGCGTAACGGGCATCGTGTGTTCAGCTACACACTGGAGAGTCACACGGCGGCCGCCTTCAACATCATGAACGAGCTGCGGCTGGAGCGGCAGCTGTGCGACGTCACGCTGAGGGTCAAATACAACGAGCTTGAGGCTGTGGACTTCGTGGCTCATAAGGTGGTGTTGGCGTCATCGTCGCCAGTGTTTCGTGCCATGTTCACCAATGGGCTGAAGGAGTGTGGGATGGAGGTGGTGCCCATCGAGGGGATTCACCCCAAGGTACGAGTCGTGATGCTAGGCCTGTAACGATCATGAATTGTATGCTAATTTTCATACAAATCATTGCGATTAACAATAGAGCCGCACAATTAAATGTTAAAATACTGCGATATCAATTCAAACACCTATGCGATATTATTCCTAAATGATGATTCGGCGATGTCAAAGATTTAATAGACAAGTACGATCGCAGCGAACATTGAGATTGGCATGACCCAGAGGGAGCAGTTGTCATGTATAGGTATGAAACCGCGTCTTTTCAACAACGCGGTATCATTATTTGTCTTAAAATAATTTAAATGATCACAAAAACACTGGGATTAAAGTTAATAGTTCGTATATAAACCCTGATATAGAGAAAATCACCTTTTGAAAGTAACGACGCATCACATAAAGATTGTATCAATTACATTGTTACGCCAGTAGGTGGCGACAAGTGACTGTTAAAAAATGTTTTTGTCATTTGAATCATTCATTCAACAGATTTGTTAAAAAATGCTGATTCATCCAGTAATGAAAAAAGTGAAGCCTTTATTAGTGAGTCATTGAATCATTCATTCAAACTTATTTTTTTAATCTTATTAATTAAATGTTTTAAGTAGTCTGCAGCGATTAACATTTTGTCAGAACCTCTAGTAAATTAGATGTTATTTTTGTTTAGTTGTCTGTTCAGAGTCATTGTAGAATCATGATTAGGGCTGGGCGATATGGCTGAAAACTGTATCACGACATAAGCGTTTCATATCGGTCGATATCGATAATTATTGATCTTTTTTTATGACCTATTTAAAATAAGGACCAGGAGGAAAAATATATTTAAACTTTTTTATTTTAAACTTAACCTTCCTCTGATTATAATCCCCTCAGTTATAAAGGCAGAAATGTCTAAAATCACAATGAACACTTAACAATTATCTCTTAACATTAAGGTGCAGTGCCTCCGTTATCTCTTTGTGCCGTTTAGATGCTTTGTCATAAGGCACTGAAGCAGAGTAACGTTTCAAAGAATAGCACAACGGTGAGCGCGTCGAGTATAATCACCTCCCCAAACGGACGAGGCGCGCGCTGCGGAGCCAGACGAAAGTATAAACAGGGCTTAAGGTGGTTAAACAAGTTTGTGGTGTTACCAGACTTGGTGGGGATGATGGTCTTGCATAATTTGCAGACGACGTTGGTCTGACTACGGTCAGACTTATAAAATCGAAAAAACTGCCATACTGGCAATCTGACTTGTTTTCCTGTTTTATCAACTATTTCCTCGCTCGCTGCGGCACTCATTTTCCACTTGTCACTCCACGCCGGTTCTGTTACTGAAGAATCCAAGATGAGACAACGATATGGCGCAACCAAACATGATACTGTTACATGATTGGCTGTTAGCGTGTCACTCCCTACCTTGCTAGGTTACCAGAGAGTGAGTGCCTTTGTTCATGCAGCCAAACTTGCTTCGCAACCTCTGGTTTCTAACGACGAAGAAAAAAAAATTATCGAACGCATTTTTTATTGATATCGATCACGTGTCTATCGCGATACATGTCGTTATCGTTTTATCGCCCAGCTTATGAGATCTCAATTTTAAACAAAAAAAAAAAACACAAAAACAACAATGATTTTTCCATTTAGTTCCATCAGTCCATCAGTGCAGGGCTATTATGTTATTTTATGTTTTGTTTGGCATCATATATAATATAATTTTCACATTTTATGGCATTTCTTTAAATGCCTAAATTTCCTTTATTTGTATAATAGAATGTGATTGAAATAAAACGAATATCCTGC
Source organism: Paracanthobrama guichenoti (assembly GCA_018749465.1). Taxonomy (NCBI): domain Eukaryota; kingdom Metazoa; phylum Chordata; class Actinopteri; order Cypriniformes; family Gobionidae; genus Paracanthobrama; species Paracanthobrama guichenoti. The sequence goes on along the minus strand of CM031948.1, from coordinate 1,960,012 downwards.
ATTCTGTAGGAGCGAAACGACAGTGTTTACAACTAGTTTCACAGGATTCCTGAGATTTCTAGATATGACTGACGCTTGCTTTACTGCGCACCATGCGGTTGCTCTTTATCTTGATGGCCAGGATAAGTCCAAAATGTGATCAAATTATTGCTCAGTTATAATTGCAATTAGATCAAATAACCATAATCAGATGATTAATCAATAATCCTACGTGATGCTCTTATTTGTAAATGTGGCTGGTTGTTGTTCTCAGGTCATGGGGCGGCTCATCGAGTTTGCGTACACTGCGAGCATCTCTGTTGGTGAGAAGTGTGTGATTCACGTGATGAACGGGGCCGTCATGTACCAGATCGACAGCGTGGTGAAGGCCTGTTGCGATTTCCTCATGCAGCAGCTCGACCCGAGCAACGCCATTGGCATCGCCAACTTTGCTGAGCAGATCGGCTGCATGGAGCTTCATCAGAAGGCCAGAGAATACATCTACATGAACTTTAGTCAGGTCAGTGACGTGCACCTCTGTACGACAGGAGCGTTCACCTGTTCTGGAGCATAGTACACTAACTCACCTGCACACAAACCCGTGCCGCAGTCTGCCAGGAGTAGGGCTGTACGGTTAATCAGAATAAAACCAAAATTGAGTGTTTGGTTTAGTGTGAATGTCAAATCGCAAACGTTGTGACTAAATGAGTACATGCGCTGTGTGTTTCAGAGTGAAGCGCAGCGACGTGTTCGTTTACAGGAGAGCAGCTCATGATCAACCGGTATTTTCAGCATGTCAGAGCGTCTCGTTAGTAAATGCTCCACATGAACTCCATCTGCAGCTGAGTTTGAGTCGCTTTAACATGCTTTTGAAAACACAACATGTGCCAGCAATCACAAACTCAAAAGAGAAGCTTTAAAGGCTTACTGTAGAATTTCCATGTACCGGTTATTGACCTCTGTTATGTTTGGCTGGCCTCTTCACATGTTCAGTCTAATTTTGACAGGAACCGCTTAAAGGGCATTTTGCAGGTTACATTTTTTTTTCCAAATTAATATATAACCATGTATGAAAATACCATATGAAAAGGTAATGCAGGATTTTAAAAAGACATAAGAGCACAAATTTAATAGATAAAGTGGCCGGTTCGTTGACAGTTTGTGAAAAACGCGTTTTTTTTCTTTTTCTCAACATACGTCACGAGAGGGAGTCGTGTGCCGGGCTCTGTGTTGGCTCAGTGCAGAATAGGTTGGTTATCAGTACAAGTCTGTGTACTTTCGGTAGTTTTTCAATTTCAATTTATCATTGTCGTGATAAATGATTGTGTCCAGCCTGTCAGGACATGGAGTCCACAGGTTTCCTAAAAAAACAAAGTTAGAAAAGCCTGCATGGTGGCGTTTTGTGCAGGTGAAGAGACAGGACTTCACTTCTGCATCTGCTTTGAAAGACGCGGTGGTGTGTTGCGTTCACTTTAGACTGGAGGATTATCCCGGCGATATGATGGTGTATAACATTGCAATACCCGTGTAAAGGATGATATTAAATTAATAAACATCCACACGCGATGCTGCTTTGCCGTTTTAACGTGAATCAATTTCAACATTGATGAATACAAAGTATGTACATTAAAGGGCTACTTCAGCGATTAGCATTAAGCTTTGTATAAGTAGAATGTCTGAATGTATAAGTTTGAATGATCGAATATACTACTGGGCTTGTACTTATGCAAAGCTTAATGATAATTGCTGAAGTAGCCCTTTAATGAAAAGCCCCCCACCACACCCCCCAAACTTTTGAACGGGGTCATTTTTATAAATTCAGCTATTGTTTTATCTTGTGGACTATATGTAAACATATTTTATGTAAAATATTTTATTTAGGACAGTACCAAATAAAAAATAACATGCATTTTGTATGATCCCTCTTATTTTGTTAAAATTAACATTTTGCAGATTCTTCAAGGGGTGTGTAAACTTTTGAGTACGCCTGTACCTAAAACAACAACTATATTAGCTTCCACACCAGCGGACGATATCGTTCTGTTTATTCTAAGCACGCTGCAACTATATTTTTATTGTTATCGTCCTTTGTGTGAATAGGCCTTAAGGGCAGATGTGATGAGATAAAAATGTGAATGCATGCGTCTCTCTCTATCTCTCAGGTGGCTACACAGGAGGAGTTCTTCAACCTTACTCACTGTCAGCTGGTGACGCTGATCAGCCGCGACGAGCTTAACGTGCGATGTGAGTCCGAAGTGTTTCACGCATGCGTGGAGTGGGTTCAGTACGACCGCGAGAACCGCCGGCCGTACGTGCAGGCGTTGCTGCAGGCTGTCCGCTGCCACTCGCTCACACCCAATTTCCTGCGGCGGCAGCTCGAGCACTTCGAGTGGGACGCTCAGAGTAAAGATTACCTGTCCCAGATCTTCCAGGATCTCACGCTGCACAAGCCCACCAAAGTCATTCCCTGCCGGACGCCCAAAGTCCCGCAGCTCATCTACACGGCCGGCGGATATTTCCGGCAGTCACTCAGCTACCTGGAGGCGTTTAACACCTGCACGGGCGCGTGGCTGCGACTGGCTGATCTGCAGGTGCCTCGCAGTGGGCTGGCAGCATGCGTCATCAGCGGTCTGCTGTACGCGGTGGGCGGGAGGAATAACGCTCCGGACGGCAACATGGACTCCAACACGCTGGACTGCTACAACCCGATGAATAACTGCTGGCTGCCATGCGCACCCATGAGCGTCCCGCGCAACCGCATCGGTGTGGGTGTCATCGACGGCATGATTTACGCAGTGGGTGGCTCTCACGGATGCGTCCATCACAACAGTGTAGAGAGGTGAGATGGGGAAGATTTCACAGTGCCTTCTTCCGCACTAAACCAACATCCCTTTGCAGCAGTTCACACTGTTTCCATTAATCATGAAGTGTTTCCCATTAATTACCTAGACTTTGGTGGTTCACTAATTTGACCTGCCAGTTTTATAATGAACTGAATATATTTTTACACTTCTCATTATATTAAAGACCTCTCACATTAACATTAAATTTTGTGCCATTGCTTTTAGGGAAATCAAAGTAAAGGGAAAAAAAGTGCAGGATTCTTTGGGTAAAATTAAAAATATGATCCGATGCTTTCTTAACTGCCGTTTTCTCACCGCTGTTGTATGCTTATTTTGTTATTGAGAGGAAAGCACATATTTACATATTTATCTAAACATCGCCCAGGTCCTTTTAAAGGAAAGTCTGTTCACTCACCGACCAGTGCCTCTGGACAGCTATTTTGGGCATCTAAGACCAAGTACTGTCTACTTGAATAGGGAATACTCACATTTAAATTAAATATTTCAACAAAATCTGACATGACTGTCCGATAAACTTTTTTTTTCTTGTATGGCTTGTTTCCTTCGAGCGGTTCAGTACGGTACACAATTATTGTCATTTCCAGTTGTGAATGGTACCCTAATTTCGAACCGTACCGTACCACTTTTTTTGGCACCTATCCGTTAGGGTACCTAGCACAGTAGTCTGGTAGTAAAGGGTGGAGCTAGACTCACAGCTGAACATTGATTGGTTGACAGAGAATCGTCGCGTTTTTCCTTGCAGCCTGCAGCCTTGGCTCAAAGAAAGTGTGTCTTCTTTTTGTGACAACAGCCACATGCCGATAAGCAAGAACAAGATCTGCTTTATGTCGTCCATTGTTGTTTACTGTGTCACATTCTTCTTCCACGAGAATGATGTTGATCGCTACACTACACCTATCATAAGGGTACTGTTGGCGGTGGAAACGCAAGCCGGGTCAGGGTTTACGGTCCCGAATCATACTGTACTGAACTGTACCGCACCGCTTGGTGGAAATGAGCCATTAGGCTCAAATAGCGTTTATTTCGCATGTGCAGTCTTAAGCATTTCTAATCGCCGATTGGCTCTTTTATTTAAAAATTAGGATGTATTCCTCCATATTGCGTTGCACTTTCTCCCATTCATATGTAATGCGAGAGCACGTCATGTATATCTTAAGTCTTTGACGTCACTCTCAGCAGCTTGGGCGGCATCGGGATGTTCACTAACAGTATGTCGCTGAAAAGGAATTTCAAACTTCTTTTTTCCCCCCTAAGCAACGAGCGGAAAAGAACTTTGCCATTAGTATATCGAGGCATTAAGTGTACTCTTAGGGTGTACTCACACTAGGCACAGTTGCCTTGTACCGTGCCCGAGCGTGATTTGTCATAATGATGACCGTAGCACACAGCCGTTCCGTGCTCTGGCACGGTTAGCAGTCACACTGCATGCAAACGGCCCAACTGATCCGCGCTCTGGCCCACCTCTTCCAAGCCGGCCAAACGAACCGCACCAGGGCACGGAGCGGAGCGCTCACACTTGTCAAACGAACCGGGCTTTGGGGGTCAAATGTGCTCGGGCACGGTTCAGAGCGCCTAGTGTGAGTACACCCTTAATCCCCGTTCACACTAGTGGGCGTTCCCACATCTGATTCTCGGATTTCATTTCATGTTGTAGACAACAAATCAGTTTTCTCACTGCTAAAAACAAACATTTTGGAGGGAAAAGACTAAATTTAAATTGTAAAATCAGCTTCTTCATCTCGCCACCTACATTCCACTACAGGATCAAGAAGAAAACACCTAAAACCTTTTGCATCCACATAACAATGGCCTGTTATTACACTTCCTTTATGATGTTTATGGAGATTAGTGATGAATAACAGATGACGAACATTATTCAGTGAGTTAAAGGAAGCGGTAATAGATATTTAAAGAATGTGAACCTTGTAGTGAGTCACTGGAGCTATAAAATACATGTCTATCTGTCTGGTGTGACTTTCTCAAGATGTGATCTAATTGAATGATCCACAGGTATAAATAGCCGCAGCTCAAATAATAACAAACACACTCGCTTTTATGATCTTTATTGAGCTCTAGTGACATGCAGTGATAATGTCATGTGTTGGTACGTGTTTGTCATGTCATGCTTTATGTCTGTTAGATTCAATATTGATTCATTTGGATGTATATCAAGTACAGTACGTCAAATTTTCAAGGAAAAAATATGCTTTAAACTATATAAAGAACCCTGTCAGTCGGTACAATATTACTGGTTCAAATTAATGTGGTTACATAAGGAGTTTTTATAATATTAACAACTTTTTAATGACAGTTTGTTTTGTTTTGTTTTTTAAAAATGTGAGCAGAAATTTTTACAAATGACGGATTTATTCAAATATTAATATTATAGTGCATGCATTCATCAAAATGCTTCTCTCTAGAGTTGATTTTTCTAGCTGTCTAACAGTATGGTCATTGAATGACTTGTCTGAGTTAAATGTGACATTAGGTGACATTGCTCTGTTTTATTGACGTCTTTCCGCAGTTGAAACACTGATTTAGTGAGACTAAATACTGATTTAGTTTATCTTTCAACATTCCTCATTCATGTTCATTCATGTTTATTTGGTGCTGTAACTAGTAGTAAAGAGGAAGAGATGATCGGTTCACAAGCCGATCATCTCTTGGTTGTTTGAAATTCATAATAAAGTGGACTGAATTTGAAAGCGGAGACTTTGTTTCATGTCAAAAGTAATTGAGATTATTGGATAGGAGGCACTCTACAAAGTTTTGTTCAGGCATCAATCAACTGAAAACAGCATAGACTTAAAGACTGATTCTTGGGATTTAAATTAAATGAGAATCAAATAAAATTTATATTTTAACCCAGCACTAGTCACTATGAATGCATGTTTGTTCATGTTGTGTGTTTCAGATATGATCCAGAGCGAGACTGCTGGCAGCTTGTGGCGCCCATGCTGACGCGGCGTATCGGTGTAGGTGTGGCCGTGATTAACCGTCTGCTGTACGCAGTGGGCGGCTTCGATGGGACGCATCGACTGAGCTCGACCGAATGCTACAACCCCGAGAAAGACGAATGGAGGAGTGTGGCGTCCATGAACACAGTCCGCAGCGGTGCCGGTGAGCTCTCACAATCTTAAGACAGGCGTGACGCTCTGATCGCAGCGGCTCAAGCACGTTTGCATAAATCTCCAGATATTTTTGTACACTGTGACTAAAAATCAAAATTGCCATTGTTTACTTTCCCTCATATCGTTCCAAACCTGTTAATTCTTCAATGTAGCGCAAAAGGAAGAGCCAATGAGGTTAATTCTAGCGTGTCATGTCACGTTTGAGCATCCGCAAGAACCAATGAGGTTTGTTCTCGCATGTCAAGCGTACAGTCGAGCATCTGTTATGTACACTGACCGGTGTATATGTGAAATAAAAGCCTAAGTTAAATCTGTTCATCATATAAAATGATCATGTCTCTTCAGAAGACTTGGATTAAACTGATCCCTTCAGATTTATTTTACCATCTCATTTCTTTCTACCATCAAGAGTTTTGGGTGAACAGACTTTTAATGGAGGGACAGAAATCTCAGATTTCATTAAAAATTCCTTCATTTTTGTTCTGAAGATGAACAAACGTCTTATAGGTTTAGAACGACATGAGGATGAGTGATTGACAGGTTTTTTTGGGGGGGTGAACTAAGCCTTCAAGCTCCAAACATGACAAAAAGCATCATAACAGTCGTCCACATGACTTGCCGGTTTCAATATGTTTCTCACATAGATCATCAGATGAGACGGAATATAGTGCACAAGTCAAATGGATGACTGTTATATTCTTATATGATCGTATCTGTTCTCTTTGGAGCTGAGAGCTGTTGGTCACTGCAGAAGAGCATGCGTGTTTGGAACAACTGAATACACTTCATTTTTTGTGTTCTCACTGGACTCTTCCTTTAATAACTTTCTTGGTTTTGCTGACACCATGGTGTTAAACATTAGTGATCAGACACAGATCATTAATCCTGTTTATGATTGTTCAAACTGCAGGTTCTGCATGAAGTTGTAGTGAACCAAAACATCTGTTTTTTGATTCGTCCACGTGATAAGGGACGTGTGATCTATGTTCAGGTGTGTGCGCACTGGGGAACTACATCTACGTGATGGGCGGATACGACGGCACGAATCAGCTGAACACGGTCGAGCGATACGACGTGGAAACGGACAGCTGGAGTTTCACATCATCCATGAGACACAGACGCAGCGCCCTGGGAGTGACGGCGCAGCACGGACGCATTTATGTGCTGGGTATGAGCTTACTGAACTCACACGCATGTTTAGCATCAGAAGACATGTTTCTAGTCTTATTGTGAGCGATTCATCACACCGTCAAAGCCAAAAAGATCACTTCAGTTAGGCACAGGCAATATGAGCACAATTACAATACATGTAAAACTTGACATCATTATATCACAATATACAAATTTCCTATGGAAGCATGACTATAGCAAATAATGGTCCAGCAGATATATCACAAATTTGATACATTTATATCAAGGTTGCAATGAGTCAGATGTTGATTCAGGAACTGAGGAATTCAGTTACTGTTTGTTCTTTCACTATTCCTTAATCTCTCCCTGTTCTAGCTTGTACTATTCTGAGCGATGTCTGAAACTTTGTATCACTAGCACTTCTTGTGTGTATTGTCTCTTCAAGCTAAATCGCTTGCATTGCTCATTTAAGTCGCTTTTGATAAAAGCGTCTGATAAATGTAACGTCTGTTTGGAAGGGATAAATCGGTAGGATGTGTCTCATTACATTCGATTCAGACTCCAAACTCACAACTCGGGTAAATATCGACTTATTATGATAGGGAAAACTGGCATAACCATGATAGAACATTACTTAAAAATGCTTAACAGTTATCAGTGATTTGAACAGCATCAGTGATTTGAATGGGTCTCATTGGCTTTCGCAGCGACACGCCAAGGTCTGTTGTAGTCTGAAGGAATGTTTGTCTTCATAATCTTTGATAACAATGTAATAACTCACTCCACCTCTGAGATGACTTTCCTTCAGCTGATGTCATCAGTCCCTCCTATTCATATTGTGACACTTTCAACATCATGGAGAGAATCCAGTCTCGTTCTACGTTCTAAAATATGATTAATTTAGTTTTAATATTTGACAATTGTCACTTGCGTTACATGTGCACCAATAATGTGATCAGAGTAAGGAATTAATCGCAGTAAAATGTTAATATGACAAACCTCTTAATTCCCGTTTACATGCAATTTTAATTATTTGTTTATTCGCTAAGAATTGTGGTTATTTTTATCGCATTATTCACACATGCTGAATGATGAACTCCCATATAGTCAGTGCTACTGGACACTGTTTTAACCTATTTATGTCAACATTTCTATGGTCGTATTGGATTTTTTCTGTGACATTCCTAAAATGTCTTCATTAATCGATAATCAATATGCTACATTATATTCATGATGCGAAACATTGTCAACATGAGCTCAGTTTCTTTAGGACCCCAAAAATGTGACGCCTTATGTTTACGAATTTGTGCATGAAAACATTGTGTTCATCACAAACACATGCACACATGCAGGATTTCCGAGGGTCTTAATTTGACCGTCCGCAATTTAAGGCCTTAAAAATGTCTTAAATTAGATCAGAAAGTCTTACATTTAATATGGATTAATATCATGGCATTAAATTAGGGCCCTATGATTTCACAGAAAATGTGAATGGAATTGCAGAATCCATTCATAAAAATGGAATTTACTATATAATGCAGAATGCCACAGGACACTTAAAGGGACAGTTCACTCAAAAATGAAAATTGTCATTTACTCACCCTAACGTCGTTCCAAACCTGTAAGACTTTCCTTCATCATATAAAGCCATCGAGTCTGTTCAGAATATCTGGAATAAACCGCTTGATTCGTATGGATTAGTTTAACGATCACTTTATGAACTTTTTGAAGTGTCAAAGTGGTAGTTGCTTAACCTGTCAAATGGAGGGACAGAAATCTTTCAGATTTCATTAAAAATATCTTCATTTGTGTTCTGAAGATGAATGAAAATCAGTTTAACCATTAAAGCAGAAAAATTAAAACAGAATAAACTATAAAACAAAGCAAAAAGAACAAATTCCAGTACAAATTCAAAACATCCTTAAATCAAGATACGTTTGACATGCAAAATGAAGAAATTAAGTCTTGTTTTCTGAGAAAATTAAGTTTATGCTTAAAACAAGAACAAATATCTGTCATTGGGTATGAAAATTACTTTAATTACTAGAATTAAGTTGATTTTTATAAACCCATTGGCAGATATTTGTTCTTGTTTTAATCATTAAATCACTTTCACAAGATTTCTTCTCTCAAACTTAATTTTTTTGTAAAAATTAATTTAAAAGTTATGTAAACACAATATTTCGATTAAATTGATGCGATTAAGCGCCATGAGTTAATGTTTACCGCAATATTGCCTAAAACATAGTCATTGAGTTGCATGTTACTCTAAAGGCTGATTTATACTTCTGCGTCGGACCTGCGCCGTAGCCTCTATGCCGTGGGCTAAGTGTCGATTTTCATTTATACTTCTGCGTCGTTGTCCGCGTCAAGGGAGGGAGGGTTTCTTGCAGACCAATCACAGCGCTTGCGGTCCGCGTTGAATTGACGCGTTGTTACATTTTTGGAGTGGTGTGTGCCAAGGTATGTCGTAGGCTACTCATGCTACACACAGCCTACGAGATAGCTACGGCATACACTCGACGCATAAGTAAAAATTGGGCTTTAACCTGGAACACATTATCGGACAGATTTACTAAACGGCAAATTTGCATGAGAGCGCAGTGGGAGTGTAAAGTTCTGCGTGTGATCAACTGACAACATGCAAATTAATAAACACAGACGCAGCCGGATCACCAATCCGTAATGACCAACACAATCAACCGATTAGCATCTGGTTTAAGACATGCTTTTCTATGGAGGTAAATTATGTCGCAAACACCAGTAAGCTGACGAGTGCAAACCTTAGTAAATCACCTTGCATGATTTATTTAAATACTCTCCTCCCATAAATTTTGCGCCTGAAAGGGAAACTCCTACAAGTGCATATGACCAAATGCAATAACCCTGTTTCACTGCGTGTCTTTAGTGAGTTTATAGAGGCGCAAGCTGCTAGTAAATCTGGGCCTAACAGTAATTTTAGGGTGGAGAAGGACTAGAAATGCTAAGAGGTTTGGCTGATCTAGTGATGATTATTGAAGTTTTCAGAGACATTGATTTGTCCGTTCTGCTGCAGCTGGATGTAACTGTCTATCTGTCTGTAGGTGGGTATGATGGGAACACGTTCCTGGACAGCGTGGAGTGTTTTGATCCAGAAACAGACACATGGACTGAGGTCACAAATATGACGTCTGGCCGTAGCGGGGTCGGAGTGGCCGTAACCATGGAGCCGTGCCAAAAGGGTCTGAGCCCGTGTCAGAAACACTAGCGCCGGGTCCATCTCCATCTGTCTGTCTCTGCTCATTAAAGATCTGTCTCTCTCCCTCTCTCTCTCTCCCAGCCACTGTCATTAGCGTGCAGGAAACTGAGAACTTCAGTCTCAGTGCGCCAGGAGATCTCTGAACGTCACGCACTTTGAGAATCCTGCCCGTTTTGTTTTGTATTACTAGTCTGACTTGCAGAGTCGATACGAGTGAAGGTTAATCGTGCAGCAGCCACTTCTATACAGGATGTTGTAAAAACATTCAGTCGTGTGGATGTCTACCTCCTTCCTGAGCCGAATAAAGTGCCATGACCCACCGCGTCAGTATGTCCGAGGGCTCGAACCGCTCGCCGAGGTTTGAGCTGTGTGAACGGAGATGGCCAAAACAAACCCTGACCTGACACTTCAGTTCAGTTTTTAAGCTCTGATTAAGCTGTTTGGATGATTTTGTAATTCTTTTTCATGTCAAAATGTCCATCGCTCTTGAAGCTGATGGTGAAGAGTTTGTTCAGAGCTTTTGCAGATGTACACGCATACAAGAACGTTTTTACTAATGAAATGAGATGTGAAACGTTTCCAGATTTATCTAACTGTACTCCAGCCTAGAAAGGCATTAGATGCCAATGTTGTTTTTGCTCAAATGAAAGATGATTTTCACAGGCTGATGAAACAATGTATTTGTAAAAACCAATTTAAGCTGCTTTTCCAGGGATTTTGTACATTGATATATTGCATGAAGTCTTTTTTTTTTCCTTTTTTCCTTGTATTTATTTGAAATATTGTCCCTTTGCTTTTGGTTTATGTTGGCGCTTGTTCTTTCCCAATGGACTGAACTGGGGCTCATTTTTACAATTTAAGCTTTTTGTTTGAAAAGGGATGCTTTTTTTCCCTTTAAATCACTCAATTAAATATAAAGGATTATTTAAAGTCTGCTTTGTAAATTTGACAGCATCGAATACCTTGTAAAAACATTGTATATTAAAAGCGTATGTTTTCTTGCAGTAGTTTGTTTTGATTTGTTTCAGTCGCACGGTGGTGACAAAACAGAATGACGCTCGAACGTGATGCGACGTAAAAACATTTAGCATTAACGCTGACCTTACAAGCAGCTCTAAATCAAAACAAATGAGGTATATTGTCCTGCTTCAGAATGCAAGCATTTTACGATTTAAACTAAAATGTTTTGAGTGGAGAAGATGCTCTGAAATGTATCTTTGGGCTGGGTGCATCATATTATAGTGAACTTCTCTTAAACTACAAGCCACAGTTTTAGTCCGGATGTCCTGTAAAGAGCACATTATTCAGGGCTTTTCAGAGATGACATTTGCTTTGAGGTTTCGCCAGGACAACAACTTCTCCTTGGTCTTTAAAAATGACTGAATGATCAAATTTAGCACGCTTACGGAAATATAATATTTTGTAATTATCATTAAATCTGACTCATTTTCAAATAGTTTTCTAATCAAAATATGGCTTTCTGTTATGAAACGGGGCATTGATATCATACATGTCCTCAGAGGACACCGGGATCTTAGACACAACAAGAGAATAGGGAAAGAAATTACATATCAGTGTTGCTGTAAAATATTAGATATTATGAAAATCCCATTATTACACTTCTTTGTCCATTACATGTTGCTCCAACACATTAATATGCAGCGTCATTGCGTTGAATAGGAAAACCCATGTATGGGCATTTTACCCACATATTGCATAAAGTAAAATGTCATCAATTTATTACGTTATATATTTCATAGCGTAGTTGAGAATCATCCTTAAGCAAAGTTAAAGTTAGTTCTGCAAATTAATTGGAGAAGGAAAAATTTTAATTATAAAAAAAAAAAAAAAAAAAAAAAAAAAATTGTTTCTTACGCTCTAAACAATGTAATGACATGAAAAAAGATTGTTTTCCTAGGTCTTAAGGTTAATTCTCAGAAACTTCACATCCTCAGATTAAAAATTAACATTATTTTAAATCGGCTGAATAATGTCCTCGCGAGTCGGTTGATATTTCACTATTTGCCGCCAAAACTAACCGTATTCGCGCGCGCTGTATACATTTCACAACGGAATGTCAGTCAGGCAAAAAAAAAAAAAAAAAAAAGAATGAAATATGAATGCCGAATATGAATCTACTGTAGGTCTGTTTATAATGACTGTTGACAGGCTCTCTGACTCATTTGGTTCTCATGATGAAACTTGTTCTGGGAGGCGCTTGAACGAGGCCGCCCTCAAACCGTCCGAAGAGAGGCTTGTGCTCTGCTGGAAGTCATTGGTCGGAGGACAGGGAGTCTGTGTTCGGCTTGAAACCCCTAGAGGTGGGGAAACGCGAGGCAAACTGACGCTGCTCGCTTCAGACGCGCGGGTGAGTTGTGCTTTTCGTGCAGTTACAACTCCATATCGTTTCCGTTTCCAAACTTGTAAGTGTTGAAAATGGCACTAAATTCAGTAGCAAAGAGGAATAAAACAAGTGTTGGCTAAACGTTTATTATTATACGTGACTGATCAGGTTTGCTCAAAATCTTGGTGACCAGATTTCTGAAATGGAAACCGGGGACATTTCCTATTTGAGTGGTCAAAATAAATCTGAAATCTCGTTATTATCTATAAATTAAAAAAAAAAAAAAAAAAAAAAAAAAACGGGAACAATATATATATTTTTAATTGTTATGGGTTTTATATTAGCGATTCGGATTAACAATAATTATTCTCATTTAGTTTGGTTATTAGGACTTTTGTTCCGTTTTTAATACAAATCGCCACAAAATAAATAAAAAACCGTTAATAACCACTCTAAATAGCAAGCAGTTTGAAACAACATTATATTATTTAATAAATAAATAAAAAGGTATTTACTAAAACGCATTATACAAATAAAACAAAATAAATATGAGATATAAATAAAACTATTTCAAATATTTTTTAACATTTTATAATTGTATGTAATACAAACTGTTTATACAGCAATTACACCTTTTTAAACGTTTTATGTGCGACTACTATGTTTAATATTTTGCATTTTAGGCTAATTTTAAGCATGGTTTCTGCTCATGTAATTGTTGCAAGTCTAGTTAAGGTGTGTGTGTGTGTGTGTGTGTGTGTGTGTGTGTGTGTGTTACCGCGTTGTTGTGACTATGGAACTTTTGGGGACGTTTAAAATCGTGCAAAACAGTCCTGCACCTTGTTGAGGCCCTGTTATAAAAAGCCCAGTTTTGCTTTAATTTAACATGAATATTTAGTATGTTACTACCTTGAAAGCGATAACAATGTTTCTTTTGATATTTGACGATAAATGACGCTCGGCCAAGTAGTCAGCGTAGCTCGCAGCGCCATCTGCTGGTGAAAATAACCACTAATCGTGTTTTACCACCTCTTTAATAAGCAACTAGTTAATAGTGAGAATTGGACCCTTTTATCATACCCTCATTGGGGGCTGAGCCCCCCTAAAATTAAAATGTTATTATTTTACCTGTATTATAATTATTTTTTTCTGACGTTATATTTTCCTAACATGCAGGACTGTGGCAGGTGTGAAGATGATTCCTGTGAATGAGTTCCGGAACATTACATCAGAGCAGAACCCCCAGTTCAGGGTCCTGAAGCCCTGGTGGGACGTCCTGTCTGAGTATCTGGGCATCGCTATGCTCATGATTGGAGTGTTTGGCTGTACGGTTCAGGTAGGACATCTTCAGCTCTCATCATGATATCATGGAAGCTTGAATCCGCCACAGAATAAATTTAAAAGTAATTGCAACTTTTTTCTCATAATTCTTACTTTTTTTCCTTGCAATTCAGAAAAAAATTAATGTCCCACTTTATATTAGGTGGCCTTAACTACTATGTACTTACATAAAAAAAGATAAGTACAATGTACTTATTGTGTTCATATTGTATTGCAAAACAAGGGTAAAGGTAAAGTTAGGTAAAGGTTAAGGGTAAAGTTAGGGACAGGTGTGGTTGTATGGGTCAGTTTAAGGGTAAAGTTAGGGACAGGTGTGGTTGTATGGGTCAGTTTAAGGGTGAAGTTAGGGACCGGTGTGGTGGTGTGGGTCAGTTTAAGGGTAAAGTTATGGACAGGTGTGGTGGTATGGGTGAGTTTAAGGGTAGGGTTAGGGACAGGTGTGGTGGTGTGGGTGAGTTTAAGGGTAAAGTTAGGGACAGGTGTGGTGGTGTGGGTCAGTTTAAGGGTAAAGTTATGGACAGGTGTGGTGGTATGGGTGAGTTTAAGGGTAGGGTTAGGGACAGGTGTGGTGGTGTGGGTGAGTTTAAGGGTAAAGTTAGGGACAGGTGTGATGGTGTGGGTGAGTTTAAGGGTACAGTTAGGGACAGGTGTGGTGGTGTGGGTCAGTTTAAGGGTAAAGTTAGGGACAGGTGTGGTGGTATGAGTAAGTTTAAGGGTAAAGTTAGGGACAGGTGTGGTGGTATGAGTAAGTTTAAGGGTAAAGTTAGGGACAGGTGTGGTGGTATGGGTGAGTTTAAGGGTAAAGTTATGGACAGGTGTGGTGGTGTGGGTGAGTTTAAGGGTAAAGTTAGGGGCAGGTGTGGTGGTATGGGTGAGTTTAAGGGTAAAGTTATGGACAGGTGTGGTGGTGTGGGTAAGTTTAAGGGTAAAGTTAGGGACAGGTGTGGTGGTATGGGTGAGTTTAAGGGTAAAGTTATGGACAGGTGTGTGTGGGTGAGTTTAAGGGTAAAGGTAAAGTTAGGGGCAGGTGTGGTGGTGTGGGTGAGTTTAAGGGTAAAGTTAGGGACAAGTGTGGTGGTGTGGGTGAGTTTAAGGGTAAAGTTAGGGACAGGTGTGGTGGTGTGGGTGAGTTTAAGGGTAAAGTTAGGGACAGGTGTGGTGGTGTGGGTGAGTTTAAGGGTAAAGTTAGGGACAGGTGTGGTGGTGTGGGTGAGTTTAAGGGTAGGGTTAGGGACAGGTGTGGTGGTGTGGGTGAGTTTAAGGGTAGGGTTAGGGACAGGTGTGGTGGTGTGGGTGAGTTTAAGGGTAAAGTTATGGACAGGTGTGGTGGTGTGGGTGAGTTTAAGGGTAGGGTTAGGGACAGGTGTGGTGGTGTGGGTGAGTTTAAGGGTAGGGTTAGGGACAGGTGTGGTGGTATGGGTTAGTTTAAGGGTAAAGTTAGGGACAGGTGTGGTGGTGTGGGTGAGTTTATGGGTAAAGTTATGGACAGGTGTGGTGGTATGGGTGAGTTTAAGGGTAAAGTTAGGGACAGGTGTGGTGGTGTGAGTGAGTTTAAGGGTAAAGTTAGGGACAGGTGTGGGGGTGTGGGTAAGTTTAAGGGTAAAGTTAGGGACCGGTATGGTGGTGTGGGTAAGTTTAAGGGTAAAGTTAGGGACAGGTGTGGTGGTGTGGGTGAGTTTAAGGGTAAAGTTAGGGACAGGTGTGGTGGTGTGGGTGAGTTTAAGGGTAGGGTTAGGGACAGGTGTGGTGGTGTGGGTGAGTTTAAGGGTAGGGTTAGGGATAGGTGTGGTGGTGTGGGTGAGTTTAAGGGTAAAGTTAGGGACAGGTGTGGTGGTGTGGGTGAGTTTAAGGGTAAAGTTATGGACAGGTGTGGTGGTGTGGGTGAGTTTAAGGGTAGGGTTAGGGACAGGTGTGGTGGTGTGGGTGAGTTTAAGGGTAGGGTTAGGGACAGGTGTGGTGGTATGGGTTAGTTTAAGGGTAAAGTTAGGGACAGGTGTGGTGGTGTGGGTAAGTTTAAGGGTAAAGTTAGGGACCGGTGTGGTGGTGTGGGTGAGTTTAAGGGTAAAGTTAGGGACCGGTATGGTGGTGTGGGTAAGTTTAAGGGTAAAGTTAGGGACCGGTATGGTGGTGTGGGTAAGTTTAAGGGTAAAGTTAGGGACAGGTGTGGTGGTGTGGGTGAGTTTAAGGGTAAAGTTAGGGACAGGTGTGGTGGTGTGGGTGAGTTTAAGGGTAGGGTTAGGGACAGGTGTGGTGGTGTGGGTGAGTTTAAGGGTAGGGTTAGGGATAGGTGTGGTGGTGTGGGTGAGTTTAAGGGTAAAGTTAGGGACAGGTGTGGTGGTGTGGGTGAGTTTACGGGTAAAGTTATGGACAGGTGTGGTGGTGTGGGTGAGTTTAAGGGTAGAGTTAGGGACAGGTGTGGTGGTGTGGGTGAGTTTAAGGGTAAAGTTAGGGACAGGTGTGGTGGTGTGGGTGAGTTTAAGGGTAGGGTTAGGCACAGGTGTGGTGGTATGGGTGAGTTTAAGGGTAAAGTTAGGGACAGGTGTGGTGGTGTGGGTGAGTTTACGGGTAAAGTTATGGACAGGTGTGGTGGTGTGTGTCAGTTTAAGGGTAAAGTTATGGACAGGTGTGGTGGTGTGGGTGAGTTTAAGGGTAAAGTTAGGGACAGGTGTGGTGGTGTGGGTGAGTTTAAGGGTAAAGTTATGGACAGGTGTGGTGGTGTGGGTGAGTTTAAGGGTAGGGTTAGGGACAGGTGTGGTGGTGTGGGTGAGTTTAAGGGTAGGGTTAGGGACAGGTGTGGTGGTATGGGTTAGTTTAAGGGTAAAGTCAGGGACAGGTGTGGTGGTGTGGGTGAGTTTAAGGGTAAAGTTAGGGACAGGTGTGGTGGTGTGGGTGAGTTTAAGGGTAGGGTTAGGGACAGGTGTGGTGGTGTGGGTGAGTTTAAGGGTAGGGTTAGGGATAGGTGTGGTGGTATGGGTGAGTTTAAGGGTAAAGTTAGGGACAGGTGTGGTGGTGTGGGTGAGTTTACGGGTAAAGTTATGGACAGGTGTGGTGGTGTGGGTGAGTTTAAGGGTAGAGTTAGGGACAGGTGTGGTGGTGTGGGTGAGTTTAAGGGTAAAGTTAGGGACAGGTGTGGTGGTGTGGGTGAGTTTAAGGGTAGGGTTAGGCACAGGTGTGGTGGTATGGGTGAGTTTAAGGGTAAAGTTAGGGACAGGTGTGGTGGTGTGGGTGAGTTTACGGGTAAAGTTATGGACAGGTGTGGTGGTATGGGTGAGTTTAAGGGTAAAGTTAGGGACAGGTGTGGTGGTGTGAGTCAGTTTAAGGGTAAAGTTAGGGACAGGTGTGGTGGTGTGGGTGAGTTTAAGGGTAAAGTTAGGGACAGGTGTGTGGTGGTGTGGGTGAGTTTAAGGGTAGGGTTAGGGACAGGTGTGGTGGTGTGGGTGAGTTTAAGGGTAGGGTTAGGGACAGGTGTGGTGGTGTGGGTGAGTTTAAGGGTAAAGTTATGGACAGGTGTGGTGGTGTGGGTGAGTTTAAGGGTAGGGTTAGGGACAGGTGTGGTGGTGTGGGTGAGTTTAAGGGTAGGGTTAGGGACAGGTGTGGTGGTATGGGTTAGTTTAAGGGTAGGGTTAGGCACAGGTGTGGTGGTATGGGTGAGTTTAAGGGTAAAGTTAGGGACAGGTGTGGTGGTGTGGGTGAGTTTACGGGTAAAGTTATGGACAGGTGTGGTGGTGTGGGTGAGTTTAAGGGTAAAGTTATGGACAGGTGTGGTGGTATGGGTGAGTTTACGGGTAAAGTTATGGACAGGTGTGGTGGTGTGGGTGAGTTTAAGGGTAAAGTTAGGGACAGGTGTGGTGGTGTGGGTGAGTTTAAGGGTAAAGTTATGGACAGGTGTGGTGGTGTGGGTGAGTTTAAGGGTAAAGTTATGGACAGGTGTGGTGGTATGGGTGAGTTTAAGGGTAGGGTTAGGCACAGGTGTGGTGGTGTGGGTGAGTTTAAGGGTAAAGTTATGGACAGGTGTGGTGGTATGGGTGAGTTTAAGGGTAGGGTTAGGCACAGGTGTGGTGGTGTGGGTGAGTTTAAGGGTAAAGTTATGGACAGGTGTGGTGGTGTGGGTGAGTTTAAGGGTAAAGTTATGGACAGGTGTGGTGGTGTGGGTGAGTTTAGGTGTAAGGGAAGTGTCAACAGTGTAATTATGAATGTAATTACAGATGTTTTTTGTAGTTTGTACAGGACATGATAGGGAATCCCTCATTTGTTTTAATTTAAAGCTGCTTAAAAGTAAGCTCAGCAATAATGCTAGCTACTTTTTTTTTTTTTTTACCAATTGCTGTGCGTGCGTCACGTTTGAGCGTCTTTCTGTGTTTTGTCGCGACTGAAACAAATCAAGACAAACTACTGCAAGAAAACATACGCTTTTAATAAGTGTAAGAACAATGTAAAAACAGGAATGTGCATCATAAGTGCACATTCCATAAGTATTATGGGATTATTCCCATAATAATCACATTATTAATTTAAATGTTAGCACATAGTAGTTACGGCCACTAGGGGTGTAACAATACACTCATGTCAGAATTATGAGATAAAAAAAAAATTGCAGTTGCTTTTTTTATTCTGCAGCTGAAGCAAGCATCCATGTGATATACTTGTTACATCAGATTTACTAAGAATTCAGATATGAGGATTCAGACTGTCTGTGTACTCATGCTATAGACGGTCGGCGTCGTGTCATAGCTGGGGGAACGCCCACACAAACGTCACATTCGCCATATGCCGTGGGGGAAAACAAGCCATTAGAAGGAATGCATGTAGACCTTGTTAGACGCTTTATCTTTGCTCTTTGTAATGATTACGATTTAATTTTACTTGGTGCAGTCCCGAAAAAGTTGCCATGTGGCGTTTGGGACCTCTAGCAAGTAGGGCTGGGTATCGATTCAGATGTTCCAATTTGATTCGATCGAGACTCTCAAATCGATTTGATTTTCGATTCGATTCTCAATTCAACTCAATGACTATAGATTTAATTCAAATATAGGCATTTATAAAAAAAGAACAGTGAACATAAGTTTACAAGTGGGTAATTAAAAAGAAATGCGGAGCCACAAACCTGTATATTAAACTCTTTATTTTAGGTACACTCGGGTACATTAAAACAGAACCCATCTCAAATGCATACAATTGGTAAATACAATACAATTTTGCAACTTTATTCTAAAAAAAAAAAAATTATCTGAGAACTATTTTATACAATTTAGTTGTTATTGATATTTTGATACATTTATTCTAAAACATAAAAAGGATATTGGATCATTTTCAGTACACGGCAAGCTTTTCTTGCGATTTTGCCGCCCACGTGAAGCGCGTTCATATCTGGACACAAGTATTTGCCGTGGTAACGAACAACAATACCTTAATGTGCTGACTTGTGTGGACTAACTTTAATTTGAGGAAATCTGTTTATAATGTAAGCTATTAGGTTTGAATTATTGGTCCAGCACTGTCTATTGATTTGAATATGTCTATAATGGCTAACGTACGTGCTTAAGTGAACGCTCAAGTTTAATACAGTGATCATAGTGCAAGGCAAGCATTCGCGTGTATATGATATATTTTTTAGCATTTGTGTGCTCGGCTGTGGGGGTGTTGCAATGTCTGGGTGATGTCTCCTCAAATGGTTCCGCAGATTTGTAGTATTACACAGCATTACCTCAGCATTACAAAAGGTGACAATGCACCGGAAACCGCCATTTAAGCACTGAATGAATGAATGAATGAATGAATGAATGAATGAATGAATGAATGAATGAATGACAGGCGCGCCTCTCGCGCCTTTGTAACATCGCGCAAGGCAAATAAGAGGGTGACATCTAGTGGAGAAGACTAGTAATTAGATTTACATTACTCTTGTGTTCAGTGTTAGAGGAAATAAATATGAGAAAAAAAAATTGAGACAGAATCGATTTTGAATCGACCACATTTTAAAAAACGATTAATTGAAAAAGAATTTTTTTTGCCCAGCCCTACTAGTAAGTTATCTGAAGTTTTAGAGTAAAGATAAAGCTTCTAACAAGGTCTACGTGCATTCATTCACAGGCTTGTTTTCCCCCACGGCATATGGTGAATGACGTTTTTGTGGGCGTTCCCAGTAATGCCAACCAAGTCTATTATTCAAGGTCTGAAAAGTCATAATTTACTCACCTTCATGTAATTTTCTGTAGGATTTTCTCCCATGCCTTAAATACAAAAGGAACCGTTTTCATTAATTGATAGTGGGCAGTGATTTTTACTGCGCCTCTAAAACAAACACCATCATGGTATCATAAAAGTATAATAACTTACGTGCATGTGACTCATGTACTTTCAGAAGTCATAAGACACTTTGATTGTGTGAGGAACAAACTGAAATTTAATTAGTTTTTCACATCAATTATTTTCCGCCACCACAAAACTATTATATTCACAAATGCGGCATGAAGACATATGATAGGGCTTATTTTGGGGTGAGCCATTCCTTTTAAAAGTACAATTCTTTTGGTGTGCTTCTGTTTAAACTCTTCAGTGGCATTGTTGACAAATTATTCTTTGTAATTATTCAAATTAAAATTTTGGCAAACACTCCCAACATGTTCCCACAGTATTTTGGATACTAAATGGGTGACGAGTCTGTAGCACTAAGATGTGCCCTACAAAAGTGGAACTTCATTAACAAAGGAAAATATATTTAATTTTTCTGCTTTTGTGAAGCTGCATTAAAAGTGCACTTGGCCCAGAAATCAGAGGTGGCACGTGAATGGGCACGAAGCTTCTGATCAGGAGTGAGCGTAATAAAGAGACGTGATTAGGCAAGAGCATTAGCTGATTAGATAAAATGGCTGTTTGCTGTGTTTACCATCATGCCCCTGTGTGTTCTTCCAACTGTATTGTGGTTGTCACCACCAGAAACATGTTCATGAGATAGTTCCCCTAAATGATAATTCTGTCATTCATTATCCTCATGTTGTTGAGTTTCTGTTAGCCGATCAGTGTTTATATGAGCAATATCACACGAGTAGCAGCGTGATATCGCTGTATATCAGCACGGCTGTGATTCGGCCATAGGTAATCACAGAGTGCTGATATATGACCATATCGCACAGCTACTCATGTGATGTAGTGGGAAGTTTGGATAATTTTACTGACTTGGATCTCTGAATCTCGTTCAGCAAAATGAATGAATCGTTTTTCAAGTCATTTAGTTCATTTCAGCAGAATCTAATTAAAATGATACATTTTCCAACACATTTAGTAGTGCTGGGCGGTATACCAGTTCATACTGAATACTGGTATTTATTTTTGTTATGATATGAATTACCGGTATATGTCGCAATACCGGTATATGTCACTTAAACAACGTTCGGAACACGGCGCAGCACGACACTGAGAGGGGTCCCTTTTCCCTGTTGTGAGCACAGCTGAGATTGCAAGGCTGAATCTGAAATCACATTCACTATTCCCTACATTATCCACTTATTGTTCACTTGAAGGAGTAAGTGAAGTCAGACAGCTGCTCTGTGTACACCGGCTGTACACTCGTTATTGCGGTGCAATGTGGGATTGAATGAGTGCACTCAATAACGTCCACTGTGGTATCAGACACCACTACAAATGGCTGTCCCTTCAAATAATGTCCTATTTGAGGTTACAGGGGGAGATTTCCCATTCAGCCCTTGATTACAGCGGAGAATTCAAACTTCACATAGCACGCACATGAGAGCGGTTTCTGCACGGAGCGCCGTGATGAGATTAACAATGTTCTCCACATGGATCATATAGATCAGATACAGACCGGAGCGAGCGCGTTTCTTATGGACCCATTTCATATACACTCACCTAAAGGATTATTAGGAACTCCTGTTCAATTTCTCATTAATGCAATTATCTAAACAAATTTACAAAGAATGGTGTGAAAAGGGAAAAACATCCAGTATGCGGCAGTCCTGTGGGCAAAAATGCCTTGTTGATGCTAGAGGTCAGAGGAGAATGGGCCGACTGATTCAAGTTGATAGAAGAGCAACTTTGACTGAAATAACCACTCGTTACAACCGAGGTATGCAGCAAAGCATTTGTGAAGCCACAACACGCACAACCTTGAGGCGGATGGGCTACAACAGCAGAAGACCCCACCGGGTACCACTCATCTCCACTACAAATAGGAAAAAGCGGCTACAATTTGCACAAGCTCACCAAAATTGGACAGTTGAAGACTGGAAAAATGTTGCCTGGTCTGATGAGTCTCGATTTCTGTTGAGACATTCAGATGTTAGAGTCAGAATTTGGCATAAACAGAATGAGAACATGGATCCATCATGCCTTGTTAGCACTGTGCAGGCTGGTGGTGGTGGTGTAATGGTGTGGGGGATGTTTTCTTGGCACACTTTAGGCCCCTTAGTGCCAATTGGGCATCGTTTAAATGCCACGGCCTACCTGAGCATTGTTTCTGACCATGTCCATCCCTTTATGACCACCATGTACCCATTCTCTGATGGCTACTTCCAGCAGGATAATGCACCATGTCACAAAGCTCGAATCATTTCAAATTGGTTTCTTGAACATGACAATGAGTTCACTGTACTAAAATGGCCCCCAGATCTCAACCCAATAGAGCATCTTTGGGATGTGGTGGAACGGGAGCTTTGTGCCCTGGATGTGCATCCCACAAATCTCCATCAACTGCAAGATGCTATCCTATCAATATGGGCCAACATTTCTAAAGAATGCTTTCAGCACCTTGTTGAATCAATGCCACGTAGAATTAAGGCAGTTCTGAAGGCAAAAGGGGGTCAAACACAGTATTAGTATGGTGTTCCTAATAATCCTTTAGGTGAGTGTATAACGCAAACACTCGTTCAGAATTCTCTCCAGTATATACAAGTAATTAAATGAGCCTAATATGAATGTGTACTTAGTCGTCAACTAATGGCTTAAATGAACAACTACTACTCGCACTTAAAAAAAAACTTTAGTCAGGGGCAGCCCTACTAATTTCACATATTTTTGAACCAGCATATCACAAAGGGAATTCTGGGTTGAGCGGGCGGTGGTGAGCTCTCCGCTCTGGAGAAAATATTACCACTCCACTCACATGCTCTGATTCAAACAGATTTTTTTTTTATAATGGATATTATGGACATCGACGCCAAGAATGAATACTATATCAGATGTACACTCGTTTAGTCGATCTCTCTCTCTCATAATACCATAATACTCTACATAATACAATAACCTTCAATGAAGCGACTCCTTCGTTACTAGTTCTTAAGTGACATTTTAGAATTAGTAACAGAGGATTGGTCACAACTGTTAAATTGTCAACTTGAGATTTGAATCTGTGGTGGAAGGAAGTAGTTCTGCACAAAAGAGTGTTTTTAAAGACACTCCGTTGTTGTTTCTTGTTTATTTACTGCCTTGTGTTGTCGCACTGTTGTATAAACACAATATCACACTAGTGATGTGTCGTTCGTGAATCTTTAATATGACTCGAGAACAACGAGTTGTCTCAGAGTGCGATTCGTTCATCTCTCGAGTCTTCGGGCACGAGTCTCGTTCTTTTGTCACATTATGTGACAGCCATGTTGGATACAGAAATGAGTTAACTCACAACCTTCCTTTCAAACAAGTGCATATTTTTTTTATTTTAGTTCTGTTTTTTAGCTAGTATAATAATTTATTTTCCTATGAAGACTGGACACATTGGGTTGGTTAGAATGGATAGGCATAACATAAATGTTTATTGCACATACCTTCTGATGATTTTATAATAATAAATATTTTACAACATGTGTCCCAATCACCCTTAATTCACCCTAATTTTCCCCTTAACCCAAATCGGTTTGCTCTGGAACAAATAATGGATTAATAAGACCAAATATTGCCCATTTGATATACCCCAAATAAATGTTCATGTTTAACCACTATCTACATAAAGTAAGAGCCAGTAGCAAATTCCCAAATGACTGGCCGAGATGAAGCGGTTCTCAGCGGGTACATTGGACACATTGGAAAACAGACACTATGTTTATATAGGAGTCACATATTTGAGGACTAAATAACTACTTTCTCGCCTAAAAAAAACAACAACATTTTGTGACAACAACAGTAGTATTTTTCAAACTTACAGTGGATTTGCTCGACCGCCATGACAGTCGCTGCAAACGGAGTGATAGAAACGGTGAAACGAGAACCAGAAAGAACTATTGTATAAAATGTAAATAAAAATCTAAATTAAATCTGTTTATCATATAAAGCAATATAAAGTCTCTTCAGAAAATTAACTAAAGCGCTAAAATCATACGATTTAATTTTGCGATCCCTTTATGAACTTTTTGAAATGTCAAAGTGGTAATTGCGGAGCTGTCAATGGAGGGACAGAAAGCTCTCAGATTTCATTAACAATATATTCATTTGTGTTCTGAAGATGAACGAAAGTCGTTTTGAACGACATGAGGATGAGTAAATGACAGAATTTTCATTTTTGGGTGAACTGATCCTTTCGTGATTTCAGTGTTTCATTTATTATCATTATTGCTGCTTAGACAATCTTCATCTCTCCTCAGCTGACACAAGACAAGATATCTTGCCTGCCAAATCGACTCAAGGATCTCTCTCATGGAGACAGGGACTGCAGTCACCTCCGGCAGCACAATGAGAATGAAAGTCTGTGGGAATTCGCCATCACCAAACATCTCAGTCCAGACATCGTGGAGGTGTTCGGGAGGAAGAACGGCCTCGATATCCACCAATACGAGTTTGTCAACCACTTCTGCTATGAACGTGCTGTGCATTGGTATGGCAAGTACTTCCCTTACCTCGTGGTCATCCACAGCATGATCTTTATGGTGGCCAGCAGCTTCTGGTTCAAGTTCCCAGGGACATCGTCTAAGATCGAGATGTTTGTAATCATACTGGGGAAATGCTTTGACTCTCCCTGGACCACAAGAGCCATCAGCGAAGTGTCCGAAGAAAGACGAGAAGAGAGAAGGGTCGTATGGAGAAGGAATACAATGAACAAATCAGTCACGGACAACGATGACGACGTGGTGTCTCTGATCCGATCATCCATAAAGGACCAGAAACCGTCAGAATCGGCCACGTCACTCTTGGATAAAAAAGAGGGAGAGCAGGCCAAGGCCCTGTTTGAAAAAGTCAAGAAGTTTCGGACACATGTTGAGAAAGCAGATCTTCTTTACCTCATGTACGTGCTACAGACAGTGCTGAAAGTCTTTAAATTTGCTCTGATCACCGTTTATAGTATCGTCTTGGTGCCAAACATCCAGATTGTTGTGATGTGCTCGGTGCCTCCAGATCTGACGGGGTTTGGGGCTTTCTGCTGTAACTACAATAAAGCACATCTGTTCTCCAAATTAGCATATTGTTACATATGCTTCGTCGGGGTGTATGGACTGCTGTGTATCTATTCACTTTATTGGCTGTTTCATCGACCACTGAAAGAGTATTCCTTTGAGGCGGTTCGCTTGGAGACCGGAATTAACGACATCCCGGATGTTGAAAATGATTTTGCGTTTCTCCTGCACCTTAGTGACCAGTACGATGCCTTGTACTCCAAACGCTTTGCCGTCTTCCTCTCTGAGGTGAGCGAATGCCGCTTAAGGCAGATGAACCTCAACAACGAGTGGACGGCAAATAAACTCCGTGCTCGCCTGACGCACAATGCGAGCAAGAGGTTGGAGCTCCACTTGTTCAAGCTGCCAGGGTTACCGGACACTGTCTTTGAGATTTCTGAAGCAGAGTCACTCAAGCTGGAAATGATAAGCAATGTCACGGTCCCTGGAAGTATAATGCAGCTCACAGCCTTACAGGAGATTGCGTTGATCAACAGTCCAGCCAAGCTTCAGCTAGCGGCCCTCAATCATCTGCGCGAGAACCTGAAGGTTCTGCGTCTGACCTTTGAGGGCCCGGACCAAGTGCCCCAGTGGATGTACACCTTACAGAACCTGGAAGAGCTTCACCTGAGTGGCCCTCTAAGCAACGAGCTCTCTCGCAGTCCGTCCCTGGACACTTTACGTGAGCTTAAAAACCTTCGTGTGCTGACGTTACGTAGCAAACTGATCAAGATACCACCCAGTATTGTGGACGTTTCTAATTCGCTCTTGCGACTGTGCGTTCACAACGAGGGGACCAGACTTCAGGTTTTCAACTGCCTGAAGAAGCTGGTCAACCTGGCCACTCTGGAGCTGAGGGGCTGCTGTCTTGAGCGAATCCCCAGTGCGGCTTTCAGCCTTTCCCACCTGCAGGAGCTGGACCTTAGAGAGAACCGGCTCATCGCCTTTGAAGAAATCTTCAGTCTGCAGCACTGCCGCCGCTTGACAACCCTCAAACTCTGGTACAATGACATTTCTTACATACCAGAGCATGTCAACAAACTCTGTGCCTTGGAGACCCTGGACGTCAGCTGGAATAAAATCCACAGGCTTCCTCTTCGCCTGTGTTTCTGCACCAATCTCCGACATCTGGACCTCTCTCACAACCAACTGACATCTCTGCCCACGGAGATCGGCGCCCTGCAGTGTCTGCAGTTTCTCTCGGTGGCCTTTAATTCTCTCAAGTGTCTCCCTGAAGAGCTGTTCTCCTGCAAGAGGCTTAAAGTCCTAGCGTTGGGAAATAACAGCATTTCCACCTTGTCCCCACGGGTTGGGAATCTGGCTCAGCTGGTTCGGCTCGAGCTGAAGGGAAACAGGCTGGAGTCTCTACCTCTAGAGATCGCCGACTGTCTCTCGCTGAAACTGGCTGCTCTGATAGTGGAAGACAGCCTGATGGACCTGCTGCCTTCAGATGTTAAAGACAGATTGAAGCACAGATAAAAATCACAACACTGGCTGCCATTCACACATTCTTATTTTTAACAGAGAGTGCTTTGAACAAATCATACACTGTGAACCTGAACAGTGAAATTAACCAAATGAGTTAGTTTCACTCAAAAATGACTGAAAGTTCCTTGTACTTAACAGAAAAAAAGTGAACTCAATAACTCATATTTAGTTGATTTAGTTTCTAGTTCCCAGCATGACTTGCGTCAGACTGCATAAGGAGAATAAATGTTGAAATAAAGTGTTTTGCATTAATATAAGCCAAGGTGTGTTAGTGTTTAAGCCTCTGTTATGCTGGGACTTGCAGGGTTTGTGTTATGTTGCAGTTTTGAATGTTACCATTGTGAACAGTAGAGCCTGTGGTTCGGTCAAGGATGGATTGCAGTTTTTTTAAGACTGTACATGCACATGTATAGTGATGATCTATTTTATAGTTATATCAGCACATGCAACTGTGCTATTGTTGTAAAAGAGTTAAAATGTTGTTAATGAATTTGAATTGTATGAGTTTGGTTAGTCAACATTTTAATTAAACTGCAATTAACGTGTTGTACCAAATCAATTTTAAGCTCTGCTAACTTTTTTTACTTAAGTTTGAGGCAACTAAAATTTGGCATTCTGCCAACTTAATGTTTACAGTGTAGCTGATTTATCTGATGATATGAGCAATGAACAGAACTCGATGTTCACTGTTTACAGCAATTAGTTCCTTTTTGTGTGTTATACAAGCACAATTCTTACTACACACACAAGGTGGGTCCCATGACATTCATTGTGTTTATGGCGTGAAGCAATGAACTTTCACCTGACAGACTCGATAGACTAGATCACCATCTAAGGCTGCGTCTGAAATCGCACTCTTTTGAATAGGTACTTTGCAACCGCTAAAAAGTATGGGTATGAATATGTGTAGTATGAATGAAATTTGGACATACCACGTTTGCCATGTTGTCATTATCATGTCAGTTGTTTCGCTTCACTGCCATTCATAAATCCTCTCCCGTGGCCTCATGGGATAGCGAAGAGTCCGTCGTATGCACACTTAGGAATCCGGGTACTTTTTGCCTATTCTTTTGTGAGTACTGTGAATTCAGACATACATTTTTGTCACATACTGTTTTTTTCCTAATATATAGTTGCAATTTTGGATGCAGTCCAAGACGGGAGCCCAGTCCTGTTCCTGAAGAGTTCAGAGTTCCAGCACGCCTGTCTGTAATTATGAAGTCTTTATATTTAATTAGCTGGTTCAGGTGTGTTTGATCAGAGTTGGAGCTAAACTTTATTGGAAACGTGGGCTGCGTCCGAAAACCTAGGCAGCTGACTCGTTGCCTCGCTGCCTTTTCAGACAATGACTTCTAAGGCATTGAGTGAGTAATGACGGCACCACACAAAACTGATTTCAGACAGACTACTGAGGCAGTGTAACAGTTTAATGAGCTACAGCAAAACGGAGAGAGCTTTGGTGAGAACTAAACAAATATTTAATTACTACAGTAGTAATTTCTCACTAGAAATGACATCAGAAGAGGAAAATGTTGGTAAATAACGTACATTTACACACAAACTGACCAGCAAACACAACTTTCGGATAACATCTTTTTTTTCCAGCTCAACTGTCACAGAATGGAACGCACAGGATTGTGGGATATCAAAGGATACATGTATGCTGCCTTCAAAACTCGATCAGATGAAGGTCTCTCAGGAGACAGGGAGTAAAGATAACATTGGATTCGGACGTGCCTTGATGCCTTCCGACCTCGAAATTTGTCCTCCGAAGGCAGCATTTTCCAGGTTTTGGACGCAGCCTAGATCTCCAGAATTGATCACCACTGATCTACTGCCCGGTACACTTAGTACAATTTTGGGCTGTCTTAGATGAAAGATAACCAATCGTGGCAATTTCTGTGGTCGTGGCTCCTAAAGAGTGGTCCTACACCATGAGAGAGGTTCAAAGACGGCTGTTATCACGGTCTTGCGACCAATGGCCTGTGATAGTGTCAGATATTTAGCATGATCATCTCACAGTGTTTGCTACTACGACCTACGTCTACTGAATAGCCAATAAAAATGCAACATGAAATGGCTTATTGATCAACGCGACTTTCTGCTGAAACTTAAAACTACTTGCTTTAAGCTCCTTTTGCAGGATTGGCATGCCAAGATGGCCTCTTTTCCCTAGCCATGACTGCGTCCCTATATTCTCCTCTTACGCTTTCACATAAAAACCATAAGTGCGATTAATCTTGCTCTATTTGTTTACCACCAGCGCATTCTGATGACATTTTATTCTTCTGTACCAACTTGCGCTTCAATGGGTGTCATCATCGTACAGTCTATGTCGTACCATTATTAGATCCATGTCCTACAGTGTGATTTGTAATGATCTTATAGGATTGCTGAAACCGTGCTGGCATAAGATGACAATCTCTCATAATTAAAATCTCTAAAAAAAAAAAATTATTTTCATGTGCTAACATAAGAGTGCAACAGTTGGGGTCCGGAAGTAAATATCCCATGTAATGTAATAAACCTTGCTGTATTCTGTAGGCTATTAAAAACTAACAATACTTCTGGAACCAATGCCACTGAAAAAGTTGGTGGGCACTGTTGCACTCTATACTAAAGGCTGATTTAAGCCCAATTTATACTTCTGCGTCGAGTGTACGCCGTAGCTATGCGTGCAAAACACACAGCCTACGACGTACCCTGACGTGCACCTCTCCAAAAATGTAAAGGCTGATTTATACTTCTGTGTCAGACCTGTGCCGTAACCTCTACGCCGTGGGCTACGCACCAATTTTCATTACGTGTGCAACACACAGCCTACAACGTGGCTACTGCATACACTTGACGCAGAAGTATAAATTGGGCTTTACACATGCAGAGGGAGCATGTGTACCTCTGAGGGAGGGGTTCTGGCAGACCAATCACAGCGCTTGTGGCCTGCGTAGAATCGACACGTTACATTTTTGGAGAGGTGCGTGTCAGGGTAAGCCCAATTTATACTTCTGTGTCAAGTGTACGCCGTAGCTATGTCGTAGGCTGTGTGTTGCACGCGTAGACTTCGACGTACCCTGGCGCGCACCTTTCCAAAAATGTAACGACGCGTTGATTCGACGCGGACCACAAGCACTGTGATTGGTCTGCCAGAACCCCTCCCTCAGGGATACGCATGCTCCCTCTGCATGTGTAAATGAAAATCGACACTTAGCCCACGGCGTAGAGGCTACGGCGCAGGTCCGACGCAGAAGTATAAATCAGCCTGTATGATATAGGATACGTGTGCTACTCACAGCCTACGCCGTATATTCGACGTAGAAGTATGAATTGGGCTTAACACTGACATTGGCCATGAGAATAGATGAGATGTAAATGAGATTAGTCGTACTTCTGATGTTTTGAGCAGCTGTGGCCTTTTCCCACAGAGAAAGCGTAGTGCCCTTGAGGAGGCCATGAACGCACTAGAGGTCACTGATCAACAGCTGCTACAGAAGACATTCATTGTTCATGCTGAGATGCACATAATCCCAGTGTTTGTGTCCCTTTAACCTGATGGGTTTTTCTGCAAAAGTATAGCCCATGGCTATCTACTGAAATAAGTTCACTCCAGTGTTTAAACGCTAACACCAGAATAGATCTGATTAGAAATGATTGCTTTTCTTCATAACAGACACACACTGCAGCCAGAGCTCTTAAGGCAAATGCAATTCTTAACAATGAAGCTTCTGTTGTCTCTTGATGGTAGGTGTGTCTGAGCAAATGGAAATTTCCACAGGTGTGTGTGTGTGTGTGTGTGTGTGTGTGGCGCTAAACCTAGGACAAAGCTGTAAACATTCCTTTTCATATCATTAAGTAAACTATTAGAAACATTGGGCATTTGCATTCAGTTCAGCCAACCACCTGAGCTGTAATTGTCATGTGACTACTGACTCGCTCTTGAGCCATAGGAAATTATGTCATGACAACACTGATTGGCTGATGACACCACAAGAACACACACACAGTCCAAAACCCTCCACTTACTATCCTGAGCTGTGACATCAACGTCAACACTTTCAAGAGCCTCCAAAGCAATAGCTGTAACTGAATGTCAGAATATGCTAATTTTAAAGTAGCAGCCAATCCAGCTGAAGCTTCAGTGGCTCCCTCTACTGGCAGATTAGTTGTAATCAGTACGTGAGGGTGTGAAGAAAGAGAACAGCACCGACTTCACTTACAAGGGATTTCTCAGGTCTTTAGAGAATCAAAAGTCTCTATCCATCAGATATGTGTATTTACTGATTTACACGTTTACTCTTCAGACAGGCAGTATGACATCATCGTTTTGCCTTTTCTTTGATACAGATTCATTTCATGACCATATTCAGCAGAATTCATGAAATCAGTACTGAAAGGCTGCATTACTTTTCTTAGTAACACAATGGTGGATGTGTGGACATGCTGAAGACTGTCATGTGGTACGATGCAGAGGAGAATTTGTGACTAAGTGAAGAAAACTCACTGTTGATTTTCATGCAGTACCAGTCCAACGTTTGGAAACATTACTATTTTCAGTCTGATATGCTTATCAAGCCTCCATTTACTTGATGAAAAACAGAAAAAACCTGTAATATTGTTACAATTTAAAATAACGGCTTTCTATTGTAATACACTTTCAAATGTAATGTATTCCTGTGCTCAAAGCTGAATTTATCATCATTACTCCAGTCTTCAGAGTCACATGACCCTTCACTGATCATCCTGATATGAGGATTTATTATCAGTGTTGTGATACTTTTTTTAGGATTATTTGATGAATAAAAGAAACAGCATTTATTTAAAATGGAAATCTTTAACAATATACATTACCGTTCAAAAGTTTGGGATCAGTCATTTTTTCCCTTGTAATTTCTTTTTTTATTTTTACTAATACTTTTATTCAGCAAGGATGTGTCACATTGCTAAAACGCTAAAAACAATAAAAATGCTGTTTTTCATCAATGAATCCTGAAAAAAGTATCACCAAACAGCACAACTGTTTATGGGAATGTCATATGAGAGTGATTTCTGAAGGATCATGTGACACACGAAATTAACAGCACATTGATCACAGAAATAAATTACATTTTACAGTATGTTAAAATAGAAAACCGTTATTTTAAATTGTAATAATATTTCACAATATTGCTGTTTTTTCTGTATTTTTCATCAAATAAATGCAGCAGAAGAGACTTCTTTCAAAAACGTTAAAAATAGTAAACTTTTGACACTCTAAAAAAAAAAATGCTGGGTTAAAAACAACCCAAGTTGGGTTGAAAATGGACAAACCCAGCGATTGGGTTGTTTTAACCCAGCAGTTGGGTTAAATGTCTGCTTAAAACGACCCAATCACTGGGTTAGTCTATTTTCAACCCAACTTGGGTTGTTTTTAACCCAGCATTTTTTAGTGTGCATGTGTATGTTTACAGATAAATATATGATCTATGGATGAGTAGACACTTGTACATTGGACTTCCCCCATTACAATAAAGAGTCGTCATTCTTGTCATTCATTTCTTTTGCAAAGAATTCAAAATATAATTAAAACTCACAAGCTGCCAGTATATGGTGTCTTGAAGGTCATTGTGCACGACTTATGAAGTTGTGTGTGATGAATGTTTGCTAACGTGACCTAAAAGAAAGATGACCGGTTGTGTCAAACTGTGAGTTTGGAATAAGTGCACTCAGTAGAGAAGTTGGTTTGTGTTAGCCAATCACCTGAAGTGAACAAAAGTCCCCCTAGAATTGTGTCATTTCAATCTACAAGAAGATAAAGCTGACGCTTCAGGTCACCAGGCCTCCAGTGTTTGAGTAAAACAAAGTGTGATTTAAGGGGACGGCACGAGTCGACCAGTGCTGAGATCATCCAGTTCGTTTAAAAACCCATCAGTTAAAGGCTTCAAGCTGTTATTCCAGAGGATGATTTACTCGCGCAGTATGTGGACTTTGTTCAGTGATCTCAAACACTCACTGGTTTATTAGTGACCGCTCTGATGTGGGCACGATTGATGAAGTTGAGCGTATAACAGTTGTTTGTTTAGTCATCTACTGGCCTATTCCTTATCAGACCTCAAGCAGTAATTGATGCATTACAGAGAACTGCTCATTAAAATGACAAACCGCTCAGACGGCCCTGAAACCCTCAATATTATGCAGCAGATACAGTGAAAGCTTTGCTGCTGGATGTCAGAGAGTATCCTGAGAGTTTGGCTTGAATGCAGTGAGCAAACAAGCGTGCCATTGTGTCTGTGTCCTCTCTGAGTTGTAAACCCCCCAGAAAAACAGACTGTCTGTTCAAAGCAAAGCTCTGTGAAAGCACAATGTTTGCCTTGTACAGTCACACACATTCCTGTGTTGGGTAATTGTGCCCGTACAGGGTCACCTTGAGCTCATACAGACACTAGACGCACCTTCGGAGATGATATGAAGGCAACACTAGGCTCATGCATACATAGTGAAACTGAGTTATTGATTATATACAGATGTGACCCTGGACCACGGAACCAGTCATAAGCAACAGCCACAAACACGTACATTGTATGGGTCAAAATTATCAATTTTTCTTTTATGCCAAAAATCATTAGGATATTAACATCATGTTCCATTAAGATAAATGTCCTACCGTAAATATATAAAAAATGTATTATGAGTAGTAATATGCATTGCTAAGGACTTCATTTGGACAACTTTAAAGGCGATTTTCTCAATATTTTGAATTTTTCGCACACCCTCAGATTCCAAATAGTCGTATCTCGGCCAAATATTGACCCATCATAACAAGCCATACATCAATGGAAAGCTTATTTATCAGCTTTCAGATTATGTTAATGAACCTTATGACTGGTTTTGCAGTCCAGGGTCACAAATGATTGAGTATGTTCTCAAACTGAGGTCCTAAAATAAAGACACACAACATGTGCCCGGTGTTTTGATGCATTTACAGGGTTTTTGCAGGTTTTATGAAGGTAAATATAAGACCTTTTTAAGTAAATGTAAGGAATAAACTGAATGGGACACATTACACCATGTTTTCTAAATGTAAATGTCTAGGAGAAAACAGGAGTTGTATTAGCAATGATTCAAAGGTTGAAAGTTCAACTGATCTCCATTACATTTCAATTACTTTACAACAACAACAACAAAAAATGCTTATGGCTTTAATACCTCTGCTCCCAAATACTATGAAAATGTGTTTGGGAGCAGAGGATCCTCCGTATTTTTGTCTTGTTTTCCAGTGCGATTCTTAAATCAAGACACATTTACTGGAGGAACAAAAGGAAATAAGACGTCTTGTTTTCTGGAGAAGAAAGAATTAGTTTTTATACCTCAGTGACATATTTGTTCTTGTTTTACGCACAAAATTTAGTCCAAAAACAGGACTTCACATCATTTTGCATCTCAAGTAAATGTACAGTATTTTGATTTTACGATCGTCAGATATTTGCATGGGCAAACAAAACATCTTATGCAGCGTCACTTTATGAATTCAAGACGTTCTGCTCTGAGTTAAGACCTTTTTAAGGCCTTCATTTGCAGACGGGTGAATTTTTTTCTGATTTATTTTAGTTTTCAATATTCTTGAGGAAAAATATCTGTTGGAAAGATATGATCACCTCAGTAGCTATAACAATTCAGACAAAGTGAGTTTTCAATTTATTAAACATTAATAAATAACATTTGAAATACCACAGTAAACATAACGTTAATATACAATTCTTCAATAAATAAGTCGAATAAATTCATACAATGTTATTTACAGATGTTAACACTCCAACCAAAACGAGAATTCATCAGTGCACGGATGGCAGGGAATAATTTCACAAGAATAAAAATGTTAACAGTTCAAGTTTCTGCACAGAAATATTTTGCAAAATACCAAAGAAAGTTATTTACATGTGTGCCTGGCAGACCCACACGTGACTGAAGGAGAGCAGCTCTCTTGAATCAGTGCAGGGATTCGCTCTGTGCAAAACTGGTGCTACATGTTCCAGCTAATATTATCAGTTCAACTACCAACTATGGAAACATATCTCAACATATTAATTTAAATTACAACCTGCTAATGAGCACTGAGGGCTCCCACACCATATAGTTCTTCAATTCGAACTGCTTGCCATCAGGTGCTCTAACAGCTCCACGATCTCCGGAGCGCACGCGTCCCGGGCCACGTCCAGCACGTTGGCTCCTTGGTTGTCCTGGTGCCTCAGGTTTGACAGCGGGGCCAGGTACTCCACCACGTCCCAGTTGCCTTCGCGGATGGCGATGTGGATGGGCAAAGCGCCGCTGTGGTCAGGGACATTGACAGAGGCGCCATAGTCCACCAGAACTCGCACTGTGTCCAGGAAACCTGTGCGGGCTGCATCGTGCGTGGGGGTCACGCCGCAGCGGTCCTGGATGTTGGGGTCAGCGCCGTGGTCCAGTAACACACACGCCACACTGGTGCAGCCCATCATCATCACCTACAGCACACCAGACATCTCACTGTGTGCTTTATAGCTGATATCTAGTGGTAAATAATCTGACCTCAGAAATGAAAACTATCCCATGATTTATTCACTCTCAAGCCATCATTGGTGTATATGACTTTCTTCTTTCAGCCAAACACAATCGACAATCTGTGTTATATTAAAAAAATATCCTGGCTTTTCCCAGCTTTATAATGGGAGTGAATGGTGACTTGGATTTTGAAGCCCAGAAAAAAAAGCGCATCCATCCATCATATGGATCCACGGGTGATTAATAAAGCCCTTCTGAAGTGAAACCATGTGTCTGTGTAAGAAAAATGTCCATATTTATAACTTTATAATCTATAATTACTGGCTTCCGGTAACGGCCGCACGCGAGTCTAGTTCTGGCAATGACTCGTCTAGTGACCTCTGACCGGTCTAATGACCTCTGACCTGACACATGATGTAGGAGTAGCGTAAGCCCAATTTATACTTCTGCGTCGAGTGTACGCCGTAGCTATGTTGTAGGCTGTGTCGCGTAGCCTACGACATACCTTGACATGCACCTCTCAGAAAATGTAACAACGTGTCAATTATTCACGGACCGCAAGCGCTGTGATTGGTGTGTCCCTCAGGGATACACATGCTCCCTCTGCATGTGTAACTGCACATCGACACAGAAGAATAAACGAAAATCGATGCATAGCCCACGGTGTAGAGGCTACGGCGCAGGTCCGATGCAGAAGTATAAATCAGCCTTTAGATGAGCGTAAGCGCCGTTCGCGGTTCAAACAACAAACTCAAGCTCCTCCGACATTTCTCTTAAAAAATTCTTGCTTTAGACACTAATTCATGACCGGTGTGCTGTTTTGCTCCATCCTCTGCGCTTCCGCGTTCATCAGTGCGTTGGGTCAGAGGTCACTCTTGAGGAACTCGACTCGCGTGCGGCCGTTACCGGAAGCCAGTGATTATAGTTTATAAAGTTATAAATATGGATGTTTTTCCTTGCACAAACGCAGAACTTCAGAAGGCCTTTATTAACCCCTGGAGCCGTATGGACTTTTATGATGGGTGCATTTTTGGGCTTCAAAATCCAAGATCATTCCCATCATAAAGCTCGGAAGAGCCAGGATCATTTATCAATATAACTCCAATTGTGTTTGGCTGAAAGAAGAAAGTCATGTACACCTAGGATGGCTTGAGGGTGAGTAACGTTAAATTATGGGATAATTCTCATTTTTGGGTGCACTAACCCTTAAAGCTATGCCAGTTCTACCGTTCCTCTGTTTAATGAAAATAAGCTAGTAGTTACATGACTAGCTATTTAGTTCCTGTTGTTATACTTTTATGTGTAGTTTTACTTTTTGATGTGATTAGTGC
The DNA here is from genome assembly GCA_018749465.1 of Paracanthobrama guichenoti. Lineage (NCBI taxonomy): Eukaryota > Metazoa > Chordata > Actinopteri > Cypriniformes > Gobionidae > Paracanthobrama > Paracanthobrama guichenoti. The sequence continues at coordinate 1,923,279 of CM031948.1, read as the reverse complement.
ATTAATTCGATCGTTGTATTGCTCGGCAGAAAAGTAAATAAACACAATGAAGAATGACAGCGGTCATTATGACATAATCGCAGTCAGTCAGATGCTCAGGGCGGAAAGGAAAGCGAAAATAGCACTGTAATAAGAATGCGTATTATGTAATATGTACTTTAATGCTGTAAATTAGTCACTCACCTGCAGTGCGGTTTTCCCGAACTCATTGAGCGTGTCCGGTTCGACCCGGTGATCCTGGAGGATCCGCCGAACCGCGTCCACATTCCCCCGAGCCGCCGCCGTGCTGAGACTCTTCCCGCAGCCGAACCCGTCAAGAACCATCATCTGAAACACCTGGACGGACACGAACCAGTCACATAAGATCGGATCTGAGATAAACCCGAGAAAATAATTCAGTGATACGGAACATTAACGCGGATCTATCTGAAGAATTGGTTAAATGGCACCGAGAAACATCAACATTAACGTACGAACAGCATTAAACGCGCTCACCTCTCCGTTGCTGTTTGTGGATCAGTGACCGTTGGCTGTTTATCTGTTTACACAAATACGTCAAAACAATCACATATATATACCCCGCTCGCGTTTGCGCCTTTACATCGCGCGCTTGATCGGCAACAGAGCTGCATGACGACAGGCACACTTCCACCAATCAGAAGCCACACACGCCAACGCGGCTTCCATAATTGGACAAAAGGGAGGAGTGCTGATAGGCGTTGCTACAGTATCACCGTGGTAACTGCGCCAGCGACCAATGAGAAACTAGAGCGCAGAAGGCGGGCGATTTGAGAAGGTTTATTTGTAAATTGTTGCGTTCATTCACTGACTGAGTGTGTGTGCGGGTGTGTGTTTGTGTGTGTGTGGAAAAAAGAGCGGGCCTTCGTGACAGTCTACACAAGACCCAGTATGTCAACATCAGGAATAGTCACCACATTTATCAATAATTTCAAGACAAATATATTCAAATTTATTGCAAAACGAAATGATTGACAACATATTCCATGATTTGGTGCAAAATACACTGTGACTGAAATGCTTGGTATGTTTACATTCAGCTTCATTTTTTTCTAATGAAATTCTGACAGGATAAAATCGACTAAAAATATAGACATAAACATTACATAGACATATTTTTCTTCCACAAAAAAAAAACAATTTGATGTGCAAGTCTCAGTCATGTGTCAGCAGTGCACATTAGTTGTTTGTCCTGAGCTGGTAATCTGAAAGCATACACAGATATTAATACATACATTAATACATCAATCATCCTTTTGACATCTGCTCCATTGCCAAATACACAATCTTTTTAAAAACCTGCTTTATGGGACAATAAATATACAGTATTCTAAGTGTAGGACATTTCAGGTTTTTTTTTTTTTTTTTTTTTTTTATTTGTAATAAATTGTAATTATAAGGCAAGGCCTGGAAAATGTGTTTATTCTTATAATAATTCTTTATTATTAATATTATGTTTATTCATTTAATTTAGTTTTGTGCGTGTCTGTCAATGTTTTTTGTTTAAATGATTTAGCTTATGCAAGTTTTACATTCTTGCTTGTTTGTGTGATTAAGGAAACCTGCTAAAATTTAAATCATAAAAAAAACCTGTTAAAAATATGCAAAACCACTTGCTCACCTCCGCTCTGTGTGATGTAGCGGACCCACGGCAGCGCCTGATAGCCACTCTTCTCAATGATCTTCATGTATCGTACCTTACAAAAAAAATTCAGACAGTGTTTAAAGAACACATGCAGACATCCCATCCTACAAAAACTAATTTCCGGGAGATGGCACAAACCCCACCCCCTTAAAGGATACTGCATTACATCAGAAAATCATATCATATTATAAATTTTATTATTATGTTCGCGGCTGCACCTTTACATTTACATTACATTTATGCATTTGGCAGACGCTTTTATCCATTGCATTCAAGGTACACATTTTTACATTTTTTGTCAGTTCTTGCTTTCCCTGGGAATCGCACCCATGACCTTTGCGTTGCTAGCGCCACGCTCTTATTGTTTGAGCTACAGGACAGCTTTATGGCAGCCTTTACATCGCGCACTTGATCGACAACAGAGCTGCATGACAACAAGCACACTTCCACCAATCAGAGGCCACACATGCAAACACGGCTGCCATAATTGGACAAAAGGAAGGAGTGCTGATAGGTGTTGATATAGTATCGCCATGTGGCAACTGCGTCAGCGACCAATGAGAATCTAGAGATCTTCTCAATGATCTTCATGTATTGTCCCTTTTAAATAAAATCTAATTTTTCATTTCCTGAGACACAAGTTCCATAACCGATCATACAGTCTTACATTAGATCTTAAGCAGACCGTGTTTAAAGAAAACATGCAGACATCCCATCCTGCAAAAACTAATTTCCGTGAGATGGCACAAACACCACCCCACCCCATTGCATTACAACTTTATTATATTATATTATATTATATTATAATTATATTATTAGTGCGGCGAAAGTGATATAAAGTGTGAATAATAGGAAATCCGATTGCAAGTGGTCACAGGCAAATCATTTGAAACGCATGGTAATTCCAATGAAACAAAACAGTAATGTGTCTTGACTGACCATTTGTGATCAGATCACTAAAAACGCATCTCAATACTAGGTGGAAACAGGGCTTCTGTCTCGCACACTCGATTTTCGGGATATTGTATAATTTGCAGGCATCAGGGCGCTATCAATATGCAAGAGACTCCCAGAACTTTCAGGACAAGTGGGATGTCTGCACATGTAACATTTGTCACAAGTATAAATAGCACTCTATTTAACATATGCAAATGGCCATGCAAACTCATTCACACACCTGTATGCCTGACACTGTGAAATATGGGATCTCAAACTTGACGGTGATCGGAGGTTTTCCCTCTTTCTCATCATTTTCCACACTTGGCAGGCCGAAGTGGGCACGCATGAGAAACTCCTTTCCACCCTGCCAATGGACACAACGACACAGAGAGACGAGAGCTCAGTTTTACAGATTCAATAAAAATCTTAAACAAAGTGCATAAAAGTCTGAAATAAATGACAAACAACATCTTATGACAGAAGAGCTAGGCATCAGTAATTGGTTCCTTACTGGGAAGGATTTAATGCTCCACACCACCCAGTTCTTTTCAGGAACGTATTTAGCGTGACCTGTGCTGGTTTTAAACTTGGGAGAGTCGGCATCACTCGGCACAGGCACACGAATCTCAACATTATTGGCTACAGACTGCTTTTTAAATTGTCCTTTAGCCTGGAATACAGAGAGGGAGAGAGGATTCACACATGGAAAGTCAGTCTACATTATCTGAACAACGCTGTAAAAAAGAACATTAAATCTTGACGTTTAGACTTGAAATGTCTCCAGTATGGTGCAATGAAGAAAGTTTTGCAGACAAACCTTCACCATGATCTCCACTCGACTGTGAGAGAACTTCTCAATAACTGACTCGATCCAAATAAGCGGCTTTACCTGTAGATGAAAGACTAATACAGTTAATAAAGAGCCTTTTGCAACTACACACAGTGGATGTGATAAACTCTGATGATCACGTTCAAAATGGTGTAATAGATGTTCTCCAGTTGGATTGTCTAAAGTGCCCCTATTATTGTATTTTAAAGGTTTTTATTTTGTTTTGGAGTCTCCTACAAAAAATTGACATGCATCAAAAAAAAAAAAAAAAAAAAAACACTTTCTCATAATATACATGTTGAAAAAAGTTTGATCAAGGATTCGGTATCTCTAAACCCCGACTTTCAGAGAGCTGCTCTTCTCTGATTGGTCAGATGTCCCAGTCTGTTGTGATTGGCCGACTGTTTACAGCATGTGTCAGAAACGAAACACCTATTACTATATCTGAATTTCCTCAGCTCTTGATACACGGTGATATGAACAGTAACGATGGCGTCTGTTTTACCGTATCAATCTCATCAAAGTGGATTTGCTTTGGCAGCAGAAAACAGCGTCTTCTCGACATGAACAACACAAACTAAACTCTTCCAGTCTCAGCTACAACTACAGTGTTTGAGGGCGGGGCAAAGTAGACACTGTTTACCGGCAGCCAATGAAGAGCATAGTCTGGCATTATGCAAAATAGTTACAAACCTATAGAGACAGAGCGGCACACGTCATAATCTGAAAACCACGCAATCCAACAATCCAAGGCTCTCCATTGACTTTGAGAGATAATAACTCCATTAATCTGCATTTTGACCTTTGAAATGTTGCAGACGCGACGTCGTAACGTGAAATGCATATTTGTGATTTTCGACTGCCATTTGACGCAGCGATGAATGGTCCGCTCATCTAGCTCATCGCTCAGTGTAATACTTGCAGTAGGAGGACGCAGCTTTCTTCCGCGCATGGGGACGCCGAAAAGATGCTCACAGTGGTCACAGATCCAGCCTTTGGGACAGCAGGTCAGAATAGAGGCTCGTAGGGACCAAGACTTTCGTGTGGCAGTACAGACTCACAGCTGAGGTGACGAAGGACAGACTCAGACAGTCAGATCTAGTCACCGCAGTGCTCAATGTTGTTGAATGTCTGAACTGAGCTCACAAGATAACTTAGAGATTGGGCCATATCGGTGTTTGTTGTGCAGCTACTTCAAAATGCTCAGAGGAAGCCAGAAGATTCAAGTGAGCCAGTATCTCAGAATAAGTGGAATTGACGGGATCAGAGTGATGAGATGACGTAAAGTTATTGCACACCATCCATGTGTGAATAAATTACCTCAGTTCAGCTCAGTGAACACGCAGTAATGGGTCGAGCAGTTTAGTCAGCCGCAGGGCGAGTGCATCGCAGACGCTGCAGTGGTGACCTGGGTCACAGCCACGACTGAAGTCAGGAGGAGCTCATCAGCACGTGGCGGCTTAGTCTGCAGCCCCAGTGATGTATATCAGTGTATTCAACAAACTGAATGAAATGAACTTCTGTGGGTAAAGGTATCTTTAGCCAATGTCGCTGGGAACAGCATCACATATATTAATGCCAAATAGGACATCTAGAACAGTTAATTTCCTGCTCTTAATAAATGATGATCCATCATGTTCAGTGTCTATCACTCTAAAATAAGAAGACAGAGTGTCTTCTGAGCTCAGTCTGGTGCAATTGTCATACTATTATAAAGGTTACATTTTTCTGTCTTCACGATCAACGCCGATTTAACCTTTAAATGCTTGGTCATTTACGTCAAACGGTCACACAATTATTACATATTTTTTCCATTTTCACGATTTATCAGGTTTTTAACCCTTTAAATGTTTATATACGTCACCGTTGTTTTTATGAACACAATACTATTTTCATATACAATGCTAAGTAGTATTTATCGAAGAGATTTATAATATTTATATAGTTAGTTAGCAGGCAGACAGTTTCTTCGCGCTCTTCACTTCAGCGATTGGCAGCTTAATCGTTGAAATGGTTGGAAGAGCGAATATGTGACGCAGTATTTCGTAAGACACTGAGTACCACGCAGCAAAACAATATTTAAAAGATTCGAAGATCGATATTTAACAGCCAGGTCTGGCTCATCACACACCGCGTAGCAGAAAGTGCTCAACCAGAGAGCCCAGTGCATGAGCGAGTCTGTGGGCGTGTTTGTTCATGACATCATGTGTTTGTGCATATTTTGTTAGCGTGCGATATTGCTCGCTCAGACTATACCAAAGCCAGGTAGTTGCGTGATTGCACGAAGGATTTGGAGTTGATCACATGACAAAAGACGCAAAGCTGACATAGGTGGGTATTACGTGACAATATTTCACGATCAGAAATGCAAGAAATCAGCAACAGCGCAAATGTGTCTTCAGATCTGAAAGCGCCTTCCTTCAGCATACGCCATTGGTGCGCGAGAAGATGAGTGGCAGTCGAGGAGGTCGCCACTGAGCTCGCCGCGAGCACCGGTACGGGGACGAGCTCTCAAAGACAGATCTTTCCGGCCCGACGCGAGCCAGAAAAAGATTCGTTAGGTGAGAGATCGCACGCCGATCGTTACGGGAAAGGTAAGCAGCCGATAAATAGTAGTAGCAGAGCAAGTGAGCATCGGGAATGCAAGATAAAACATTTCGGAGTTAGGGTCGGTGCCATTGCTTTCATCTACGGGAGGTTTGTTCTGTTTTTCATTTTCATCAATTCATTCGTAATGTTATTCGGAAGTCACGTGTTTTGCGGCTCGCGTGTTTATAGTACTCTCATAATACAGCGTGTTTACAGTAAAGCGCAAGATTGTTGACTGGCCAACACGTTACCGTGATGGACAGTTGCATCTTCAGCGCCCGGCGGCTCGTTGCGATTGACCACGCACATCTATAGTCACCAAACCATTCGGCGAACGCGACCAGCAAACACGCCACACGCTTACGCACGCCGCACGTCGCGGACTTCAGATGCCAGCGAGCAGCCCGAGCCGAAAGTCATTTGCCGCGAAAAGCGTTGCGCCGATAAGCCGATCTCAGTTGTTGCACCGCGTCGCCGGACGACAGTCGCCTCTGATTGAAGAGTGACAACGGCACGATCGACACCTTCGTCGCCAAACAAACATCGCTCACAAACGCAGTCACGCCGCGACAGATGATGCGCGTGAACAGCGTGGCGTTTATCGTAATGCTTTGCGTCGCCGTTGTACTGCTCGACCGCCGCAATATCATCGTTCAGCATCGCGCACGGAGATCATCGGTTTACCGAGCCTGCATCAACAGAGCGCGTGCTGGCCGGGCAGCTTGAGTGTGTGTGTGGTGCCGTTTCCATGTTGGTGGATACGCCGAGCCAGAGGTTTTGCCAGATGAGCGCCGTGTCTCTGTTCGTTCAACAGAAGAAGTGTCTTCGACCGATGTTTCAATGCGCGTAATCGAGACGGGCCAAGAGGTGCTGTCGTCGAGCCTGCAAAGTCTCTCAGCACAGGCTCATCGGTTAAAGCCCACCTGTTGCGGGTGAACACACACGACGTTACTTTCACGCCGGGCGTGTCTTCTTTGTTGCGCTGTTAGTTATTCGTAAGTTAAAGATGATTGCATAAACCGCCATGAGAAGATGTTATTGGCAAGGAGCGATCGGTGCAGAAATAGTTTCGTTGTGAGTTAAAACAACGGCATCATCTTATTACCCGCTCAAACATACGCAGTGCGGGCAGTCCGGATCACATATTTTGGCGCAGAGCTACGAGATTGCTGCAAAACAGGTGGTCGCCAGCCATTACCGCATTCTTTTTACATGCGGACGGCCACGACGCCCCGTTTCTTTTCTGTGTGAAGCTGGTCGTTGTTGAGCACGCCAACACAGGCGACGACGCAGAATTGCACTCGCTCGTCAGCTTCACCGCAAGCCAGTTTCGACGCTCGTTATCAGGAGAGGCCAGACGTGGCTCTTCAGGTCGCGTTCTCGTTCCACTATTCACCACCACACCGCCGCCCGTCCGCCTTGTTAGAAAGATGCAGTAGTCATGCAAAGCCAAAGCCAGCTTCATATCTCCACGGCCAGGTCGTCGCTCTCAATGGTAGTAAACCAGTTCATGAAACACGCGCCACCACCGACGAGCCTTCTCCCAGTGTGAATGAATTATTCGTACTGAAACTTAGTCAGTGTGTGTCTTTCACACTAGCGGCATAAAGAGTCAGATAGTGGCGGTAGTTAGTCACACATCATCCACCTCTCCAACTCAGCTCAACAGAAGATAACAGACTAATAGCAGTTCAATACCAGAGTTTAGTCTGGATGGATATCGCATCATCGTACGGCACAAAGGGAAAGGGATTCCAGATGTTTAGCTAACATTATCGCTCAGCAGCCACTGCTTATGAGATCTGCATGAACAGCGACTGTACAAGTTATCAAACATTGGTACGCCTGCTTCTGATGTGAAATGTGAAAGAGTCTATCTGAAAGCACTGATTTGATTAGGTAGAACAGAAGCAGCAGGAAAAGGGACAGCTGATGACTAACATTTAGCTTTTAGAAAGTAGTTCATAGCTCGTCACACAGCATTTAGCGGTTGGGTCTTCTTGCCAGGCTGAGGTGAGCAACTTCAGATTACTAGCAGCCATCTGTATAATTCTGAAATTGAATATCAAGAAAACATGAACAGCACTGTTTCTTATCTTCTGCTGCAGCTCAAGAGATCAAAATCATCACTTTCTCAGCACGTGAGGAAATAGCTTCTGTGCTTCCTCTCAGCTAAGAGCCATGCTCGTAGCAGCCAGACTGAACCGGTCATCAATTTCAAAAGTCCCTCGAAATTTCATTCATTTGCAAGCCAGCAGCGCAAGTGAGCAAAGTCAAGCTTGTCTGGCCGCAACAACACACCGGAAAGCCAGGAAATGAAATAGAGCCCGACAACATCGATCACACCAGATAATGTCACACGAGGCGCATTTCGACTCAGATGAGCGTGTTGACTTTATACACCGCACGGCGTGCGTTATGTCACAGCGTCGTGACAGCCAGCATGATGAAGAAGGTGTTCGACGGCTTCAGAAACTCCGCATTAAATGCCTGAAACCGAAAGTGACTCGTCAAACTCGTATTCCGTGATCACCTTTTTGTTTAACATCATGTAAAGCGAGAAGACAGATCGCCCACCATACCCACGAATGTACCATCACAAAGCCGTTTTCATCGCCAGAAAGAAACTTTTCTTCCAAGCCGCACATCAGCGAAACCAAGAAAGCCAGCTTCATCGCGATGCGAGCGCACATCCGCTTTTGAAGGGTATTACCACTTTCTTTATTGAGTTTAAAATGATTCGTAATGGTGATGATTGTGCCATCGTGGGAAGTGGCAGACAGTGTCTTTCTTCTGCACCATAGTGGCAAACATCGTCACGCAGGTTTATTTATTCTTCATTACATATTGTTACTTTTATCCATCTTCTTTGTAGTTTGCCGGTTGCTTCGTTTCAATGCAGAACAGGTCGTGCTTTAGTCGATGAGCGGTGAGGTTTTGAGCCAGTTGGTCGTTTCACGTTATAGAAGTTCACTTCGGTAGAAAGGCCTCAAGCCTAAAATCAGTTAACGCGTTTCGATGTATTACACGACGTGTCATATTAAAGAACGCACAGAATATTTCGATCGACGTTTCTTCAATATCGCAGAAGACTCAGTCGCACGCCATTGTGCCAGGCTGACCTTCGCTCAAATCGCTAGAGAATCATGCTTTAGATTGTTATCGATGTATATGTCCAAGTAGGTGTTACGCAGGCGTTCGAAGGGCTGTTGTCGACGAATGAAAGAACATAAACGCTTCTTCAGTCGCCGCAGTAAATGAACATTGTTTTTGTCACACAGAGACTGTACTCTAAGAAAACTTTTGCTTATCATGCGAAATGTGTGATTTTTAAAAAAATTTTTATTTCTTTCGTTTTCTTGAATAGGAAGAAACATTCATAAATTGCACTACAAAGAAATGAATTTCAGAAGTGTCAATTTCGATCTAACATTCAGATTCTTTATAGTTTAATAGTTATTTGACGGAAGATTTCGTGAAGCTTCTTTTGTCAGCCTTTCTGAACCGTATTTCAAATATTGTAGGATGGCCTGTTTACTTATGAAGGTTCTCCGTTTGAGTACTTGTTCAGACGATGGTCCAGCATCTGAATGTACCTTCACAGAATAAAGAAACAACAGCACTCAAAAGAAACACCAGTTCAAAGCTGACACTTGTTGTCAAATATATGCTTGAAACCTGGTAGTCTGTTGTTCTGTTATTATCACTTCTGTCGTAATCAAGTTAACAGTTCATTTCTTCATCGACAATAAACAAATCTTTGTGACAGTTTCTGGCAAGATTCTTCAAAAGCTCTCTGAACAATATTCTTCATTAACATTAATAGCATGTTCATTTATACATTTTGTGCTCTCAACTTTTTACATCATTTATAGAGCTGCTCGCTTCTCTGGGCTCACTGGGATGTCATCTAACAAATGTTGAGCCATGTCGCATTTTTGTCTTCACGAATCGAGGCCAGACAATATTATAGTTCAACACGTTTTATGTAATACTTTCTTGCTTTGCGCACATATCATATTATATAGTGGCGCTGATTCAAAGTGTTTATTAGTCCGCACGTGGCTCAGAATGTACGATGTGAAAGTTTCACATTTCTCAAATATTTATTCAGAACACAACATATTTATTTGTTATCAACAAAGAATTGAGAATACTTGCGTAAAAGTGCTGATTTAATAAAACATATATCAACAAAATTGCAAAGGGACAGCGTCATAGTTTTTCCGTGTATATCTCTCTGTTATGGGGATCGAGAGACAGCTGTCGCTTGCGGTCAGACTGTCTCATTTCAGCCTATCACACTGGCTTTTTTGTAAGTATTTTCCTTTGAGGATGTTCTCAGTCAGCTTTTATGATGAAAAGAGCCTGGACTGTGGTGGCTGTTATTTGTCTCGATCTCTTTCACGCAGTTACGAATGATGTAGTGGTTGGTATTAACATGTTAAAAATGCAGTCAAGAGATTTGACGTTTGATGGGGAGCATATGCCAGTGATATCTTTCAGCATTGATGGTTTTCAGAGCTGGAAAGCAAGCCCATGCACAATATGTTATCGATGAATCTGAAATGCTGATTAACAACTTCTGGGTTGTGTCGCCTCAATCTTCTTGTTCGGGATGATGGCGCCCCAGCCTTCAAAAGAACTCGGCCTTGATTGTTCGGGACTTCACAGAACAGTTTTCCACTTTCAGTTACAAATTATTTTAAATATTTTCGGCCCAGAGAAAATGTTTCGCGCTTTCCGGATCATGTTTGAGAGGTTTCGACCTACAGAGTTTAGCAGCACCCATGCATACAACGCGGATCACCTATCATCGCATTCTTCTGGAAGTTGAAAGCTCACGTTGCAGCAGCATTACAGCAAAGCAGCGCCTGAGATTACTGCTCGTCAGCATGATTCGTATAATCGCGCATGCGACAAATAAATTTCCGATCTGAATTCCGTACGTGATGAGCACGAAGATGGGTTATCTGGCGTTGGCGAAGCCTTTCCGTTCGGTCGCAGACACCTATATTTTCCGAATTTGATGATACAGGTACTGTAGATGATGATTTCGTTCCTCTTTGTGTTTAGCCCTTTCAACAGAATATCACAGCATTGGGGAATTGAAATCCTTCCTCATCTGGGATGAGACACAACACTTCTCTGAGTAGCTCCTCTTACCAATATACCCACTGTGATTGTCTCTCCGCCAGCCAAGCCTTTCAGGGCCAAACTTGAATGCAGTACAAAAAAGATTCATAAGCTTTTGTACCCATGGGGACCTCAATCATGGTACCCACGGTGACACAAGTCCCCATAAGTCTGTGTGCAGACACCAGGCTAGACTAGAAGTCCCCACCAGACTAGAAAAACATGTATACACACACACACACATACACACACACACTTCAAAAAGGTTAAATGATCCTGAAAATTATAATCACACAAAAAATGACTTAATTGGAAACGAATGGGAGTGGAATTCTAGTGGAAACTTACTGCACCTAACATCTGACTAAAAGCTCATTTTTTTGAAAGTCAAGCTCAAATTTGTAACACAGCTTTTTTAGATTTATGGCTTAGAATTTTTTTTTTTTTTTTTTTTTAGTGAATCGTGTTTTGTGCATTTTTCATAACAATAAAAGGTAAATTGTATAACTTTTTCACTTCAACAATAATCTGCCAAGTGTCATCTTTAAAAGAGACCAAACTCAAGCCCGTGTTCCAAAGCATTCAAGATTTATGACAGTTTAAGTTGGACATTTTCAGGTCCATGCTCAAAAAGTGAATAAATGGATTATAAACTACAAACCCGATTCCGAAAAAGTTGGGACACTGTACAAATTGTGAATAAAAAAAGGAATGCAATAATTTACAAATCTCATAAACTTATATTTTATTCACAATAGAATATAGATAACATATCAAATGTTGAAAGTGAGACATTTTGAAATGTCATGCCAAATATTGGCTCATTTTGGATTTCATGAGAGCTGCACATTCCAAAAAAGTTGGGGCAGGGAGCAATAAGAGGCCGGAAAAGTTAAATGTACGTATAAGGAACAGCTGGAGGACCAATCTGCAACTTATTAGGTCAATTGGCAACATGATTGGGTATAAAAAGAGCCTCTCAGAGTGGCAGTGTCTCTCAGAAGTCAAGATGGGGAGAGGATCACCAATTCCCCCAATGCTGCGGCCAAAAATACTGGAGCAATATCAGAAAGGAGTTTCTCAGAGAAAAACTGCAAAGAGTTTGAAGTTATCATCATCTACAGTGCATAATATCATCCAAAGATTCAGAGAATCTGGAACAATCTCTGTGCGTAAGGGTCAAGGCCGGAAAACCATACTGGATGCCCGTGATCTTCGGCCCTTAGACGGCACTGCATCACATACAGGATTCAAGATTCAAGAGTTTTATTTGTCACATACACAGTTATATACAGAATATACAACCGGCAGTGAAATGTAAACTGCTACTGTAATGCTACTGTAATGGAAATCACAACATGGGCTCAGGAATACTTCCAGAAAACATTGTCGGTGAACACAATCCACCGTGCCATTCACCGTTGCCAGCTAAAACTCTATAGGTCAAAAAAGAAGCCATATCTAAACATGATCCAGAAGCGCAGGCGTTTTCTCTGGGCCAAGGCTCATTTAAAATGGACTGTGGCAAAGTGGAAAACTGTTCTGTGGTCAGACCAATCAAAATTCGAAGTTCTTTTTGGAAAACTGGGACGCCATGTCATCCGGACTAAAGAGGACAAGGACAACCCAAGTTGTTGTCAGCGCTCCGTTCAGAAGCCTGCATCTCTGATGGGATGGGGTCGCATGAGTGCGTGTGGCATGGGCAGCTTACACATCTGGAAAGGCACCATCAATGCTGAAAGGGATATCCAAGTTCTAGAACAACATATGCTCCCATCCAGGCGTCGTCTCTTTCAGGAAGACCTTGCATTTTCCAACATGACAATGCCAGACCACACACTGCATCAATTACAACATCATGGCTGCGTAGAAGAAGGATCCGGGGACTGAAATGGCCAGCCTGCAGTCCAGATCTTTCATCATAGAAAACATTTGGAGCATCATAAAGAGGAAGATGCCACAAAGAAGGCCTAAGACAGTTGAGCAACTAGAAGCCTGTATTAGACAAGAATGGGACAACATTCCTATTCCTAAACTTGAGCAACTTGTCTCCTCAGTCCCCAGACGTTTGCAGACTGTTAGAAAAAGAAGAGGGGATGCCACACAGTGGGAAACATGGCCTTGTCCCAACTTTTTGAGATGTGTTGATGCCATGACATTTAAAATCAACTTACTTTTACCTTAAATTGATACATTTTCTCAGTTTAAACATTTGATATGTCATCTATGTTGTATTCTGAATAAAATATTGAAATGTGAAACTTCCACATCATTGCATTCTGATTTTATTCACAGTTTGTCAGCTCTTTTGGAATCAAGTTTGTACTATATAAATATGATATAGTAGCATAAAATAAGAAATGTTACATAAAACATTATTGAACTAAAATATATGGTAGTACAATCAGTTCATTGGAATAAAAAAATACGACACATGAACAGCATTTGAACAGAATTAGATGAGCGTCCAATTGAAAAGATTTAGGGAGGAAAAACGCTCTATGAATGATGTATAAAAAGTTGAGAACGTTATAAAGAACAGATAACATAAAATGAACATACTATTAATGTTAATAGAAGAATGTGTTCAGAACTTTGAGAGAATCTTGCCAGAACGTTCCCGGTTATCTGGGTTTGTTTGTGTCGATGAAAGTGAACCTGTTAACTGATTATCAGACCAACCCTTGAATAATAAGCCAGAGTGATTAATAACAGAACAACAGATTTCTGGTTTCAAAACATATATTTATTTAACAAATGTCAACAGTTTGGTTGTTTCTTTGGGTGCAATTTGTTTCTTTAAACCTGTAGAACATTCAGATCACTGGACCATCAGTCCTGAGATAAAGAAGTAAAACTCAAACAGGTTCATAAAACCTTCACAAAAGTAAAACAGATCACAAATGACCCATCCACAGTAACAGAATCGGTTCAAGACCGACTGAAAACTTCACAAATCTTCGTCAAATATCCTTCATAAACTATAAAAGTCCCTGAATGTCGTCAATTGACGCACAGGTTCATTTCTTTTGTAGTGCAGGAAGATTTCTGGATGACAACACAATGCATTTAAAAGAGAACAGAAAGAAATAAAAAATTTTTTTTTTAAAAATCACACATTTACGCAATAAATAAAAGTTTTCTTCGTACAAAGTCTGTGTGATAAAGGCAAGTATTTACATTTACTGCAGCTGTTTGAGGAGCGTTTGTGATTCTTCATTCATCCGATAGCAATGAAAACCCTTCAGATAACATACTGCACATGCCCCATAATAAACAGACCATATGCACATCAATAACAGAATCTAAAAGCATGATTCCTCTAACGGACAGGTGAGGTCAGAGGTCACCTGAAGCACAATGCAGACGTGCGACCCTGAGGACCGATTCACTTCTACGTGTCGAAGGCATCGTGGAATATTCTGTGCGTTCAAACAATATGACACATCATGCTGTACATCAGGCACGTTCGCTGGTTTTAAGGCCCAGAATTCACTCTACAGAAGTGAACTTCACATGCGCGAGCAAACCAACAGTAAGAACCTGCTCGCTCATCATTACTAAAGCAGCCCTGTGCATTTATAAAAACAAGCAAACCATTAAAACAAAAAGATCGTTCAAGTGTGTCTGTGAAAGAGAAATAAATAAAGCCTACGTGACAGTGAACATATATAGTGCAAGAAGAGAGACACCTGTCTGCCCTCCACATTAACAATCATCACCATTTACAAGGATCATTTTAAATATCAAAAAGTGGTAATACCTTCCAAAACGGGATCTTAAAAGCTCACACATCACGAATGGAAACAGCTGCGAGTTTGTAGTGTGCGAAGCCACGGGATCCTACAGACGCCTGAAGAGTTTCTGCCTTTCTGACATTAAGCAGCTGTGATGAACATTCATTAGATATGAGTGCGTGTGTCTGTCTTTACTCCTTACATGATATTAAAATAAAAAGATTGATCCTGGGGTCCGGGGGCACATCAGGACGAGAGTCCTTCAGTTTCAGAGCAGCATTTAATGCGGAGTTTCTGGAGGATCGTCAGGCTGCTTCTTCATCCATGCTGACCATCTGACACTGTGACACAAACACACACACCCATTAAAACACGGTCTGTCACAGAATCCAAAAAACACACTCCCATCTGAGGTCAATTACGCCTCTCATTGTGACATTATCACCATTTAACCCTCTGGTTGTGATCCGGTCATTCTAATCCAGATCCTATTTCATTTTTTCCTGAAAATGCCAGTTAATGTTATTGCATTGGACTAAAACTTACTGACTTTGCTCACGCAGCAACAATTTGCCAAATGGATAAATTTCAGGGAACTTTGAAATTGAGTATTGAGTTCAGTCTGACACTCTGAGACGCAACTCATTTATGGAGGAGGAAAAAAAGACACAGAGCTTCTTCCTCCGATTGCCCAGGAAGTGATGATTTTGATCTCTTGAACACATGGGATGGAAACAGTGCTTTATTCATGTTTTTTGCGATATTCCAATTTTGTTAAATTCGTAACTTTGGATGGAAACATAGCTAGTGATCTGAGTTTATGCACCTCAGTTTTTGAAAACAAGAGATTTACAAGCCATTTAAAATGCTGGTAATTTTTGACCCGGAACAAGTAAAGGATTTTCACACTTTCCCTCAAAAGTCTCATGTTGAATCAATCAAGCAATCAATTTTCCTCTTTTATCTCTGTTCTACTCTAATCGATCGGTAACTTTGGATCGCGACTCTTTTCACATTTCACATCAGGACGAATCACGTGTGTTTGAATAACTTGTTACAGTGCCTTTAATTCATGCAGATCTCCATAAAAGTATCTTAGTGTCTGAACGTGTGTTACAGGAATGAGAGTAAGTAAAACATCTGGAATCAAGCTCCAGTGTGTTTGGTGTCGTACCGATGGATGCGAGTATCCATCCAGACTGGGGCTCCTGAAGATGTGGACTGTGTCGTCTGTTGTCTTCTGGTAGACTGGGTTGGAGAAGTGGATGGTGTTGGTGTTCTTCACCCGCCACTGTCTCCAAACCAACATGCCGACAAATGCCAGAAGACACACAGCAACTGTGGGACAGACAGATGGTTCATTCACACTGGAGATCGGTCAGTGAGTGACGCGTGTTTCATGACTGTGGATTTACTTACCGATTGGAAGGGCGACGTACAGGACCGTGGGATGCTGGGAAGGGCTGGAAACTGGCTCATGTTCTGCATCACTTCCTGTAAAGAGGCGGACAGAGATGGTGAGTGTGTGAACATCAACACCAGACAGACAGATAGAGAGTAGGACAGGAACCGACCCCTGAGAGAGCCCGTCTGTCTGGTGTCTCCACTCTGATGCTGAGACGTCAGAGCTGCTCTGGTTGCAGTGGGCGACGGGCCGGGTGCAGTTCTCGTCGTCGCCTGTGGTGGCGCTGTGGCATTCGGAGCTACACAGAGAAACAGACGTCGTGAGCGTCATAATTAAAGAGTCTGGTGTGAAACAGAGCGGGTCGGAACGTACCTGACACACATGTCCTCATGTCTGCGCCCAGGGTCATGTGATCAGGACACGCACACGTGTATTTGGGTGAATGTCCGTTAATCAGCGGTGCCGGCAGACACAGAAACTCACAGCCGCCATTGACCAGAGCTGTTTCTCTGCACCAGTCCCTTCCTGCCAATGACATCACTTCCTCATGAGCAGGACAAACATGCAGATCATCTTGAAAAAACACAGATAATAACAGCAACAAAGAGACATGACGTGTGTGTGTGTGTGTTCACCTGTAGGTTGTTTCAGACTGTGATGGAGCACGATGTCTTCAGGAGACTGCAGATGTTCGGCCACAGCCGCAATGTCTTGGCCCGTCATGCGGTTCGCACTCCAGATGCCGCCATTGGAAACATCAGTCCAGAAGACTTTCTCCTGTTGGACAGACAGAGACACAGCGCTCATGAGAACCTGACAAGGCCATCTGTCAGCCCATCCACACACAACATCGGCCAGCACCACACACCTCAAACACGGCCAGCGCCAGCGGATGCGGCAGCTTCTGTTGGTCACAGATCAGTGTGTGCCGTCCATCTCCATTAACGCCGATGCTGGACAGTGTGTGCAGCTTTGAGTCGACCCAGTACAGACGGCGACTCAACACGTCTGAACACAAAGCAGTTACATGTCAGCATACATAACACACGCCGCATGTGTTCACACGCATCATCTGGGCATTCGACTCACCGGGCGTGATGCCGTTTGGCCAGACGATGTTGTTTGTGACAAGAGGTGTCCGATCGGCGCCGTTCAGTCCACTCTTCTCAATCCGGGCTGACTCGCCCCAGTCCGTCCAGAACATGAAACTACGTTACGTGAAACAACAAGGGATCAGCAATCAGCACAAACGCTTTTTTTCTGTAAGCAAGTGGCTTCAGACTCAGACACTCACTTGCGCTGAGGATCCACGACGATTGCGCGAGGATTCTGTAAGCCGTCGCTGATGAGCGTCTTGCGTTTGCTGCCGTCTGCGGTCGCCACAGAGATGGTTTGGAGCTCGCCATCCGTCCAGTAGATGTTACCGTGGATCCAGTCCACAGCCAGACCCTCGGGCCTGGAGATCTGGCTGTCAATCACAGTGCTGTGGTGGGTGGGGTCAGCAGTCGCTGCGCTGCACAACACAAACACACACTGTGATTATGAGGAATACTATAAACATACACACAGAGATACACAAAACACACATGACGGATTAAGCATTACACAGAGATGAAGATTGATTAGAAATGAAAACACATTTACTGGATAAATCCCTCCATGTGGATGGAAAACAATGCTTTATTCTCAAATGTTTTATGCGATATTCCCATTCACTACTTTGTCTACTACTACTATTTTATCAGCTCTTGCTTTCCATGGCAGTCGAAAGCATTAACGTCTCTCACCTGTAGATCTTTTTCTGGCTCACGTCAGACCAGAAGATCCTGTCTTTGGGAATGTCCACGTCTAACGCCACCACGTTCTTCTGCTGGCGGATCAGTGACGTGTACTCTCGGCTGCCCAACGCCATCTTCCTCACCTCGTGACGTATGCTGAAGAGGAGGAACGCTCCAGATCCTGAGAGAAACACATTTGCATGTTGCTGGTTTCTTATACATTTACATAATACTCTCTGATCATTAGAGTCATTTGTCACATGTGTACCTGTAATCGCTTTGCAGTCTTTGGTCATGTGATCCAGCTCAAATCCTTCATTACAGTCACACTTGAAGCTACCTGGCAGATTTATGCAGATCTGAGAGCAGGTGTCTGCGTCCGCACACTCATCCACGTCTGCACACAAACACATGATGTCATGAGACCAAACACGCACCCACAGACCATCATGCACTGGGTTCATCTGGATGGGCACTCACCTTCGCAGTGTGTGCGGTTGATCAGGTGAAATCCTGCCGGACACAAACATTCGTATCCGATCTTCAGGTCTTTGCACGTGTGAGAACAGCTGCCATTATTAACGAGGCACTCGTCAGTGTCTGCACAGAGGAAATACACACGTCACATGATCATCTTTGACCATTTCAACAGTTAAAGCCGCCAATCACTGGAGATGGAGGAGGAGAAACGCAAAGCCTGTCTGCCTATAAATATATATAAATATATAAATCTCTTCAAATAAATTCTACTTAGCATTTAGTATATGGAAAATGTATTTATTGTTTCATAAAAAACAACAGTGACATTATGTAAACATTTAAAGGGTTAAAAACCTGATCAGTCAGTGAAAGTGGAAAAAATGTATATAATAATTGTGTGACCGTTTTTTGACATGGAAATGTTAGGCATTTAAAGGGTTAAAATCCTGACGTTGGTCAGTGAAAGTGGAAAAAATATTAATATATAATAGTATGACAATTTACTGACAGGCATTTTTGTCCTCCAAGGACCTCTGTGTAACATTTTTTAAATTGACGCTCAAGGGTTAATAAAATAGATACTGGACTGGTGGATCATCATTTGATAAGAACCAGAGTGTGATTCTGGGATGTCCTATTTGGCATTGTGTATATATGATCTGTTCCTAGCGATTGTTGAAAACAAAGATGCAACTTTTACCCACAGAAGGGTTCATTTCATTCAGTTTGTTGTTCGTACACTGATTATACATCACTGGAACACTGAGGGTTAAACTCACTGCAGTCTTTGATAGGCTCATCTGACCAGTCGTGGCAGTCTCTGTGACCGTCACACACGCGGTCTGTGCTGATGCACTCGCCACTGCGACATTTAAAGCTGCTCGGCCCATTGCACGTGTTCACTACAGACAGACAGACAGACAGTTAAAGACTCTCACCTTTAATACATTCACACATGTGATGGATGGGTGTGCAATGCTCACCAGTAACACAGTCCATCTCATCACTCTGATCCCGGCAGTCAGGATTCCCGTCACACTGACGCATTCCTGGGATGCAGCCGCCGTCTTTACAGAGAAACTCATCTGGACGGCAGGTGGGCGCAGCTGCAACAAACACAGAATATGAGCGAACAATCTCTAGGACATGCGCAAGAACCAGACAGACATTCAGCAACATTGAACTCACTGCAGTTGACCTCGTCTGACTGGTCAGTGCAGTCGAAACCTCCGTCACACCTCCAGCTGCTGTGGATGCACTCGCCACTGCCGCACAGGAAGTCTTGATTCCTGCAGGCCGTCTGTTTCTGACCTGTCCCAGAAGGGCAGTTCTGTGGCCACTCGTCGGAGCCGTCTGTGCAATCGGCGTCCCCATCGCAGGCCCAGAGCTGCGGCACACACACAGAGTTATTGCACTGGAAGGCGGTGGGGCTGCAGGTGGGGACGGGACAGGACGCTTCATCGCTGCCGTCGTCGCAGTCGGAATCCTCGTCGCAGACGAACGACTGCGACACACACTGACCGCTGCGGCAGCGGAACTCCTCGTCCGTGCAATTCTTCAGGACTAAAATAGGAATAAAACCGGCGTAAATACAACAGAACGTGATTTGTCATCTAGTAAATGTGAGCTTGAGTTTCAGTCGTATTTACCGCAGCCCTGCTCGTCTGCGCCGTTCTCGCAGTCAGACTTCCCATCGCAGCGCCATCTGTTGGAAACGCACTGATTCAGACTCCCGCAGGTGAACTGGCCCGGCAAACACGTCTTCTCTCCTGTGGCATAGTCAGATTTTAGAGGTTTAATGAGAAGATTGCTACATGTACACTCAGTAACAACAACTTTAAAGTGCCCCTATTATGCCTTTTCTGATATCCCCTTTCATGTAGTGTGTAATAGAGCGGTTTGTGATTGTAAAAGCTCCCCAAGTTTCAAAGATCAAAGTGTAGATACATGGAGTTATTGTCTCGGTCATTGGTAATTCCAGTCTCCCTTCCTGCTGAACCTACTTAGGTTTGTAACTCTTCATTGGCTGAACAGAGTCTGCTTTGTCCCGCCCTCAAACACTGTAGTTGTAGCTGAGACTGGAAGAGAAAAAGACGCTGTTTTCTGCTGCTGTTTTCCACTTTGATGAGATTGATACGGTAAAACAGACACCATCGTTACTGCTCGTCTATCACTATGTATCAAGAGCTGAGATTCAGATATGATAATGAGTGTCTGGTTTCAGACCAATCACAACAGACTGGGCCATCTGACCAATCAGAGCAGAGCAGCTCTCAGAAAGGCGGGGTTTACAGAGACTGAATCCTTTATCGAACCGTTTCAGACACTGAGAGAAAAGAGCTGGTGCTGCCAGTGTGTGTAAACCTATTTTA
Organism: Paracanthobrama guichenoti; assembly: GCA_018749465.1. Classification (NCBI taxonomy): domain Eukaryota; kingdom Metazoa; phylum Chordata; class Actinopteri; order Cypriniformes; family Gobionidae; genus Paracanthobrama; species Paracanthobrama guichenoti. Next base: position 1,902,351 of record CM031948.1, on the reverse strand, counting down.
GGAAACTCCAAAACAAAATTCAGAGCCTTTAAAATAGCATAATGGGGCACTTTAATGAATAACGTTAAAAAAAAGAAACGGTGATGGAGGATTTGACTCACTGCAGGACTCAGGCAGCTCATCGCTTCCGTCTCCACAGTCGTCTGCATTGTCACAAACCCAGCGGCTGGTGATGCATTTCCCGTTTCCACACCTGAACTGCTCCTGACTGCAGACCGCTGCACCTGACACACACACATTTCTTATGAGTATTCTAGCTATGTGTCTTTGTACTTTAAATAAGAACAGTGACTTCTGAACACATCTGATAAAAACATATATGTAAATGTTAATTCATATCAATAGAGAGAGAGAGAGAAGAAAGAGAGCAGATCTTTCCACAAAGCATTTGTTGATCATAAATATTCAGTGTGTGACTGATGACGGGTGTGTGTAGTGTCTCTTTAAGACAATGGACAGAGGAGGAGTCAATAATCACACCACCAGTTGCTCACTAGTCTCTATGGAAACATTTGCATAATCAAGGCAGTAGAGATGAAAGGGGCGTAGCTTGAAGGAAAAGATCCAGAATGATGTTTGGAGGAGAAACCGAAGGATTTTACTCAGTTGGAGCTGCAGTGTTTATGTATTACAATGGCAGCTTTTGTTTTTCTTGATATAAACCATGTTAACCAACTCAAAGAACTAAAATAACTCAACTGGTTTTTCAAAAATTCCCCAAATACACACAGTGCGACACAAGGCCACCGTGTGTGTGTGTGTGTGTGTGTGTGTGTGTGTGTGTGTGTGTGTGTGTGTGTGTGTGTGTGTAAGTGTGTAAGTGTAAGAAAGAGAATTTCACTCCCAAAAATACCAGATCACCCTGTCTGTGTGTCTCTCTCTCCTGTTCCAGTAATTGAGCAGAAGTACACACCCTCTCTCTGTTTCTCAATGCTTCCCCGCAGTGAGTGGAACTCCCAACACACTCAGCGGATGAGAAGCAGATGCAAAACATCATCACCACAGAACATCTTTGAATCCTTAAACATATGAAAATAAATCTCCTATGGAATCTCAGTGTCTGTGTGTTTCGCTGGACAAACAATGACTGATGTGATGTGATTCGGTGTGTGACGGCCGAGAATCTGTGAAGAACTGGATAAACCACTTCCTGTGAAACTTCTCCTGAGAGGAGCGTTTCCACAATAGTAAAACCACAAGACCTGATTGACCTATAGCAGGGGTTTATAATCTTTTAGATGCAATGGACCCCCAAATATGATGGTGTGAGGAACCCCCATCCTACAATTTAAAAGGCATCTATTTTTTTATAAACATGTTTTTCTCTAAACTTTGCTATGGTCACTGAAACTTTAAAAAGCGATGCAGGTCATAAAAACACTTTTTATTAATCTTTGTTAATGAACAGCATCAGGACAATCCCTAATTAATGATCCTAGTATGACTGTCATCCCGTCGAAACCGACCAATCAGAAGCGGAATTTAAAGTACCAGATTAGCGCGTCCAACCAATCAGCGACAACAGCGCGCATGTGCCTTATCCGCGGCCAATCAGGAAACGAGTTTATTCCAGACGCCGCTTGTTCAGAATGACAGTAAGAGACTGAGGAATACAGGACTAAAGGAATAAAACACCGGATCTAATGAGCATTTACTGTATAAAATACCCTGTGATTAAAACAAAAAACCGTTTAGTTACAAAAATAGAGTTTGAACACAACATCCCAAGAAATAAATAACGGAAGAAACGTTTGAAATGGGAAACGGCCACTCTTCATAAACGGTCACTCTTAAAGAAGCAGCTCTAACGTACTTCAACATAAACTGACACTTACGGGTTCCGTGGACAGAGTGAAGCAGAAGAACCGAGCAGATGAAACCGAGCCGAGCGCTGATCCGAATCTCCATCACCTGATCAATCACGCGCGCTGTTCAGTTCTCACTTTTTGATTCGTAACAGAGCTCCGTGAGTAACTTCTGAGGCTCGTCTGGACCGGTACCGTACTCTCGTCAACAGTGACAGGGCAATTCCTCCCTCCCTGGGAAAAAACATCCATTTCAATGAAGCCCGCTGGGGGCGTGGCTCTAACAGTGGTGTGATATTCGAAATGAGGAACGTCAGCGCGGTGGGCGGGGCCTCGCGGAAGGAACACACGCTGTTGATTCTCTCTTATCATTTTGCCAGTTTACACATGGGGCGCTTCCACACTGAGATAAGAGAATGAATGAGACACAAGTATCCGAGTATCTGTCTTTAACTGTGAAAAGCGGGTGCTGTGTGTTAGATGTGCAGCGTTGAAAATGCACATGAATGACAAAAATCAGGGTTCTTAAATCTAACATATATAGTTGGATAAGATACTGCATAACAGTACAGTATAAACACATGCTAGGAGAGTGAGTGCCACCTGAAACCCATGAATTGGTCCCTCAGGGGCCAAAACTCACCAACGGCCCCCTACTGTGAAACCACTTCACAAAGCCTCAGCACTTCCATAAGAGATTGCACCTAAAATATAAGAGATTGCACCTAAAATATATTTGCCAAGAAATTCAAGCAGAATCATATTGCACTGCAAATATAGAATCTCATATCTTACGGTTTGGTGTATATAAAATCACAACTGAAACATAAAATCCTAGAATACAAAAGTGAAAAGGTCTCACTGTCCAGCTCAACTGAAGGGAACATGATTTGCATTGTATTTGTAGATGCAGGGAAATTATGTTTCCGAGCCTCCGTAACAGATAAAGTTACTCGCTGAATATCAGGAGCTCAGACTGAATGTCACTTGTGGTTTATTTTACATATTTAAAGTCACTCTTCAGCCCAGAAAAACCGGCTTGCAATTTAATTTTGATAACTTGAAAGTTATTCATTCGATCTAAGTGCTGTGATTAAAATGATGAAGAATGATATTTTGTGAAGCATACCCATAGCAAATAACATCTGGCCCAGTTGTGGCCCACATTTCCCGCATTCTTCTGGCCCACATATCGCATGGAATGACAGCGATGACTCAGCTCAATAGTGTGGCTGGCAGTGACATCCGGGCCTCATCTGGGCCAAATATGGCGCATTTGACTCAGTTCTGGTAGCAGCAAAGCCACATCCGGGACACACACAGCAAGCCACAACTCACACTAAAACCAGCTTGATGTTCGTGGGCCCATATGACCTTTGTTGCTGCCAGAACCAAGCCATAAGCAGTGTTGGGGAAAGTTATTTTGAAAAGTAATGCATTACAATATTGCGTTACTCCCTTAAAAAGTTACATTACTTAGTTACTTTTGTATGAAAAGTAATGTGTTACGTTACTTTTGCGTTACTTTTTTTCACCTGGGCAGGGCTTATTTTAAATAAGTTATATTTTGGGGCAAATGTAAACAAGTCATTTTTGCTTACGGTTTAACTCAGGCGTTTTCCAGGGGTCCTCCAGATGGCTCTAAGGGGTCCCCAGAAAAGTTCAGAGAATAAAAAGACAAAGCAAAACTGGATAAAGTCTACCGAACATTCTGTTTCATTTCTAAATGTTTCTCTCCTTTCTTGCCGTACACATACTTTCCAGAATTGTATATGTTTGCTTTGCATCTTTAGTGAGTTTTTCTCATCATAGTCCCCTTTATCTTGCTCACTGGGGTTGTAAGGCGGTATTCTTAATGCAGTATATAAGCTGCTTATATACATTTATTGTGAAAGTTGAATTGAAAATTATAGCCAATTTAAGTTTGGAAACAATATGTTGTATTTATAATGTCACACTTACTATTTATCTAACAGTTTAAATGTGTTTTTTTAATACATAAAAATATATAGATTAGAAAGGGGGTCCCTCATAAAATATTCATCATATTTTGGGGTCCTTAGCATCATAAAGTTTGAAAACCCCTGGTTTAACTAAATCATCGAAGGTCAGCAGTAAGTACATTGGTAAATAAAGTGAGGTTAAATGCATAAAAATAGTTTGCATAGATTTTGCATTTCACTGTTTTGATTCATTTTTGAGGAACACTGAATCTTTTATTTTGTGAAAGTGAGATTAGTAAAGATAAAAAACGCCTTTGCACTTTTGATTTTTCTCAACATTGGGACAAGAGAGTTGTCAGTCAATAAATGCGAAAGCAAAGTAACGCGTTACTTATTTGAAAAAGTTTGTTGTACATTTTAAAAGTAATGCGTTACTTTACTAGTTACTTGGAAAAGTAATCTGATTACATAACTCAAGTTACTTGTAATGCGTTACCCCCAACACTGGCCATAAGTGCCTGGCTATGCTATCTGGGGAGAGTCTCACGAGGGTCAGACAGGCAGGTGTATGAGTGAGAGATGAGCTATGAGTGGAATGTTGAAATATCAGTTGGATGACATCAGGAATGAGCTCAAACCTCGCCTCGGAAGATCGGCACTCACAAAGAGCGCTTGTGAATGGACCTCTGACTCGCCTAACGACCCTGTAAATGATTGCAGGGGAAACGATTGAACTTCTCTGTAGTTCAGCAGGAAATTATGTTTCGGCTTGACCTCTGTGACATCCGACTTTTACACAAAATGAGATTCATGAAGAATGTGATTGTCTTTGCAGAGGAAGATCCTGATATATCAACTGCTCTGTTACGTGTCAAAAATCTGTGTGAATCACACTCAGTGTTTGTGCTGCTGAATGGACGAGAGATTAGTTAGTTTATCCTTTATTGTCTCCCATAGGAGATATTTTTCTTGGGCAATCGAGAGAGAAGGTCAACACACAACAATCCACCATACAGTCACACTTCATCCATACAACACAAGACATAACATTCCCAAGTGGCATGCATCAGTCATTTCACAATTCTAATTACACTACACCTAACACATTACGCATCTACCCTTTCTCACACATTGATGAAAATGAAGAAAATGATCCACTTCTGTTCTCCTTCAACATCATATCTTCAGAACATTAGTGACATAAGACAAGAAGTTCTTGGAAGTTTTCCTCTTTAGTGTTTTTGTGAGACCAACATGATTAGATAAATAGTCAGAATCCAAAACATCCCCATTGTTCATTGAAATCTGCAGCCAACATGATAAAACTATAACCACAACCGAAGCTGTGCATGAACATTAATGCCACCTAGTGGTTATTGTGCCTTATTACACACAAAATCAACATTTGCCTGCCAGATGCACTCAAAAGTATGTGCCCCCATCCTTCTGATGAGTGTTTGTTTCTGTCATTTCTGTGAGAACAACATTTATTTTTAAACATGCAATGGCATATTAGAGGATTCTGTGCTTCAGAGTTTAATACAGTAGATTGTGGAGAGTCTGTTCTATGTTCCAGCATCACAATATAGAGCAGGAGCCATATAAACACCAATCAGGCATAACATTATGACAGGTGAAGTGAATAACACTGATTATCTCTTCATCACGGCTCCTGTTAGTGGGTGGGATATATTAGGCAGCAAGTGAACATTTTGTCCTCAAAGTTGATGTGTTAGAAGCAGGACAAATGGGCAAGCGTAAGGATTTGAGCGAGTTTGACAAGGGCCAAATTGTGATGGCTAGACGACTGGGTCAGAGCATCTCCAAAACTGCAGCTCTTGTGGGGTGTTCCCGGTCTGCAGTGGTCAGGATCTATCAAAAGTGCTCCAAGGAAGGAATAGTGGAGAACCGGTGACAGGGTCATGGGCGGCCAAGGCTCATTGATGCACATGGGGAGCGAAGGCTAGCCCATGTGGTCCGATCAAACAGACGAGCTACTGGAGCTCAAACTGCTCAAGAAGTTAATGCTGGTTCTGATAGAAAGCTGTCAGAATGCACAGAGCATCTCAGTTTTGTCAGGGTGCAAATGCTGACCCCTGTCCACCGCTGAAAGCGCCAACAGTGGGCTCGTGAGCAAACGATCTAAAAATAGTTTAGAGTAAGTTACTATTATTTATTTATTTTTTGTTTATATCAGTCATTTTCTATTTTAATGTAATTTAATAGATTAATAACTAATTTATTTTTTATTTTAATCACTTTTTTATTAATTTATTTTAAACTAATCTAATTTATTTATTTTCTTTTCTATTTTCTGTCAATCCCTTGTGGGCCCTTGGGAAATGGAAGACAGCAGTACAAACACAGACATAAGGTTTTAATATTTATTGGGTATCATCTAGTGAATGAAAATCTACACACACAAACATACATTCACTACAGTAAGTGCACATGCCAATAAAGAGCTGCTAGAAACATCAGGAATAATATGATTCATCTACAGTCACGGAGAGCAAATCAGCCATCAAAACACCAGATACAGAGTTAAAGATCGATGGGCAGCAACGGACAGTCTTAAACATGAATAAACTCAGACGCGTCAAACAACATGTTCTCGATCTGATTGAAGGGCAGTTCACACGGACAACGATTCGATTCAATCTCTCGATCACTGATCTGTCGCATCGCTGATGGCCGCTGTCAAGGACAGTCCACATTTAAAGCATTCAGCAGAGACAAATAACGGACATCATTATTCAATGTCAGCTGACGATTGCCAGCGATGTGGCAGAGTTCAGCAGATTTCACCGTTACATAAATTAGCAGCGATTCAGTGACAAACACTTCTTCATACAGGTGGATCCCACGGGGACATACAAATAAAAGGGGCTGTTTATAAGGAATGCGTTTTTCCATTCAACTATGCTTTTTTTCATAGTTTTTCTATGTAAACACCCACTAGGCGGATGTGTTTGACTGTTGCATTCACACGGGGCATCGACTCTTGGCAGTGGGCGTGTCTGAAGCTTGGTGTTGACCATAGACTGTAAAAAAAATGGACGTAATGTCCGTGATGTCACCCATAGGATTCTGAAGAGTAGTTTTGATGTGTAAAGTAGGGTCAAGCTGGCCGTTGCCATCTTGGCAGCGCATAATCACGCGTCACTCCCGAATAACAGAAAATGGGCAAAGAGGCGGGACGTGGCTGGAGCTGAGGTGATGTAATGACTAACAGACAGCAGACAAACAGCAATCCACCTGTCACTCAAAGTGGCCACACCCTTAATTATGCAGAACTTTAAGGCTTTATGTAATGTAAACGAATGAGCTATAAAAAAAATTCACCCCCCTCACAGTTGTCATGAAGGGCAAAATTAAATATATAGACCAAAACCGCAATTTGTACCAGGCTGTAAACATGTTTTTTTCTGCTGTAAAGTTGGGCATTTTAACATGGAGCTCAATGAGATTCTGCTCCCTTCTGGAGCCTGTCCCTAGCGGCAAGTAGATGAATTGCAGTTTATGTCACTTCCGTATTTGCTTCAAGAGAAACTGGGGGAGGTTGCCGCTTGGTGTTGACGCAACCATCACAGTGACAACAGCCAATCACAATACTTTTCCGGTGTTGCATGAACACAATTAGCTAGCGTCTGCACTAGGGTATTTGCATAGGTGATCTGATTGGCCTGCGTTGGCACTTGAAAAGTTTTCAACTTCTGCTGCGAGCAACGCCAGTAACGCAACGGAACCCACAATTCAGTTCGGCAACGCATGACGTCACCCATTCAAAGTAAATGAGAAGAGTTCATGCTGACGCACATGATGAGGCATTCCAAAAACGCGGCGGTCAAGTTAAAAGAAGTTAAACTTTTTAAAAAACGCAGCATCTCAAGACCTTGCGTTTTCCCTGATTTTATTGCCTGCATCCCACGTTTTTCAAAGCAAAGTGTGTTCTGTGTGAATTGCCCCTTTAAGAATGCAATACACAAGCCAGCGGAATGGACAGAAACATCTGTCGCTCAAACACGTCCGTCTAGTACATGTTTATAGGAAAAAACGATGGAAAAGCATCGCAGTGGAATGGAAGAATGTGTTCTGTGTGAACAGTCCTTAAACACTTAAGGTGAAAAACGCTTAACATGGCTTAATGGATTAATACAGTGATATAAATAGGGCCATTTACACAACACCGTTTTCAACCTTAAAAAACAAAACCTATGTGCTTTTGACTGTTCATTTACACGACAACAGCATTTTGGGGGCCTGAAAATGCACTTTTGAAAACGATACCGTTATCGTCAACGTGTAAACTATAAAACATGAATTTGTGACGTCATGCGCATGCGTATTACGTGTTCAGTCTACTTGTTTCTTTACAAAGTGACATCACCAACCACTGGCCTGGCAGCAGAATACAGCATTTTTAGTCGTTTTCATGGATCCCTGCGAACTGGGATTGTTTTGACAACATTGTTGTCTGTACACGAAAAACACAAAGGAAAAACTTTTTCCATTGTTATGTAAACGTGCCCTCAGTATACAGTACACCTTATTTATGATGCATATATACACAGACTCAAACAGATAAGCACAGAATATTAATGCAACGTGCTAAATTGCCTGTAAAGTGTGGCTTGATGCCTCAAGACAATTATATTAAAAGACTAAATTTGATATATAGCTCATTAATAAAACATACTTTGTTCAGGCAATCAGGTGAGCCCAGAATATTAACGTTAAATGTTTCCTCATATAAAAAAAACATTATAAAGAAAGCAATTAATGTGCAATTTAGCATGCTGTGTTCATATTCTGTGCCCATCAGTGTGCCTGTATATAGTGTGGCTATAAATATAAAGTACATTAAGCCAAGCCTAATTGATTTTGATGGGAAAATACTTAACATTCCTAGAACGCGAGACACTGACGTGAGACATGAGTGCAGCGGTCAAATAGAAAACATGAAAAAAAGCGCAATGGAGTGCAAAAACGCGTTCTGTGCGAACAGCCCCTTAAAACACATTTACATGAGGTTTCAGAGTGTCAACAAGAACCCTCCAAAGTGCATGTAAACAGGGTCAGTGTGAACGGCCCTAAAACTCATCACATAACACACACACGGCTTTTACAGCAAAATAATGATGATCATATCAGCATATAATAACAGGCTGCTTCTATACTATTACATTGTACATGCAAATAACACACTAGTGCAAATAATTGACAGGTTACGGTTTCATACTAAATTATCTGACAGATGATCACAAATGTTGCTCTTCTAAAAACTGCAATGTCTAATATTCAGTGTCACAGAAACATGACGATCGTCCAGGTCTGAAGTCTCCGCATCACTGTGAGATTTTAAAAAGCAAACGCATCTACAACATCTCAATACAGGCACAGAGATTCCTTCTTTCTTCACAAACGCATAATGAATGTGTAAACGTACGATTATTCTGGGCATAAAGCATTGTGAGGTGATGGGGACGATGGTGTTCATCTATTGTATGAAGGGTTTGCTTCTTTATTGGTTTGCTGTGGATCTTCATCCTTGCTCCTCCTCGCTGGGGCTGTTGGATCGATCCTGAACAAACACGAGAGAGTCACATACACACGCCATCATTCATGTATTTTGATGCAACTAAATGTTTTGCGTGCTGTGTGTTTGTGAGTGTGTGTGCGTCACCTCCTCCTGCTCCTCATCTGTGTCATCGTCACTAACAACGGGCTTTGCACGGGTTCTCGCAGTTCTCCTGCGTCCTCTGCCGCGCTCTGCACTTCTGTCCTTACGGCTCAGTTTAATCTTCACCTTCACGGACCGAGCTACAAACACACACACGTTAGAGAAACACACATGGTCAGTAGTGTGTCTTTCTACATGCCACATCCAACTAGTTAGTTCACACATACATTTATGCATTTGTGTTTCTACTGAACACTGAACACATAGAAGAGGAAGAGCCAGGATATTTTTTTTATATAACTGCACGGTGTCATATGCACCTAGGATGGCTTGAGGGTGAGTAAATCATGGGCTAATTTTCATTTTTGGGTGAACTATCCCTTTAAGGGAACATTCCATTTCTTCAAACATTATGGGAACGTTACTTTTGAAAGTTCTCTAAACGTTCTGAAACAAGTAGTAACATTTAAAATGTTAGATGAACATCCAACTAAAACATTTCAGAAAAAACCTTCCATGAATGATGTATAGATGATGTTTTTGTGCTAACGTTTTGAGAACATTATCAAAGATCAGATCATTTTGAATGAATGTTCCATTAATGTTACTGGAAGATCATTTGTTCATATCTTTAAGCAAACCTTGCCAGAATGCTAGCCAAAGTTCTGAGAATGTTTCCTGTCAGCTGGGTAGTAAGCCTTAAATAAATAACTTTGAGTTTGACTGACTCTCTGAATCTGAGCCTTCATCCTCTTCATCTTCCTCACTCTCCTCTCCATCACTCTCTTCCTCTCTCTCGATCTTCTGACGCAGGCTGGTGAAGACCGACTGCAGTACGATCGAGTCCTCGTAGATCTGACACACACACACACACACACACACACACACACACACACACACACACACACACACACACACACACAAGAGAGAGAATACATTTATAAATTTGTGTACGTGTTTGCTAAAGATTGTCTGCAGCTGAAAGTTGAGCAGAAGTATGTGTGTGTGTGTGTGTGTGTGTGTGTGTGTGTGTGTCTTTTTTTGCATTTATTTTTGGCTACATGACATCTGATATTCTAATTTTGTCGTATTTCTGTTTTCCACAAAACTGAAGAATATTTGGTACATCCTGTACTGTATTCTAAAATGATCTGATATTAACTTTTGCATGGATTTTATTGAAAAGAGCTTAGGCTCATGTAACCAGAAGTTTTAAGATATATGAATATGCTTTTAAGTTTCACATTATCTTAACAAGCAAAGCGATTCAACATTACATTACATAAAATATTTGGGCAACAGATTATCACAAATGTTTTATGTTTACTGAACACTATATACAGTCATTGACTGAACATATTTGGGTTCGGTGTAAGCACTGAAAACGTTGAGGTACCATCGTAGTAGTTTCGTGCGCGTGTGAACGTCATGGCAACGTACAACACAAAGCATCCCCCCGCGGGAAATACTTAACGCAACGCGCAAATGCGTGTAACTAACGTAAATCAAGCAAGCTAGTGTGCATAGGCCACGAAGTGTTGGCGAAATAACACATTAGCAGACTGGAGGGAATAATATGGAATTTTTTACAGAAAACTTCTTGCACAAAATAAATTCAAGGACTTGTGTCTATGTATGTTTATTTTCAAAAACTTTCCATGGTCTTGAAATGCTATTTTCACAAGTTTTCAAGGATTTCAAGGACCCGTGGGAACCCTGTACACAGTTTGTACAGTATAAAAATCATTACGTCTATGGAGAGTCCTAACAAAGATGGTGAACCTGACGTGTGTGTGTCTGTGTTAGTGTGTGTCTAACCAGTGAGCCCTCGAGGTTGAAGGTTTGAGCGTTTTGACACAGCAGCATCACGTCTCTCTCCAGATCATTGAGGCTGCGGTACCGATGACTCCGGATGCGCTCCTGCACAGACACAAACATCTGTGTAACCAAATGATACCTGAATAAATCCTGAAATCACTGACTGCTGACATGGACACACTGACCTTGATCTTCCTGAAGTCAACAGGTTTGCGGATCAGCTCGTAATACTCGGGGAGTTCCTTCCGTGACGGCAGCTGGATGAACACCTCGCTCAATTGACGGCCGTTACTGCAACATTCAGAAAGAACGCTCATTGGTCATGCATGCTTAGCGAGGAATAATTCATACTCTTGATGTCTCCGAAGACTTACAGTCCAAATCCGATTATGTGCACATCCTGATCGGATCATATTTAGCAAGTGTGAAGTCCAATCAAGCTACATTCACATCCTATTCAAATGTAATTTCTGGTAATCTGTTGTGCTGGGTGTGCTGTTGTCAATGTGCAGGTCATGCAGAAAGCTATAATATAATGGAGACATCTTCACTTCTGTGAAAAGACCTAGGAAGATCTACAAGGCACAAAATCACTTTCCACAATTTCACAACAAACATCTGAAGATACAAGAACCTGTCCCAGAGGTCCATAACTATCAACACACATACTGAGCGCGACTCTCTCACTAACTCGTCCTTTTTGGAAACGCCGATGCCACTCACTTCTCCTTATATTTAATAACAGCATCCACAATCTTCTTCATCTTCTTGGTGAGTGACGGAGGGTTCGGCGAAAGCTTCTCGGATGGCGGGCGTCCTCGTTTTTTCTGTCTTTTGCTGTCGTCGTCTCGGTCTCTCCCTCCACGAGCACCTGAAGTGGACGGAATGGCATCCGGATCCCGATCACGCCTCCTCTTCCTAGCCGTTTTCTTATGTCGCACCTCCTCCTCGATCTCCTCCAGAGTCCCGTCCTCAATAGCCTGAGAAAAGAGGCAGAGATCAGAAATGTCTGACAGAAGAAGAGAAGAAAACTAACTGTATATATCTGACCTTCAGCCACTGTTTCTCCGTGAGCGAATCGCTGTAATCGACTTCTTTTCTCTGCCGGGAGCCGCGGCCGAACATCTTCTCCTCTTCTTCCTCACAGGTGAGTCTTTCCACCTCGGCATCATCTTTCATGATCCACGTGGGCAGCTCGTCCTCCTCCATGAGACGAGGCTTTCGCTTTGGATTGCGAGCTTCCTCGCGGCGCCGATCCAAATCCATGCGCTACACAGAAACAGACAATGGAAGTTAATTTGAATTCAATCAGGATTTGGTGATTGACATCGACTAAGCGTAAGTGAGACAAAATGAAACAAGACCATGAACTGGTCAAACTCGTCTTCACTGCGGGCAATCATCTGATTTACAGTCTCATCGTCCGGCACTTCGTCTTCTTCCTGACAGAAACAGAAAACACCAAGGGACAGAGCTTCAGAAATTACAGAAAGTACAGAAAATAAAGAAAAGATCCATGACAATGATTTACATAAACACCGAATATAAGGTTCCGATACTTCACAGCTACCAGGATATTCATATTAATCTGCATAATCTGAATAAACAACATTCTCTCACTGAATCCTGTAGATGCTCGCTCTTATTATCAGATCACATTAAAGTGCCCTTATTATGCTTTTTCAGATATGACCTTTCATGTAGTGTGTAATAGAGCTGTTTATGATTGTAAAAGGTCTGCAAAGTTTCAAAGACCGTTACTGTTCGCATCAAATCACCTTTATTTATACAGCGCTTTTTACAAGTCCAATTGTTTCAGAGCAGCTTCACATTGTTAACAGGAAAATAATGCAACAGAATTTGTACAGCCGTTCTGGTGAAACGGTGATGTTATCCAGCTAATTTCAAGTATCATATAGTGTCAATGTGGGCAGATCGGTAATATAGATGAGATTTAGGAGTCCCCAACTGAGCAAGCCAAAAGCCAGAGGCAACGGTGGCAAGGAACCAAAACTCCTTCAGGGCCAGAATGGAGAAAAAAACCTTGGGAGAAACCAGGCTCAGTCGGGGTGCCAGTTCTCCTCTGGCCGACGAACAAACAGTGTATGATTATAATTCTGGCAACATTGCAGGTCTTAAGTCATATTAGGTAAATAGATATTCGTAAGATTATTTGAAAGATTGGAGTCGTCACGCCGAAGACGGGTTTAATGAGGATGTCGTGTCGATGCGGCATTTACGGGGGGAGTTTATTTGACATGCTCTCTGCAGACATTTCAGGGATGCGTTGGTCATGTCCAGGCGCAGGTCCACAGTCTGATCTGGATACGGCCTGGATCTGGCTGACTGCAGTAAACCTTGGGATAAACAGAGAGACTCACATTAGCGTAGATGCCATTCTTCTTATGATGTAACGAGTACATCAGGTGTTATGGGAAGTGTTCCCGGTTCCGGCTGACCTAGTTAATGCAGCCTGACAATCATTTACTGATTTGAGTAATAGAAATTGATAATGTTCTATGTGTAAGCCATAGTAAAGAGATGCGTTTTTAGTCTAGATTTAAACTGACAGAGTGTGTCTGCTTCCCGAACAATGCTAGGAAGACTGTTCCAAAGTTTAGGCGCTAAATAGGAAAAGGATCGACCGCCTGCAGTTGATTTTGATATTCTAGGTATTATCAACTGGCCAGAGTTTTGAGACCGCAATAGACGTGATGGAGTATAATGCGTTAAGAGCTCACTCAAGTACTGGGGAGCTAAACCATTTAGTGCTTTGTAAGTAATTAGCAAGATTTTAAAATGTATACAATGTTTAATAGGGAGCCAGTGCAGTGTTGACAGAACCGGGCTAATATGGCCATACTTCCTGGTTCTAGTAAGAGCTCAAGCTGCTGTGTTTTGGACCAGCTGGAGTTTGTTTATTAAGCATCACTGTGTATTAAGTGCTGAGAAAGAGCTGAGATTCAGATATGATAAAGAGCGTTTGGTTTCTGACCAATCACAACAGACTGGGTCATCTGACCAATCAGAAAAGGGGAGTTTAGAGACTGAATCTTTGATCAAACCGTTTCAGACACTGTGAGAAAAGAGCTGACGCTGCAATGGATATTATGAGAAAATTAAAGTGTTTTTTGACCTTTGATGCATGTAAACCTGTTGTAGGAGACGCCAAAACACAATTAGGAAGCTTTAAAATAGCATAATATGGGCACTTTAGCTTTACAAAAATCTGTTATTGTGTGCATGCACACAACCGGTCTGTCTCTTTAAATGCATCACAAACCCTTCTAAACATTTGCACATCTTTATAGTGACCCACGCTCACGTCTCATGTTTGTAAGATAAATCTCCTATAAAAACTTTCTGTTTCCTCTTAACTCCTAGAATCATGCAGATATCAAAATACTCTGTTACAGCTGATATTCAGAATAAGGCGTTTGCATGACCCAATACTCAGGTTAATACAGACAGCCTTATTCGGATTATTGACTTAAGCAGTTTATGGCAGTAGAGTTTTCATGAATCATTAATTACTGAAACATTCCTTTAATATTGGAATATTCTCAAACGATGCGTCCAAAATCACATACTGTATAGTAGGTACTATATTTGGTTTGAAACTTGCATTGCAACTGTTAATAGAATATTCTATATAGTATCTTTCAATTTGGACGTATTAAATATGCCATGTTGTCACTGTCATGTGATCTACGGCCTCAGCTGCATCACTTCACTGCCATTGAAAAGTGTCCATCATATGCGCACTTCAGAAGTATTAGGTCATCCGGATATATTTCACCTATTGGTTTATAAATACTATGAATTTGGATATAATACTCAGCTTACATACTGTTTGTTGCCTACTATACGCAGGGAGAGTGATACTCCTGACCTCGTCCTGCTCCTCGTGCTCCAGAATGGCCTGCAGAAACGCTCGGCGCTCATGACTCGACGACTTCTGGTCGAACATGCCAGCCTGGATCACCTTCTGGTCGACATTCAGCTTGTATTTAGCGGCCGCCAGGATTTTCTCTTCTACACTGTTCACGGTACAGAGACGCAGAACCCGCACCTCGTTCTGCTGTCCGATCCGGTGGGCTCGATCCTGCGCCTGGAGGTCCTGCACACAGAACAAACATGAGTTCTGAACGGCACAAATCCCAACTGATGATGATGCCTTGTGAATGCGCTACCTGATGAGGGTTCCAGTCGCTGTCAAATATGATGACGGTATCGGCGCTCTGTAGATTGAGGCCCAGTCCTCCTGCCCTGGTGCTCAACAGGAATATAAAGTACTGAGAGGCCGGATCATTGAAGGTCTTCAGCAGCATCCCGCGATCCTCTGCTTTGGTCGTGCCTGAAACACACAAACTCATATTCTGAGGAGGCAAATCTCCTTTCAGTCAGTTCTGAAGAAAATGTAAGCGATGCCTGACACCATGGCAGAGTTGGCCTGACCATTTCTCATGATTCTGCATGTTTAATGTTGTTAGGGCCATGAGAAATCCATTTTATTTATTTTGTTAGAATTTTTCTGAAAAATAAATTTTGGTAATTAAAAAGCCTGTCTAATTAATTGAAATCAGTACAATTTAACAGCAATTTATTTAACATTTAACCCTGTGGTATTGTTTGTGCATCGGTCAAAAATGACAGAATTTGTTTTTATTTCATTTAAATGAATGCACTATATTTTAGTTCAATCGTATTTTTATTTCATATTTTGTATTTTTAGGAGATTTTATGGCACTAAATTATATTTCCAACATAAATCAAACAGATTTAACTTTGGTCTCTTTATATAGATGACACATGGCAGATTAAAACTTTTTAAGTGAAAAGTTTTAAAAAGTAAACTTTTGATATTTATTGTTATAAAAATACCATTTTAAATTTTTATATGAAATATTTTCCAAAACACATTTATTATTAATCGAGGTACATGTACAGTATTACAGCAGTAATATACTTCTGTCACAATTTCTTCAAATTAAACCAAACTTTTATTTTGGCGGGTTGTCGTGAAGACCTTTGAGTTTCTGTGTGTATGTGTGAAATGATAGTTTTTCTTAGATAAAATGGTGAAGTGCTGGTAGGGGTGGCACGGTTCACAAAACCCATAGTATCACGGTTTTCGGTTCTGTACGGTTCTTGTTGTTTTTTCTTTTAATCATTAACACTCCAGAAATTCACTTCAGCATATGATATATAGCTTAATTATCCACAATTTAGGATATAAAATTAAAAACAAAAGTGTTATATCATGTAGAAGTTGTTTCCTGTTTCATGTTAATCATGTCAATATTGATCCGAACAATGCACTGTGGCTTTAATTCAGCGTGAGCAACTTTTTGCCCAAACTTCAAAGGCCTGTTTAAATTATTAAAACTAGAAGCAGATCTTAACTCTTAACTTTGTTACATTTATCATGTGAACTACTTATATACAGCATGTTATATGCATGTGTGTTTGGGACAGAGGGGAACACAGTCGCATCTGCAGCAGATATATGCTGCCCATCATAAATCAAACGAGACGGACAGGGGTCGGAGGAGAACACCGGAAAATGTGACAGAATGGACAATATTCGTCTGTATTTGCACACAAGCCGCGGTTCAGCTGTGTGAGACAAACGCCGCCAGTGTGAATGCACAATGGGCGCGCGCGGCTCCCGCTCTCCATACGCACTGCTTCTGCCCTGCACACACACACTGCTTGCGCGTGCAGCGTGAAGCCGCCGTTATACGACGCTGGCGCATCCTCCAAATCCAGGCAGCCTTCCTTATATCTCCCACTTGCCATTTCTACACGTGACGTGACCTGCAGCACTCCACTTTTACTGTCTTTTACTGTACGTCCACACACACCTCTTATTTTGCACAAAAAGGACACCCACTGTCTGAGGTAACATACGGGAACGAGGCTACATTGCGCATGCGTCGAACCATGCGACGCACACGCTCCAAATCGAGACAAGCGAACCGAACCGTGCCACCCCTAAGTGCTGGTGAAGTGACTCTCAGAGCGGCTCTGGAGATGAAGTCCTCATAGTGAAATGGCATCATGCATCACTAGTCCATATTGCGATTTGATTAAATGTACAGTGTACTACTTTTAACATATTCATGACATTCCGCGCTATACGGTAAATTCCGTTTTTTATGACTGGATTCCGCAATTCTATCCACGTTTTCCGCATCATGGAAATCATATCACGATATCCTGGTGTCAGGATGCATCTGGAGTCCAAATGGCCCTTCAACAGGTAAAAAAAATGAGGTACGGTTGGATTTTTCCAGATCAGCATCAATAATAATAATAATAATAATAATAATCATCATGCTCTACTTTGCAAACACCACAAACTAAAGAAAAAGAGAAACACAAACTCACCATCCAGACGAAGATATTTAAAGCTGCGGTAAGCAAAATAATCCTCCATTATAGTCATCAGTGATGTCATTTGGCAGAAGAGCAGCACTTTGTGATTGGACGCCCGTAATTTGGGCAAAATACGATCCAGCACCTCAAACTTCCCTGAGGCTCGGTACAGGTCAGCCCTGCAGGTCAGACGTTAAATAAAGGTCATATAAAGTCTTAGTCCAGGTGATGTCCAATGTGTCACACTGCATTTGCACTCACCCTTGAACTATACCGCCCGAGAAACCCAGATGCTCAGAAAACGACTCCTGCAAAAGCAGCACATTCAGTACTGCAAGAAAAGCTTCACCAGATGATCAACACACTACGGCAGACACATTAACGCACCTCGATTTGCTGGAACATGTAGGGATGATTACAGATCTTCCTCAGCTGCATGATGGTGTTCATTAGAGTCTTAGTGCCGCCTTTACCCTGAAACACACACAATGTTCAGCAACACACAACTGGTCTGCTTTATTATATCTAGATGAGGATAAAGAGCTGCTGGGATGAAGAACGATCTCATGATTTCCTGCACTGAAGATGTGAGGCGTTTCCGCCAGGCGTGAGGTTACAAACACAGAGACACATGCTGCTCTTCCTCACCTTCTTGTCCTTCTCGGAGCCGTCGGTTAGCAGCACTCCTTTGGCCTGCATGTGTCGGTACAGAACCCTCTGAAGGGCCGACATGTCACACTTTATCACGTATTCCACCTGCACATGGACATAAAACAGCACAAATGTGTCATCTGTCTGAGACTCCAGCTATGTTTCCATCCAAAGTAACAAATTTAACACAAAATTAGAATGTTGCACAGTTTCCATCCCATGCGTTCAAGAGAACAAAATCATCACTTCCTGGGAAACTGGTGCAAAATATCCGTAATAAAAATGGAAGTTGCTGCAATCAGGTTCTTTTGTCCTCCATCATAAATCAGATACGTCTCAGAGCGTCAGACAAAACTCAATAAAAGCTGTCATGTTCTCTCGCGTTCGGATGCTGGTGTTTGGGAACGCAATCGTGTGAGACGCTTCTGGAGGGAATTAATGTGTGACACCACATGTGTGATGTGATTGGTCCACTGGTTAGTCCAGTCATTCAATCACAGCCTCTTTCACATGAGTTTTTTATTGCGCATCGAGGGATTTCGAGTAAATGTGTTTCCATCGTAGTTAATGCGCATGTCTTTTTATCGGATAAAAAATGATCCGCCTCAAATGAGTGCATACGTTGTTTATGCACAATTTATGTGCACCTTCCATCTAGCTTTTCTTTTTTTTTATGCGATAACCCAAAATTTGTAATAGGTGGATGGAAACATCTTGACACACACATATTGACTGAAGTCTGCATCACACAGCAAACTCACCTTCTCAGGCAGCTGCGCCTCGACTTCCTTCTTCAGCCTGCGTAACAGGAAGGGGCGGAGCACTTTATGCAGGCGGCGAATGATCAGAATGGTCTCCTCCTCATTCAGGTCCACCTGAGAGACACATCATCGAACACTATTGTGAGTCATGTCTACTACTCCTTCATATCCCTTCAGATGTAGAAAAGAATATACATTTTTTAAAGATAGGAATCATATTAGTTTCCTTCATCACATCATTATGCATTAGATGTAAATGGGGTCTAAAATCTTTTGAGCTTGTCCACTTTCGACCACTTCCAGAGGAAGTTGGAAACGCATTCAACTGGATCGCATTTGTGGTGTAAATGCTCATGTGGTCGAATGCCACAAAAGACCCCCTACTCTCCACCCACTGACCTAACGCATAAACATTATAGAAAGCGTGCTAGATTTAAACTTTGTCGGCTGAAGACCCAAATTTGGTTTGAAGATGAAAAACGTACCAAGCAACCAACGTGTTTTCTCACCATTCCTGATCTAACACACACTCAGTGTTCGGTGTGGTCTTGCGGATGTCAGAACAAAAACGAAAGCTGCTGCTCTCCGTATGTTTTTCCGTTATCTTTGGTCGCGTTCATATGTAAATTGCGCAAGATTATTTTGTCCATTGAATCGAAATCATACATAGACCCTCCCCTCAAAGAAATCAGGACAGAAGTGGTTGAAAGTGGACAAAAGAAAACACCACGTGTAAATGGGAATCTCCCTCGTGTACTCGTGATCCGATCGACCAAAGCGCATCTTAATACCAGGTGTAAACAGGGTCTTAAATTAATTTCACGACTTTGCTTTGAATCACACTGGAACTGATAGGTTAGAACTCAGATATGCTGAAATTCAGATATGCTAATGGCATTTGGTTTTCCGTGGTGGACCATTCACAACAGACTGGGCATCTGACCAATCAGAGCAAAGCAGCTCTCGGAAAGGAGGGGTTTAGAGATACTGAATCCTTTATCCAACCGTTTCAGACACTGTGAGAAAAGAGCTGATGCTGCAATGTGTATTATGAGAAAATTAAAGATTTTTTTTTACCTTTTTGGGTATGCATTTAAACCAATTTTAGGAAACTCCAAAACAAAATTAGCGACCTTTAAAATAGCATAATATGGACACTTTAAATAGACAGAGTGGCGTACCTTCTCTCCGGTCATGGCGAAGGGAGCATTGAACCACTGCTCGAACGTGCTGCAGCTCTTGAAGATGGTGGGCAGCAGGAAGTTGAGCAGCGCCCAGAGCTCCGGGAGCTTGTTCTGCAGTGGCGTCCCCGTCAGCAGCACGCGCCGCGGCGCCAGATAGTGCGTGTTCAACACCTGCGTCAGCTTACAGTGATGGTTCTTCATGCGATGACCTTCGTCCACTATCATGTACTTCCAGCGAATCTGTATCAGGTGACATGAGCTCATCAGCGCATCTCTGATCGGGGCCAAAGGTCACATGAACCGTGGCGCACAAGCATGGCTCACATTCATCCCATCTACAAGACAGGGCTGAGAGCTGAGAGAGGGTCAAACACACATCCGTCTGAACACACATGAACCTCAGGGGCTTTACCTTGGCCAGCACCTGCTTGTCTTTGATGATGTATTCGTAAGTAGTGAGCAGCACGTTGAACTTGCCGCTGCGTAGCTGCGGTACAAAGGCTCTTCTAGCAGCAGGAGATCCCTGAACACATGTCACATGATCACAAGGCCATCAATGAACCACAAGAAACTCATCAGTGTTGAGCCACATCAGAGGAGCTACCCGTTTCATAAAGCGGTTTACACTACAAGCTACTAACAAACAGTTTCTCACTCAATTGAAGCTGCTGAAAGTAATGATGAAATTATTTAATTTCTTAATACATTAACATTGATTCAAAGCGACAGATTGTCAGTGTCTTGTTATTGCCTTCTTATCCCTGTCACATATTTTAGTAATCAACATTTGAAACACTCAAAAGTCATCCTGTGGAAACCATTGAAATTGGACGTTGAAACGATACTTTAAAAGCAGGCTCAATTTTTGTGATTTCAACTTCAAACCAGATCAATTGTCAAGAAAAACTTTATGTTGGCTTGAGAAAGCCTGACCTGAAAGTTTGAAGTAGTTTTAAAATCTTGAAGTTTGAAGGTTAAGTTTAAAGAATGAAATAGTTTTTTTTTAGTTGAGTAGTTTTAAAAGCTAGAAATTCAAGCACTTTGTTTCTAGCATGATTTAACACATTGCTAGCATATTTTAACATGTTGCTAACATTATTTAACATTTCTAAGATGTTTCTAGCATGATAACACATGTTTACCTTTAACATGCTGTTAACATGATTTAACACATTGCTAACTATGTTGTTTGCATTTTTAACATGCATGTGTAGCACACGTTTTAGGCATGCTTTTGCATGTTGCTAACATGATTTAACACATTGCTTGCATGTTTAGCATGTTGTTTGCATGTTTTACCACGCTTCTAGCATTTTCTTTTGCATGTTGCTAACATGATTTAACACATGAAATCAGCTGTAAAGCAGCTCCACAGAAGACAGTAGTGTCATTGTTCAGCTAAAAATCATTTTATAATTTATGATTTTCACAACATTCACACTGTTATTTTCCTGTTTATTACTGTGTGACAATATCTCTAGTGCCATTTAAATACAAACTCAATTCCAAAAAAGTTGGGACCCTACAAACTGTGAATAAAAACAGAATGCAATGATGTGGAAGTTTCAAATTTCAATATTTTATTCAGAATACAACATAGATGACATATCAAATGTTTAAACTGAGAAAATGTATCATTTTAAGGGAAAGATAAGTTGATTTTAAATTTCATGGCATCAACACATCTCAAAAAAGTTGGGACAAGGCCATGTTTCCCACTGTGTGGCATCCCCTCTTCTTTTTCTAACAGTCTGCAAACGTCTGGGGACTGAGGAGACAAGCTGCTCAAGTTTAGGAATAGGAATGTTGTCCCATTCTTTTGAAGAATGGCACGGTGGATTGTGTTCACCGACAATGTTTTCTGGAAGTATTCCTGAGCCCATATTGTGATTTCCATTACAGTAGCATTCCTGTATGTGATGCAGTGCCGTCTAAGGGCCGAAGATCACGGGCATCCAGTATGGTTTTCCGGCCTTGACCCTTACGCACAGAGATTGTTCCAGATTCTCTGAATCTTTGGATGATATTATGCACTGTAGATGATGATAACTTCAAACTCTTTGCAGTTTTTCTCTGAGAAACTCCTTTCTGATATTGCTCCAGTATGTTTGGCCGCAGCATTGGGGGAATTGGTGATCCTCTCCCCATCTTGACTTCTGAGAGACACTGCCACTCTGAGAGGCTCTTTTTATACCCAATCATGTTGCCAATTGACCTAATAAGTTGCAGATTGGTCCTCCAGCTGTTCCTTACATGTACATTTAACTTTTCCGGCCTCTTATTGCTCCCTGTCCCAACTTTTTTGGAATGTGTAGCTCTCATGAAATCCAAAATGAGCCAATATTTGGCATGACATTTCAAAATGTCTCAGTTTCAACATTTGATATGTTATCTATATTCTATTGTGAATAAAATATAAGTTTATGAGATTTGTAAATTATTGCATTCCTTTTTTGTACAGTGTCCCAACTTTTTTGGAATCAGGTTTGTAAATGTGATAAGCTTGATAAGCTAGAGCGGATATGAAATGCAGCCAAGTAGCAAAAGCAGTTAGTTTAGTTACTCCACTGATTCATATTAACTCTATTTTTTACAGTATCTTAGGACATCTGTCACCCAGTTGCATTCATCACAAATCTTCTTGTGTGTCCAGATGGAAAGAGTCACTTACCTTGTACGAGACTTTGACGACAGATGGCGCCCATTTATCAAACTCATAGACCCAATTAGACAGAGTTCTGTCAGAGAAACATAGTGTTCATGAAAACAGACACTCTGTGTGAACAAATACAAGTATGAAAGCTGATCTGAATAGCGACTGACGAGAGCGGCACGATGATGAGGTAGGGTCCGTTCAGACGCTTGTACTCCATGAGGTATGTGATGAGCGCGATGGTTTGGATGGTTTTGCCCAAACCCATCTCATCCGCCAGGATCCCGTTCAGATTATTGTTATACAGAGACACCAGCCACTCCAAACCCTTGATCTGCACACAAACAGTCAAAGCATTAATAACATCTTTTGTGTGTGTATCGATTGTCTGTTCTAAGATATCAGCAACTGCAAGATCCACATCAGGTGGCCACTGATATTTAAAGTGCTGATGTTAAATGTCTGATAATAGTGCTGAATGACCTGGTATTGCTTGAGTTGACCGTTGATCAGCAGAGATGACTGTTTGTCTACCCGTTCAGTAACCGCATGAGCCACAGCGTAATATGACTGCAACCCGCGTGCAAACACAGCGCTACCGTACTCATCATCCACGTCCTGTTTAGCATGTCTGAAAAAAAAACACACACAAACACACAGGTTGAGACTGCTGCACTGAGGGCATACAAATGGCCTGTAAACACTGAAGATCACAGTAATTAGGGATGCACCTATATTTTGGCTGATACCGATAACCGATAATTCAATACATTGCCCGATAAATCTAAATTTGATGTACATTTTTGTGAGCTTGATTACAAAAACAAAAGGCAAACAAATACAGTGGACAATTGCTTTTATTTTAAAAACTGCAAGGAAACGTGTAGATCCTTATTTTCCCAAAATCATTCACTAAAAGTAGTACTTTATGCTAATTATTGACTCCTTAAGATTTACAATTCATTTTACAATCTTATGGCAAATTGCAATGCTGATGTCCACTGTGAAAAACTCCAACACTGCCGATATTGTGCATAACCTCTTCTAAACCATGCATAATTTGCTGCAAGCTTTCAGCAGGATAATTTCAGTAGGATAATGCACCCTGCCACAAAGCAGAAATGGTTCAGGAACGAGTTTGAGGTGTTGACTTGGTCTCCAAATTCCCCAGATCTCAATCCAATCGAGCATCTGTGGGATGTGCTGAACAAACAAGTCCGATCCATGGAGGCCCCACCTCGCAACTTACAGGACTTAAAGGATCTGCTGCTAACATCTTGGTGCCAGATGCCACAGCACACATTCAGGGCCTAATTTTCTATCGACCTAATTTTCTTAACAATAATGATAACATTAAAAACAAACATTTATCGGCCGATACCGATATTGCCATCGATACACCGTGCATCCCTAACAGTAACACTCAAGCTGCGTCAGGTGGGTGTGTTTGCCCTACTCTATGATGTGACGCACGTCCACCTCTGACACGTCCTCACTGTCCGGGTCGGGAATCTTTTTCTTCTCTTCCCCCCCAGGAGTTTGAGAAGGCAGAAGCTGAGGAGGTTCCTCTTCCTCTTCCTGTTAGGAAGAACATCTTTAATAAATCTTGTGCTGTCAGTTTAATCAATCTTGTACAGTCAGAAAGCAGCTGAAGGCACCTCGTCCTCCTCCGACCCAGAATCCTCGCTGTCCGAGCGCGGCGCAACCTCGTAACTGAAGAGAGAGAAAGAGAGTCCATCAGTGGAGACGCTCCATTCATCATGAGAGAAAGCAGATGTACATATTGTGATCTTACCCAGGGTTCATCTCCAACCACGTGTCCAGCTGTCCAGCTTTAGGAGCGTCCACTCCGGTCAGAATTTTCCCGCTGTCCACGTGGATCACCTTCACTGGAAGATCACTCATCTGACTCGTCTCATCCAGGGGCTTTAAACATCATCATCATCAAAACCACCTTTAGATCAGTGGCTCACAAACCCAGTACTTTTCAAAACATCTTTTGTTCCACAGAAGAAATACACGATTGAACAACATAATGATGACCACTTTTGATCACAACCCACCTCTCCGTCTGGTCCCAGAGCTCCCGTCTGTCCCTCCGCGTTCTCCAGCTTCTTTTTCTTCTTCTTTTTCTTCTTCTTCTCTTTCAGGGCCTGGACAGCTTTATGAGCGCGGACGAGCTCAGTCAGATTGGCCACGTACTCATCCGTCTGCTGGAGCAGATACGCCAGGCGCTTGTCCTTCTTCTGGTCGATGAGCTTCCTGTAACCCTCCTCATCCTCAGCCTGAAGAAGAACGGGTAGCACTTTACAATAAGGTTTAATTTGTTAACATTAGTTAAGTGCATTAGTTAACTTAAACTAAAAATTCTTCTACAGCATTTATTAGTCTTACTGAATGTTAATCTCAACATTTGCATAAACTAATGTTAATAAATGAGACCTTATTGTAAAGTGTTATCGGAAAACACACAAACACACATGAGCTCTGACTTTTCATCTCTGTGTGTGAGTGTGTGTGCGTGTGTGTGTGTGTGTGTGTGTGTGTGTGAGACACACCATCAGACGTCTCATTCGCTCTTTCTCGATACGCTCATTCTCCTTCTTCTGCTCGCGCTCAGTGTTGGCGTGGTACGTGGCCACGGCTTTGGTCAGTTTCTGGATCTTTGCCGTGATGGAGCGATGATATTCCTTGAAGTCTTTGGCATGCTGCAGGATGCTGTTGAGATACTCCTGCACAAGAGCACAAAGAATCATGGGAATTACTGCAATGACTGAAAGTTCGAGAACACTAGTTGAAGTGAAATTAGAAGAGACACTAATTTAATACCAAGTATTTCATTACTAATCATACGATCAGCATCACAATATGAGTGACCAGCTGAACTCTCAGAGCTACACAAACTAACCCTGATGATCATGAGATATGATCAACAACATTTGACATATACTATTATTAATAATCTGGCTAATAATAATCTAAATTGACATTCTTTTTTATGTCTGTGAGTGTATTTATTACATATTTATATATAAATAGAGACTATTTGAACATCTTGTATTTACTGTAATACATCTGTACTACATATGTGTGAATTTACTGTATGTATGTGTAGTATGTGTACTTTATGTATACTCTATTTGTATATGCATATATTTATTTGTGTTGTATATTTTTGGTACTATGTTTTTGTCTGAAGACTGCCCTGTCTGTCTATCTATCTACGTCCGTCCGTCCGTCCGTCCATCTATCTACATCCATCCGTCCATCCATCCGTCCGTCTATCTATCTACATCCGTCCGTCCGTCTATCTACATCTGTCCGTCCGTCTATCTATCTATCTATCTACATCCGTCCGTCCGTCTGTCTATCTATCTGCATCCATCCGTCCGGCCGTCTATCTACATCCGTCCGTCCGTCTGTCTGTCTATCTGCATCCGTCCGTCCGTCCGTCTATCTATCTATCTATCTATCTACATCCGTCCGTCCGTCCGTCCATCTATTTATCTACATCCGTCTAGCTATCGATCTACATCCATCTGTCTAGCTATCTGTCCTTCCGCCCATCTGTCTATCTATCTGTCCATCGGTTCATCTATCTATCTAGTCACATAAAAAAATTATTTGTTTTACATCATAACGTTTCCTCCAAATCTGCTTATTTGCAGGTTTAATCAAATTTTCAATCCCAGATATCCAGTGTGGTCTCAGACGTTTGGAGGTATCAGGGAAACAATGAGCCAGTGTGAATGGGGTATAGACGCTTGCCTGGTGTTTCTGTCTGCGTTTGCGCTCCTGTTCAATCTTCTGCTGTTTCTCTAGTTTCTCTGTGATTCGCGCCTCACGTAACGACTGTCTCTTGCTGCGTTTATAGGCCTTGGCATCCAGTGATGTTTCTAAGGCCGTGTCACGTCTCATGCAAACCACCACCTCCTGACGCAGCTGTGGAACACACAAACTGTCAGGACAATTTTGGCAAACAAGATGAACTGATGCAGTGGCTACTAGGAATATGCCAACAGCCTGATATGGATCACTGCATCTGGGTGAATGTTTGTGAGGTCCAAAAGGCCATCACCTGTCTCTGGAAGTTGAGTAGTCTGAGAGCTTTGAGCTCAATAGTAGCTTTGGTGCGCAGATCTCCAGCCAGAGACCCCGGAAGATTCTCCAGCTCCTGAATACGGTGAGCGATACGAGCTTCAAGCCTGCAGAGACATCATAACAAAAAGCATCAGAAGAGCTCCTGTCTCAGCTGGTCCTTGGTACAATAGAATCACACGAGAGACGCATCACATCCGATGAAAAATTTTGTTGGGTGATTTTTAAAGGCTTAACGCTGAACTAGATGGAGACGCCAAGATGTGCATAAATTCCTAAAATGTGCATAAAAAAAACGCTCAGTTGAGGTGGATAATTTGGGAAAATGGAAATATGTTTACTGAATAAATCCCTCAAAGGGCAACAAAAAAACTCTTTTTTCGATTTTGCCCCAGAAGAGGACATGATTGGATAACTGGACTAGCCAGCGGACCAATCGCATCACAGCATCTCAAATGTTGGTTTAGTGGTTCTGAAACACCGGAGTCTGTCATCAGAATGATTTGGTTTAAAGGGATAGTTGTCCCTTTTAAGAGATATATTAAAAAATGGCAGCATTAAAAAAACTCTTCCAAGGATTAAAATGGCAGTAAACGGTAGCCCAAAATTTGAAGCCCAAAAAAGTGCATCAATCCATTATAAAAGAAATCCATACCGCTCCAGGGGGTTAATAAAGGCCTTCTGAAGTGAATCGATGGGTTTGGGGATGGATTTCTTCGTAAGTTGAATACAGAAGGCGGTCTGCCAGAAGCTAGATATTTTAATTTATAACGTTTTAAATATGGATTTATATTTTTCTTACACAAACCCATCGATTCGCTTCAGAAGGCCTTTATTAACCACCTGGAGCCGTGTGGATTAATATTATAATAGATGGATGTGCTTTTTTGGCCTTCAAATTTTGGACTGCCATTGACTGCCATTTTAATGCTTGGAAGAGCCAGGACATTTGTTAATATATCTCAGATACTCATCTGAAAGAAGAAAGTCATTTACACCTAGGATGGCTTGAGGGGGAGTAAATCATGGGCTAATTTACATTTTTGGGTGAACTATCCCTTTAATTCCCTTCAGAAGCATCTCACGCGATTGCGTTCACAAACACCAGCATCCGAACGCAAGAGAACATGACAGCGTTTATAGTGTTTCGTCTACCGCTCTGAGACGCAACTCATTTATGATGGAGCAACTGAATGCAGCAACTATTACCCATAATCCTGAATATTTGCTCTCAGCTTTTCAAAGTACCAGGACCAAGGACCAAATAATAACAGAACATTTTGCATTTATGCATTTGGCACTTTTATCTAAAGCAACTTACATTGCATTCAAGGTACAAATTTTTTCCTGGGAATGACCTTGGCGTTGCTAGCAAAGCTCTCTGCTGTTTGAAGGCCATCAGAGTGTTGCTCTGGCTGCGGTTCTGCTGCGTCTCACCTGTACTCTCTCTCCTGCAGTATCTCAACTGGGTCCAGACCGCAGGGCTTCTGAATGGGCGTGATGCGGTTCTGCTTCTGGTGCAGTGGCACCATGGTGGTGGGCTGAGATGGGTGGGCCAGGTGTCCTGGCGATTGGGTTTGTGGTGGCATGACTGGCGAGGCGGCCGGTGGCACCGATGGCGGAGCAGGTGAGGGACGTCCGGTGGGCTGCGGCGGCATCAGCTTCTGAGGAGCGTTGGAGGGGGTTGCTGCATTGACCATAGGACCTGTTGCACAGGACATACATCATCACAGACTGCTTTTCCATTTAAGAAGCTCAGTCATCACATACTGCATGGATGCGTTCTCACCTTCAGGCCATGGTTTGGGAGGTCCGTTGTGGTTCTGGCCCTGAACACCAGCCGGGACTCCAGAAGGTCCAGGAGGAGGCATGTTGGGTCCAACCATCCCTGCAGAGCAACCGGCACAAACTAACCCTTTACTAAAGTCACCACAAACGACTGAACTTTCTTAAGAACCACTCCATCATTCAGAAGAGAACTGAGAAAAATACAGCTCCCGAATTTGAACTGAATTACAAATGAGGTAGCACACAGAACACAATTTTGAATTTAAAGGGCTAGTTCACCCAAAAATGAAAATTATCCCATAATTTACTCCCCCTCAAGCCATCCTAGTTTTATATGACTTTTTTCTTTCAGCCAAACACAATCAGAGTTATATAAAAAATATCCTGGCTCCTGAAGTGAATGGTAGTTTATATTCTGAAGCAAAGCCATGAGTTTTTGTAAGAAAAAAATCCATATTTATACCTTTATAAACTATAATTACTGGCTTCTGGTAACGGTCGTATGCGAGTCGAGTTCCGGTGGAAGATTGATCTCTGACCCAATGCAATGTTTTGCCCAGCCCTATTTGTTTGAACCACCAGAGGTCAGAGGTCACTCTTCCGCTGGAACTAGACTCTGTACTGCCATTACGGGAGTCAGTGATTATAGCAAAAAGGCATTGCTTTGCTTTAGAAGGCCTTTATTAACCTCCTGGAGCCGTATGGATCACCTTTATGATAGATGGATGCACTTTTTTGGTTACCATTCATTACCATTCATTACCATTATAAAGCTGGGAAGAGACAGGATATTTTTAATTATAACTCTGATTGTGTTTGGCTGAAAGAAGAAAGCCATATACACCTTGGATTGGCTTAATAAAAATTTTTGGGTGAACTAACCCTAAGGTTTTGCACTGGTACAAGCAGTTAGTAAATCTGGCCAAATAGTGAATCCCATCATCAGTGACAGAACAACCCAAATAACTTGTGCCGTCAGATACATGTGTGGTAGTTTAATCATGTTAAATCTCTGCTCACCATGTCCTCGGCTGAAGCCGGCGCTTCCTCCACCACCCACTGGCAAACTGGTCAAGGACGGTCCCTGCGGCATACCTGGCATGGGCCGCTTGCCCTGCACTGCCATCTGCAGGTGGTCTGGTAGAGGCTGCCCGCGCGCCAACATCTTATAGGCCATGATCTGAGCGCGCAGCTGGTGCAGCTGGCTCTGGTTGAAGGGTGTTGGGGTGGCAGAGGAGCCCGAAGCACTGCTGGCAGAGACAGAGGCGGTGCTTTGGCTTCCCGGGCGGTTCTGCTGTGGTAGCGATTGGCCATCCACGCCCTCCAACGAGGCCGAACTAGAGCCGGAGGTGGACAGGAGAGGACCGGACGGAGGCCCGCTGGCAGATACAGGACTGGACACATGCTCTGAAGCACCCAGTGGTGACGGGTATCCTGCGGGAGGAGACCGAATGGATACAAGTCAATCAAACAGCAAAACACTGTCCTGTTTGTGACATCATGTCACCTTTATTTCTAAAGTGCTTTATACAATACAGATTGTTTCAAAGCAGCTTCTGAGTAACAAAAAGGAAATAATGATCAATGGTGCAAACAGTTCAATTCTGCTGTAAAAGCAGCTCTAAAAATACAACAGTGTCATTATTCAGTTGTTCAGTGTTGATTTAGATCACTTCAATCAGTGTGGAAGTGCATTTGGGTGGAAGCTGTCTACTCTTCAAAGAAGCTAGAAGCACATGGTATGATGCATTCACAAGATTGAATAAAAGAGATGGGTAAGGATCTTTTTTCCTTTCTGCTCTCTCCTGAGGGATAGTAGTTAGCGTTTGCACGAGCGTATTCAGCTCTTGAGGGAGTTTTAGGTACTCATAGCGATGCATTTGTGTCTGTTCTCGTATGATTCTTTTCAGAATGATAAAATCCGACGTTTGAACTTGTGCGCTTGACTCCCGAGGGGGTAATTGCGTGCTTTTTCACAATGCAGTCGCAGTAATTGGTTCCACCTAGGCTTGACTCTCTCCTGAGGGATGATAGTTGAGCTATTACGGTGAGGCGGAATTAAGCACAAGGTTGTAGGAAGAGCAGGGACGAGTCGAACAGGAAGTTTCCTTTTTTGGCTCCTCTTGTTGGCTCAAATAACACTATTATTATATGCATGTTTATATGTTTGTTCTGAGCATTTGACAGCAGATTGTTTTGTTTGTAAACGTTGGTAAAGAAACTTTTGTTGGCAGATGAAGCAGCCGACTGTATTCGATCTGACAGCAGCTGCATCACCAACTGTAAGTAAATTATTTCATAATGCTTTGTCTGTAAATGGCTGTTTTATATATGTTTTCAATAGCAAGTCGCTGTTGATATTGTTTCCTATGCAGTGATGTTAGCCAATCATAACAGTGGCCGTTTTCTGACAAGCCTTAAAGAAGCAGTGCCTTAAAATCTGATTATTTCAGACAGAGGGTCAGAATTAAGGTTTTAAAAAAAATCTTTTTCCATATACACTATATTGCCAAAAGTTTTGGGATGCCTGCCTTTACATGCACATGAACTTTAATGACACCCCATTCTTAATCCGTAGGGTTTAATATGGAGTTGGTCCACCCTCAGCTCTAACAGCTTCAACTCTTCTGGGAAGGCTTTCCACAAGGTTTAGGAATGTGTTTATGGGAATTTTTGACCATTTTTCTAGAACCGCATTTGTGAGGTCAGGTACTGATGTTGGAGGAGAAGCTCTGGCTCGCAGTCTCCGCTCTAATTCATCCCAAAGGTGTTCTATCGGGTTGAGGTCAGGACTCTGTGCAGGCCAGTCAAGTTCCTCCACACCAAACTTGCTCATCCATGTCTTTATGGACCGACGCTTTGTGCACTGGAGCGCAGTTATGCTGGAACAGGAAGGGGCCATCCCCAAACTGATAGAGAAGCGTGATTGGTCACTCCAGAGAAAACATTTCCACTGCTCTAGAGTCCAGTGGCGGCGTGCTTTACACCACTGCATCCCACGATTTGCATTGCACTTGGTGATGTAAGGCTTGGATGAGCTGCTCGGCCATGGAAACCCATTCCATGAGCCGATATATTGAAAGTTGGTGACTTCTGCGCACTGTGCACCTCAGCATGCGCTGACCCCGTATATAATGATTTATTATAATAAATAATAAAAATGTCATGACCCTTTTAATATTTGAATCAGTTTTATTTTCATATTTTCCATTTTTATTTTAATTTCAGTTAAAGTTTTCGTAATTGTGTGCTTTTTTTGCTATTTTTATTATTAAATGTGTATAGTTTTTATTTTTTAAGTTTTAGTTATTTTAGTACATCAAGTTTAACTAAATTAAAAGGAGAAATAAAATAAAGTTTTTCATATTTTATTTTACATTTATTATATTTCAAGTTTTATATGGTTTCAGTTTCAGTTTTAGTTAACTATAATAACCCTGATGCAAGGGAGGCGAAAAGATTACTCATTGGTGTCAATCAGACTCTACTAGTCAAACTGCCCTCTGGCTGCGGTTCATGAATGCGATACGGGAACCTTGAGAGTGCTGGTCCATTGGGCTCCCTGGACGCGTCATCCCGCTGTGTCCAGCCCTCATGGGAACGACCTTCATCTGACTGAAACGAGCATCTTCTGAAAGGCTCTCATCCACAGGCTTTAGGACAAACAGAAACATTAACCCTCTGGCCTGTTTTACCATGAAAAAAAAACATTTAGATTTATTGAGATTTCCACCTTGTGCATCTGGTGCAAACTCTCCTGACTGTATCCCGCAGATGTTTGTTGAGGAAAGGAGTGTCCTGTGGAAGTGGCTGGTCCAGGACTGGGGCCCATCAGGCTATGTGAGGATCCAGGGGACAGTCCTGAACCCAGAACGGCCCCTGGAGATGGGCCCGGACCGGGCGAAGGCCCCGGACAGGGCGTCCCTCCTAACGGGGGCTCTGGGGTGGACATGCCTCAGACTCACCCTACATTTGACATAAGGAAAAACCATTAAAACGTTTTACATCATATTTTACATGACAGCTGCTCTGTCAGTTTACTTGTATGCTTTGTGTTTTCTAAGATCTAGAGCTGGCTGTGATGATTTCTAAATACTCAAAATATACTCATTCAAGCACAATTTATTTACATGACAAGACATTTTTTGTTCTTAAAGGAACACTCCACTTTTTTTGAAAATAGGCTCATTTTCCAACTCCCTTAGAGTTAAACAGCTGAGTTTTATCGTTTTCAAATCCATTCAGCCGATCTCCGGGTCTGGCGGTTGCACTTTTAGCATAGCTTAGCATAATTCATTGATTCTGATTAGACCATTAGCATCTCGCTCAAAAATGACCAAAGACTTTAGATATTTTTCCTATTTAAAACTCGACTCTTCTGTAGTTACATTGTGTACTAAGACCGACGAAAAATGAAAAGTTGTAATTTTCTAGACCGATATGGCTAGGAACTATACTTTGCTGCCGTACCATGGGTGCAGCAGCGCAATGATATTACGCAGTGCCTGAAAATAGGCTAACTTCCGTCAACAAAACCAACGTGACCACCTGCTTG
Organism: Paracanthobrama guichenoti; assembly: GCA_018749465.1. Taxonomy (NCBI): domain Eukaryota; kingdom Metazoa; phylum Chordata; class Actinopteri; order Cypriniformes; family Gobionidae; genus Paracanthobrama; species Paracanthobrama guichenoti. The sequence goes on along the minus strand of CM031948.1, from coordinate 1,869,031 downwards.
CACAGGGAGCCTTGTAACCATGGAGACGTTTGTGAGAGACGACTCAGAAGATCTTTACTTTGGTGCAGATCCTGAACCGTATCTATTTGAACCAGAATACACTGAAGATGAGCTTTTGGAACGTGAAAGGCAAGAAAGTGGAGGAGAGCAGATTCGAACCTTGCTACCAACATTCTTTAAAATATCATCCTTTGTGTTCAACAGAAGAAATAAACTCATACAGGTTTGGAACAACTTGAGTGCGAGTAAGAAATTAAAATTTTCATTTTTGGGTGAATTATCCCTTTAAGAGACATTTTCTTAGTAATATGGCTCAACAATGCTTCATAACATGATCTGAAGACTTATTAAATTTAAGTGAGTTACAGATAGTAAACCTTGCTGATAAAGCACCAGTCTTCCAGTCTAGTCATACTGGCAAGAACAAATTAGGGACGCACCAGTATAAAAATTTTGGCCAATACTGATAATTCTTATTTGATAACTAATATATTGGCTGATAAATCTAAATCCATTTTTATATAGTTTTTGAGGGCCTAATTACAAAAAAAGTCTCACCATTAAAAGCCATGTCCAAAACGCACAATAATAGTGTTCTTATTATAATTTTATGTAGCCTATATGACAGACTTGCATTGAACATGTTGCACTGTATTTTCCTTTTTGAAGTGATTTTATATTTTTAAGCAATTTAAAATCATCATGGCAAACAGTGCACATCTGAAGCGTCTCAGCTGAAGGAAATAATCCATTATTAATCGGCTTTAATATATTGGCCAAATTTTCTTATCGGGTTGATAATGATAACATTAAAAATGAATGCAGATACTAATATGATGGCCGATACACTCACCTAAAGGATTATTAGGAACACCTGTTCAATTTCTCATTAATGCAATTATCTAATCAACCAATCACATGGCAGTTGCTTCAATGCATTTAGGGGTGTGGTCAAGACAATCTCCTGAACTCCAAACTGAATGTCAGAATGGGAAAGAAAGGTGATTTAAGCAATTTTGAGCGTGGCATGGTTGTTGGTGCCAGACGGGCCGGTCTGAGTATTTCACAATCTGCTCAGTTACTGGGATTTTCACGCACAACCATTTCTAGGGTTTACAAAGAATGGTGTGAAAAGGGAAAAACATCCAGTATGCGGCAGTCCTGTGGGCGAAAATGCCTTGTTGATGCTAGAGGTCAGAGGAGAATGGGCCGACTGATTCAAGCTGATAGAAGAGCAACTTTGACTGAAATAACCACTCGTTACAACCGAGGTATGCAGCAAAGCATTTGTGAAGCCACAACACGCACAACCTTGAGGTGGATGGGCTACAACAGCAGAAGACCCCACCGGGTACCACTCATCGCCACTACAAATAGGAAAAAGAGGCTACAATTTGCACGAGCTCACCAAAACTGGACAGTTGAAGACTGGAAAAATGTTGCCTGGTCTGATGAGTCTCGATTTCTGTTGAGACATTCAGATGGTAGAGTCAGAATTAGCCGTAAACAGAATGAGAACATGGATCCATCATGCCTTGTTACCACTGTGCAGGCTGGTGGTGGTGGTGTAATGGTGTGGGGGATGTTTTCTTGGCACACTTTAGGCCCCTTAGTGCCAATTGGGCATCGTTTAAATGCCACGGCCTACCTGAGCATTGTTTCTGACCATGTCCATCCCTTTATGACCACCGTGTACCCATTCTCTGATGGCTACTTCCAGCAGGATAATGCACCATGTCACAAAGCTTGAATCATTTCAAATTGGTTTCTTGAACATGACAATGAGTTCACTGTACTAAAATGGCCCCCACAGTCACCAGATCTCAACCCAATAGAGCATCTTTGGGATGTGGTGGAACGGGAGCTTCGTGCCCTGGATGAGCATCCCACAAATCTCCATCAACTGCAAGATGCTATCCTATCAATATGGGCCAACATTTCTAAAGAATGCTTTCAGCACCTTGTTGAATCAATGCCACGTAGAATTAAGGCAGTTCTGAAGGCGAAAGGGGGTCAAACACAGTATTAGTATGGTGTTCCTAATAATCCTTTAGGTGAGTGTATATCGTGCATCGCTAAGAAAAACCATGGTTACACTTTATTTTAAGGTGTACGTGTTACAATGTTAGGGTAGGGTTAGGGTTTGTTGGATATAATTATGCATAATTTACTGTTATTATTATAGTAACTACATGTAACAGTGACACTGTAAAATAAAGTGTTACCAAAACCACACTATAATTCCAGTTTCAGCACTTTTGACCAATGCATTTCCATATAATTTTAAACAAATTGTCCACACAAAGAATAATTTCTATCCAATGTAGTTGAGATTTATTTTACACTAGGGGAAAAAAAAATATATATATATATATATATATATATATATATATATATATATATATATATATATATATATATATATATATATAATAATTATGGAAATTCCCATTAGCATCCATGACTTTTCCGGGCCTGGATACCTCAATTTTCTAAATGCACTGTGTATTGTGCAGGTCTTCTGTGATGACACTAATAATGATGAGGCTTTATTAGTGTCAGATGATCAGACATGGGCAGATGAACTCATCCCTGCATCTGGAAACATCAAACGGCGGCTCATTATAGGAAAAGAAGACAAGCATGAGCATTTGACATGGAAATAAAATGTCGTCCAGCTCGTGCTGCTGGATGATCCGCATGAAACTCGCATGAAATATATTGTCATATTGAAACACTGCGATAGAAATAATGACGTCAAGTGGCCAGACAGACTGATGTGGTCGCGTTCACACTATTGAGATTAGTGCGATAATAATTCCTTGCCTATTTAATTAGACTTACCCGTAGTATAATAAATGAGGCGGATGCGCTCGAGCTGATGACGGAGCCCACGGTGTGTTTAATTAACCGAGCAGCGCGCCGCCCGACATCCGTTCCGTTCATTCGGTTGATGTTCATGTACGGAGCGCCGCTGCGGACACAGAGCATCAAACGCTCGAGAGAGAGAGAGAGAGAGAGAGAGAGAGAGAGAGAGAGAGAGAGATATATATATATATATATATATATATATATATATATATATATATATATATATATATATATATATATATTACGTTATATTTTGTCTGTTTTCCGTATTTGCATTCTGTAAAAATTCTGACCACACTAAAGGAAAGGGTTCTGCTTCATATACACATGGGATCACAATATGGATTTAGTTTTAATTCATTACTTTTGTTTTTACATTTCATGCATTAAACAGCTCGTAAACATACTTTATCACTAGAATTAATTAAATAACCTGTTACATGCATGTGAATGTATTATGCAATCATTTGTCCTTAAAAATATAGTTGTTGTTTTTTTTTTTTGCATAAACGTTCTTTAAAATTGAGTTTATTCTCTAAAAAAATGTTTCCACCGAATTTTATTTTCTAAGTTTCTTCCTCATGAGATGCCTTTATATGTCCACCAACAGAATAAATGTCAAAAACCTATAGATTATGGAATGCCTAACTAATAGTATTGTATTGTATTGCAGTTCAGTTAAGGTTAGTATACACTCACCTAAAGGATTATTAGGAACACCATACTAATACTGTGTTTGACCCCCTTTCGCCTTCAGAACTGCCTTAATTCTACGTGGCACTGATTCACAAAGGTGCTGAAAGCGTTCTTTAGAAATGTTGGCCCATATTGATAGGATAGCATCTTGCAGTTGATGGAGATTTGTGGGATGCACATCCAGGGCACGAAGCTCCTGTTCCACCACATCCCAAAGATGCTCTATTGGGTTGAGATCTGGTAACTGTGATCTGGTGATTTTAGTACAGTGAACTCATTGTCATGTTCAAGAAACCAATTTGAAATGATTCGAGCTTTGTGACATGGTGCATTATCCTGCTGGAAGTAGCCATCAGAGAATGGGTACACGGTGGTCATAAAGGGATGGACATGGTCAGAAACAATGCTCAGGTAGGCCGTGGCATTTAAACGATGCCCAATTGGCACTAAGGGGCCTAAAGTGTGCCAAGAAAACATCCCCCACACCATTACACCACCACCACCAGCCTGCACAGTGGTAACAAGGCATGATGGATCCATGTTCTCATTCTGTTTACGCCAAATTCTGACTCTACCATCTGAATGTCTCAACAGAAATCCAGACTCATCAGACCAGGCAACATTTTTCCAGTCTTCAACTGTCCAATTTTGGTGAGCTTGTGCAAATTGAAGCCTCTTTTTCCTATTTGTAGTGGAGATGAGTGGTACCCGGTGGGGTCTTCTGCTGTTGTAGCCCATCCGCCTCAAGGTTGTGCGTGTTGTGGCTTCACAAATGCTTTGCTGCATACCTCGGTTGTAACGAGTGGTTATTTCAGTCAAAGTTGCTCTTCTATCAGCTTGAATCAGTCGGCCCATTCTCCTCTGACCTCTAGCATCAACAAGGCATTTTCGCCCACAGGACTGCCGCATACTGGATGTTTTTCCCTTTTCACACCATTCTTTGTAAACCCTAGAAATGGTTGTGTGTGAAAATTCCAGTAACTGAGCAGATTGTGAAATACTCAGACCGGCCCTTCTGGCACCAACAACCATGCCACGCTCAAAATTGCTTAAATCACCTTTCTTTCCCATTCTGACATTCAGTTTGGAGTTCAGGAGATTGTCTTGACCAGGACCACACCCCTAAATGCATTGAAGCAACTGCCATGTGATTGGTTGATTAGATAATTGCATTAATGAGAAATTGAACAGGTGTTCCTAATAATCCTTTAGGTGAGTGTATGTAACAGTTCGATTCAGGAAGCTTTAGCTTTGGCATGACAAAATATACATTTTGTAAAACAACATAGAAAAAGATTTATAGGCTAACAACTGAACATCAGAGTAAAGCATGTGTAGAGAATATAGTAGTAATAATAATAGAACGAAATATAGCAACAACAACAAAATCATAATAACATAAAATAATATCTAATAATAAAATAAAAGTAAAATAACTCAAATTTCGAACATACATGTGTGTATTGGGGTGTGTTTTGGGAGTGTGAGTGAGTGTGTGTTTATTGGCTGTTTGTTTCTCTGGTTGTCCCTCAGGAAATGGCAAGATGCTCTTGCAGCTATATCGGAACATTTGGCTTTTTCGCCAAGAATGTAACTACGTTTTTGGGTTGGGCTACAGGTGCTGAACTGGGGAAATATTTTATTACTTTGGGGTGGTAGTGGCCTCTGATATCTGTTGAGAAATTGTATGCACGAAAAAGTTAGAGAGAGAGCGCGGCCTACGAACTCCTTGTGAGACTTGAAGCTGCCTTCTGCTGATAAAACTGAAAACTATTCTTCAGTAAATTTTCTTTAATTAACCGTACTCCTGACTCTTGGTCTTCATTCTTCACAACTGGTCTTGGGTCCTACACTGTTATCCCCTAACAATAAATATATATACACACCGATCAGGCATAACATTATGACAGGAGAAGTGAAAAACACTGATATCTCTCCATCACGGCTCCTGTTAGTGGGTGGGATATATTAGGCAGCAAGTGAACATTTTGTCCTCAAAGTTGATGTGTTAGAAGGAAAAATGGGCAAGCATAAGGATTTGAGCGAGTTTGACAAGGGCCAAATTGTGATGGCTAGACGACTGGGTCAGAGCATCTCCAAAACTGCAGCTCTTGTGGGGTGTTCCCGGTCTGCAGTGGTCAGGATCTATCAAAAGTGCTCCAAGGAAGGAACAGTGGCGAACCGGTGACAGGGTTATGGGCGGCCGAGGCTCATTGATGCACGTGGGGAGCAAAGGCTGGCCCGTGTGGTCCGATCAAACAGACGAGCCACTGGAGCTCAAATTGGTCAAGAAGTTAATGCTGGTTCTGATAGAAAGGTGTCAGAATACACAGAGCATCTCAGTTTGTTGCGTATGGGGCGGCATAGCCACAGACCAGTCAGGGTACCCATGCTGACCCCCGTCCATCGCCGAAAGCACCAAAAGTGGCACGTGAGCATCAGAACTGGACCATGGAGCAATAGAAGAAGGTGGCCTGGTCTGAGGAATCACGTTTTCTTTTACATCACGTGGATGGCCGGGTGTGGGTGCGCCGCTTACCTGGGGAACACATGGCACCAGGATGCACTATAAGAAGAAGGCAAGCCGGTGGAGGTAGTGTGATGCTTTGGGCAATGTTCTGCTGGGAAACCTTGGGCCCTGCCATCCATGTGGGTGTTACTTTGACACATACCATACTAAGCATTGTACATGGTTGCAGACCATCTACACCCTTTAATGGTTCAGGAATGGTTTAAAAAATGGTTCAGGAATGGTTTAAAGAGGTGTTGAGTTTGCCTCCAAATTCCCCAGCTCTCAATCCAATCGAGCATCTGTGGGATCTGGGTATGTGCTGAATAAACAAGTCCGATCCATGGAGGCCCCACCTCACAACTTACAGGACTTAAAGGATCTGCTGCTGACATCTTGGTGCCAGATACCACAGCACACCTTCAGGGGTCTAGAGGAGTCCATGCCTCGACGGCAGCAAAAAGGGGACAATACAAGGAAGGTGGTCATAATGTTATGCCTGATCGGTGTATTCTGTATGCGTGTCTGTGCGCGTGTGGTTGTCCTCCGCTCCTGTAGGGGCGCTGCTGTTTGACGTTCATGATAATCAGGAGCGAGTTCCGGTGAATATCAAATTTCTGCTAGTGTTCCTGCTCACTGATGAATTTCGTTGATAATTTACACAAATGGACGAGTAGGATGGATCTGGTGAGTGTTCAGTTGTTCTAATAGTACATCCTGCTCGATTAACGGGAAATAAAGACGGTCTAAAGGCTATTCGATGTGTTGTTTGTGTCGAGCGCTCTCACGCGCCGCTGCGTTTACAGAATGAATTTAATCTGATGTGAGGAGCGAGTCTCGATCTCGAAGTATATTCGCATTCAGTTGCCCTCAGACATGTTTATTGTGTGGCATATTGTCCTCTGTCAGTCCCGGTTGACGCGGCTCGCGGTGTGTGTGATGTTATTCACTCTGTTTTAGGACTTCGGGAACAAACTGCCCCAGGCTCTGTCGACAAACACTAAACTGCCCCAGTCTCTCTCCTCTAGCGCTAAATTTCTGCCCTCAGGCCCGTTTGAGCACTACGGGCGGCCGGTGGGAGTCAAAGTCAAAGAGGAAGACGAGAGTGTGGAAGATTTCTTTCATTTCGGTGAGTGTCGTTACACACGCACTTCACGTTCGCATATTAATGTGTTATTCCCTGCTCACGTCATTTCCACGTTGACATCAGCAGAGCTAAAGATGCGTGTGTAATTTCTGAACTTTTTCCCATAAGATACTGAATAGGTTAATGCGAAACGCCTTTTTCGGTGAACTGTGTTGTGGTAATGCGTCATTTTCAATCTCAAAACTTGTTTTTGTTGCAAATGTCGCACTCATTATTATATTAAACCAACCCTGTGTGTGTGTGTGTGTGTGTGTGTTAAAGATTTATTATACATTTTATACACTAACACACGCACCTTTTAAGTTGTTTATTAATTAAAAATTTGGGAATGTTATTTACTTTCATCAGTGGAACTAAGTCATTGTTGTTTGGCTGAGTTAGCCGGTTAACTTTATCTATAACATTTGGTAATAATCTCCTTGTATCACGTCGCATTTATTCAGAGACTTACTATTAAAGCGTTAAAAGGAAAAATTCTGACCGAGTTGCTCACGCTCATCTCGTTCCAAACCCATTTGACTACCATTCATCTTCAAAACACAAATTAAGATATTTTTAATGAAATCGGAGAGATTTCCGTTCCCCTAATTGAAAGCCTGTTCACCCAAAATGTTCATAAAGAGATTGTAAAACATCCAAATGTGAATCGAGCCGTTTAAGAGACATCATCGCGTTATGTGATGAACAGATTTAATTTAGTCTTGTGTTTCACTGTTAGGGAACGGCAGTGAAGAATGAAGACCAAGAGTCAGGAGTGCAGCTAAAGAGAAATTTACTGAAGAATAGTTTGCAGTTTCATCAGCAGAAGCCAGCTTCAAGTCTCGTTGGCGTCCCGCATATACAGTTTCTCGACACAATTATACTCCTTTCAAGGTCTAGCTACGTCATTACTGCTGGTTGAATGATTCTGATTGGCTAAGAGAAAATAGTTAGTCATAGTAAATTTTCACACACAGTCAGATGCACGTCTCCGTAGATCAACTGTTGACGCAATAGGTTCAATAGGTGCCAGCTTGTCCGGAACAACAAATCTCCCTAGGATGCTCATTGTCCACCTCCAGTACTGATCTATAACAAAGAACGCTTGCACAGATACACCGCTTCCTCAAGGTTGGAGTTGGTTGAGCATCAACTGAAAACAACGTAGTTCTCCAAAACATACAGATACCATGTTCTTCTCATCAGAGAGAAGAACAGGCAATATTTATTTTCTTCTTTATTGCTGCAGTAAAAAATAAATAGTATAAATGAAAGCCAAATCACTCTTTCATCTCTGGAAGCCGGCTGAATGAGTAAGCACTGTTACTGCACTCCTGGCATACATACATACACAGGTGCTGGTCATATAATTAGAATATCATCAAAAAATTTATTTATTTCCATTCAAAAAGTGAAATTTGTATATTATATTCATTCATTACACACAGACTGATATATTTCAAATGTTTCTTTTAATTTTGATGATTATAACTGACAACTAAGGAAAATCCCAAATTCAGCATCTCAGAGAATTAGAATATTACTTAAGACCAATACAAAGAAAGGATTTTTAGAAATCTTGGCCAACTGAAAAGTATGAGCATGTCCAGCACTCAACGCTTAGCTGGGGCTCCTTTAGCCTGAATTACTGCAGCAATGCGGCGTGGCATGGAGTCCATCAGTCTGTGGCCCTGCTCAGGTGTTATGAGAGCCCAGGTTGCTCTGATAGTGGCCTTCAGCTCTTCTGCATGGTTGGGTCTGGCATATCGCCTCTTCCTCTTCACAATAGCCCATAGATTTTCTATGGGGTTAAGGTCAGGCGAGTTTGCTGGCCAATTAAGAACAGGGATACCATGGTCCTTAAACCAGGTACTGGTTGCTTTGGCACTGTGTGCAGGTGCCAAGTCCTGTTGGAAAATGAAATCTGCATCTCCATAAAGTTGGTCAGCAGCAGGAAGCATGAAGTGCTCTAAAACTTCCTGGGATACGGCTGCATTGACCTTGGACCTCAGAAAACACAGTGGACCAACACCAGCAGATGACATGGCACCCCAAACCATCACTGACTGTGGAAACTTTACACTGGACCTCAAGCAACGTGGATTGGGACTCTGGGACCCTGATTTCCAAAGGAAATGCAAAATTGACTTTCATCAGAGAACATAACTTTGGAGCACTCCGCAGCGGTCCAGTCCTTTTTGTCTTTAGCCCAGGCGAGACGCTTCTGCCACTGTCTGTTGTTCAAGAGTGGCGACAGCTGAAACCCATGTCTCGCATACGTCTGTGCGTAGTGGTTCTTGAAGCACTGACTCCAGCTGCAGTCCACTCTTTGTGAATCTCCCCCACATTTTTGAATGGGTTTTGTTTCACAATCCTCTCCAGGGTGCGGTTATCTCTATTGCTTGCGGTTATCTTTTCCTTCCCTTGGTCTCTCTATTAATTTGCTTGGACACAGAGCTCTGTGAATAGCCAGCCTCTTTTGCAATGACCTTTTGTGTCTTGCCCTCCTTGTGCAAGGTGTCAATGGTCGTCTTTTGGACAGCTGTCAGGTCAGCAGTCTTCCCCATGATTGTGTAGCCTACAGAACTAGACTTGGAGACCGTTGAAAGGCCTTTACAGGTGTTTTGAGTTCATCAGGTGATTAGAGTGTGGCACCAGGTGTCTTCAATATTCAACCTTTTCACAATATTCTAATTTGAGATGCTGAATTTGGGATTTTCCTTAGTTCTCAGTTATAATCATCAAAATGAAAATGAATAAACATTTGAAATATATCAGTCTGTGTGTAATGAATGAATATAATATACAAGTGTCACTTTTTGAATGGAATTAGTGAAATAAATCAACTTTTTGATGATACTCTAATTATATGACCAGCACCTGTGTGTGTGTGTGTGTGTGTATATATATATATATATATATATATATATATATATATATATATATATATATATATATATATATATATATATATATATATATATATATTAATATAATATATATATATATATATATATATATAAACAATCAGTGGTTCTATTAAGTAATGGATCATAACTGGAAAGAATCATTCAAATCAGTTTAATTTTAATAATGTATGTGAAAAATCTTGATTTAAGGCTTTGATTATAAATGTAATTAGGATATACAGAAGCGGCAGTGGATTTCAGAGTCCACCCCTTTCATCATTATCAGCAGACGATGTTTACAGCATTCGATTTTGGCAAATGGAAGCTCAAGCATGAGAGCCAATGAGGTTTGTTCTCGTGGATCACATGGCATGGTTGAGCTTTTGTTTAGGTTCGCTGGACAGTGTTTATATGTGAATAAAAGCCTAAATTAAATCTGTTCATCATATAACGAGATTGTCTCTTTTTGATTAAACCGCTTGATACTTATAGATTTATTTTATGATTTATTTTTGAAAGTTGAGTCGGAGACGTCTTTCAGTGGTGGGGCAGAAGTCTCCTAGATTTCAATAAAAATAACTTCATTTGTGTTTTAAAGATGAACGAAAGTCTTATGGATTTGGAATGACATGAGGGTGTTTCATTTTTGGGTGAACTATCCCTTTAATTGAATAACTCCTGCCAGGGCTGTGAAACACCCACACCTGATGATGGTTTTTCATGGTAAACAAATGGAATATTTTGAGATTGAAAATGCCTTTGTGTATTATGTACATGCATGTCTGAATTTGCAACGAATTGTGGGTAATTCTGTGTGAAATCGTGTTGTTCTTTCATGACCAGCTCAGCATCTGCAGCAGCAAACCGGAGAGTGTCTCACGGCTTGTTGCGGCAGCGGCAACGCTAAAAGCCTGTCTCTCCCTGATTCACCCAAGGCGAACAATCGTCCCTCTGCGGACCGGCCGTACCACTGCCAGGACTGCGGCAAGTACTTCAGAATTAACGACATCAAGAGGCATCAGAGAATACACAGCGGGGAGCGGCCGTTCCCTTGCTTCCAGTGCGGGAAGAATTTCCCAACGTCTGGGGACCTGAAAAGGCACGAGAGGATCCACACGGGAGAGCGGCCTTACCACTGTCTGCAGTGCGGTAAGAATTTCTCCGACTCGGGGCACCTTAAGCAGCACGAAAGGATGCACACCGGCGAGAGGCCGTACCAGTGTTCGCAGTGCGCCAAGCGCTTCTACAGATCGGGAGACCTGAAACGCCACCTGAGGATCCACAGTGGCGAGCGGCCGTACAAATGCCTCCAGTGCGGCAAAACCTTCTCGGATTCCGGACACTTGAGGGGCCACCAGCGCATTCACACAGGAGAGAGGCCCCACCGGTGTACCCTGTGCGAGAAGAGCTTCTTCAGATCAGGTGACCTAAAGCGCCATCACAGAACCCACACGGGTGAGAGGCCCTACCAGTGCTTCCAGTGCGGGAAGAGCTTCTCCGAGTCGGGACATCTGAAGGAGCACAGGAGGATCCACACCGGAGAGAAGCCGTACCACTGCAACCAGTGCGACAAGAGCTTCTCCAGGCTGGAGCGCCTGAAGGGTCACCAGAGCATCCACACGGGCGAGAGGCCGTTCCACTGCACGCAGTGCGGCAAGAATTTCTTCCGCTCCGGAGAACTGAAGCGGCATCAGAGGATTCACAACGGGGAGCGAGCATGAGCGTGTCCTGATTCATGTCCCTCTTCATTGAAGAGGGTGTGTATATGAAGGCCGAGTTGGCCGTTCACGTTACTCTACTGTACCTGTAATACTGTAGAGGACTGATTCTCACTGACTTTTCCTCTATTTTCCCGTTAGAAATCAGCATATGCTGTACTCTAGCATTGTTATAAACGCGTGCACCAGTTGTTCATTGCTGTAGACCGTTATGAACTGCTACCTCTGCACACCTTCAGCCCCAGATTTCACCCTTCAGTGTGGTGCTGATCATGTGGTCGTTCATCACACTGTCTGTATGTTGTTGCAAGATATAGTCAAGTGACTCAATATAACTGTATATTGTACAGGAGGATATTATTATTATTGTGTATGCTTGCATGCATTTTCCTGTATTTTATTTTTTTTTTTTTTTTTAAAAAATAAATATGAATACTGTTTTATTGTCATAGTGCAGAAACCGTCGACATGAGATGATGCCTCTGAATCCTCTCATTTTGATGTGATCGTATGGTTTGTATCAGTCTCTCAATGGTGGCAGTGTTTTACTAGCTGCTGTTAAACACGTGTGCTACACCCAACACAGTTATTGTTTGTGAACTATAACACTGTCATGCCTATCATCATGAAATAAGTCTATAAGTATAGATGTGGTCTGACTAATTTGATTTTGAGCACCAGGTGAACTGTATAACAATCTTATAACTCGCATTAGATTTAGCATTTAAGTTTTTTTATTTTTTAAATGAGCTCTTTACATTTATTATGGTTTCAAATTGTCTAATTTTTACTTTATATGTCTGTGTATTTAACCATTTGTAGCCTGTGTGTTCAGTTTGGAAAGCTTCAATATGATCAGAAAGGCTTTTACAGTAATGAGGGTTGAATTATAGTTATAACTGTTTTGCTTATTCATGTGCATGAATGTTTTCTTCATAATGTGTGTCATCGTCTCTTAATAAACATTTCACCTGTACTAACGCCCGCACACATGATTCATTTATTGGTCTTGTTTACATTTACTTATTAAAAAATATATAATTTCAGATAAATCGAGTGATTAAAGGTTGTTGAATGTTTGTATGGTGCTGAACGGATATTTTTTAATCTATGCCATAGTAAATTATTCGCACGCAGCCTTTTTAGATATGTTTTATATTTAATTGAATGATTTAATATAAGTAAACACGGCAAAAGTGCAAATCATTTCCGCTTTCTTCTGGAAGCGATTTTCATTTTACGACATCTGCGTTGGCTTTACGGCACTGATCAGTCGGAAGTCTGGTTACCAGGGAGACGGCTGACGGTACTGAGGTCAGCGCGAGACGGTGAGCTGCAATTAATCCAAAATCTCTCATTAAATGCATTCAAACAGTCAGTTTGATCAGTCAGAAAGAATAATATCATGTGTCTTGTTAAGTTTCCGCGAAACTGCAAACAGTAAACAGTGATTGACTGGGTAGGAGCGTAACAAAAACAAAACAAACACTCGTGAAAACTAGCGGCGTGTGTAAGAGTCTGAGTCGCATGTGACCGTCATTAGCTTTAATTTGACTGATTGGCGGCCGGTTGCGTTTGTTTTCGCTCATTTAAAAAGGCTTTTACTGATGTTTTCTAATCTGTTAGCGATTGTTGGGTTGCTGTAGTTCAGCACTGATCAGAGGGCAGGTGTGCTGTTTCTTCTGCAGGTGGTTATGCCAGACAGGTGGGATGTTCAGCTGCTGTGACGCCTATGCAAACTCGCCGACTGCTTGCACTCACAGGTGAGATGTTCATGAGGGTTTATACGCGCTGTTGATCAGAGCTGCGATGCAGCACTAAAGTGACCTGTAACCTCGGCTTGAGTTGCAAGCACCTTGTGTAGAGCCTTAAATGGATAGTTCAGTTTAGGCTTTTATTAACATTTTAAACATTGATCAGCAAACATAAACAAACAAGCTCAACCGAACCTACTTGTTGCGTGAGACTGAACTGAAGCTCGAACGTGATGCGTAACACGAGAATGAACCTCATTGGTTCTCGCTGAAGCTCGAACGTGATGCGTAACACGAGAATGAACCTCATTGGTTCTCGCTGAAGCTCGAACGTGATGCGTAACACGAGAATGAAGCTCGAACGTGATGCGTAACACGAGAATGAACTTCATTGGTTCTCATTGAGCACGACGTGATGCGCGAACACGAGAATGAACCTCATTGGTTCTCGCTAAAAGCTCGAACGTGATGCGCGTAACACGAGAATGAACCTCATTGGTTCTCGCTCGCGTGATGCGTAACACGAATGAACCTCATTGGTTCTCGCTGAAGCTCGAGCGTGATCGTGAACACGAGAATGAACCTCATTGGTTCTCGCTGAAGCTCGAACGTGGATGCGAACACGAGAATGAACCTCATTGGTTCTCGCTGAAGCTCGAGCGTGATGCGAACACGAGAATGAACCTCATTGGTTCTCGCTGAAGCTCGAGCGTGATCGCGTAACACGAGAATGAACCTCATTGGTTCTCGCTGAAGCTCGAACGTGATGCGTAACACGAGAATGAACCTCATTGGTTCTCTGAAGCTCGCTGCGTAGCAGCAGAATGAACCTCATTGGTTCTCATGAGCACGAACGTGATGCGTAACACGAGAATGAACCTCATTGGTTCTCGCTAAAGCTCGAACGTGATGCGTAACACGAGAATGAACCTCATTGGTTCTCATGAGCATGAACGTGATGCGTAACACGAGAATGAACCTCATTGGTTCTCGCTAAAGCTCGAACGTGATGCGTAACACGAGAATGAACCTCATTGGTTCTCGCTGAAGCTCGAACGTGATGCGTAACACGAGAATGAACCTCATTGGTTCTCGCTGAAGCTCGAACGTGATGCGTAACACGAGAATGAACCTCATTGGTTCTCATGAGAATGAACCTGCTTGAGCTTCTGTTTACCACAGCTAATGTGTGTGTTGATGAATGTTTATGTGAATAAAAGCCTAAATTCAATCTGTTCTTCATATAAAGTGCTCATGTCTCTAAAGAAATTTTGGACTAAACTGCTCCATTCATATGGATTAGTTTTCCCTTTTAAGTGTCAAAGTGTCAGTTGCATAGCTGTCTGTGGAGGGATAGAAATCACTCAGATTTAGTAAAAAAAAAAAAAAAAATCTTAATTTGTGTTCGGAAGATGAATAAAAGCTTTATGGGTTTGGAATGACATGAGGATTTTTTTTTTTTTTTAAATTGTGAACTATCCCTTTGCTTTTTCTCATTGCCTCATTGAGTGTTTGTTTATCTTCCAGTTCTGTTCTAGTGAAGTTCACAAGGCTTCTGTGTTTCCCCAGAGCGATTCTATGGAGGTCCGTAAGCCGGTCCTGGAGCTGAAAGACGTGCCGCCGCCTCCCCTCCACAGCACCAGCCTGCAGGCGCATGCGTGTCACGGCCCACCGCAGACGCAGCCAGGCAGCCTCAGCGTAAGCGTGTGTTCCTGCTGTGAAGCGAGCGTCCGCCTGCAGCAGAGCTCTAGTGAGGCCAGCGGCGTCACCGGTGGAGGCTTTCCTCTGTATCTCTCTCGCTCACAGACACACACTCGCACTCGCACCCCACCTCACCCCTCGGTACTCACTCACGGTGGCCCTGGAGCGCCGCCGCAGACCCCTGGAAGCTTCGGGACGCCCTCTGCCGCGGCGAACCACTGCCACGCGTCCTGCTGCGCCAGTCTGAGGCAGCTGCACGTCTCTTCCTCTCTGTGTAAACTCTGTCAGTGTCGTGAGGTGCAATCACACCCTTTTTCACACGGTGACCCGTCATCACCTTCTCACCTCTGCTCTAACTCACTCCACCTCAGTGTCGAGCGCACGCCGCTGTGTGTGAAGGGCGCTCACTGTTTGCAGGACTGCTGGAGAAAGGTTGGTGGATTGCACTCTCACCGCTGATCCGAGCACATCCTATATTCTCCAATAAAATACAGAGAGAAGGCAAGGCAGGAATGTGTGGAGTCTGCAGTGAAGTCTGACATCAGTCTCTTCTGCTTTCAGAGTTTACATGTCGACTCAGAGAAGGTTTGGCCGAACATTCCTCCACCCATCCCTGTGTGCAATGGCTGAGGTGTGACGGGAGTTTCATCCGAAGGTCTGCTGGGTGTCCACCTCAGCAAAACCCCACAGAAATATGGTCTGTACACACACCAAACACGCATTGTTTTACTTGGTGCTAGTGAGTAAGCTACAATCTAGTTTTGACGACACAGTTACAAAATACTACCTTTTTTTTGCGTTGCACTATTGAAGTTAGTTGAAACGTAACTGTAAAAAAATATTTTCTGAAGCCTCCGACCAGGAGTGATGGTTGGAATAAAATCCAAACCTCTTTGATGCATTTACTTGAGATTCAAATATATAATAAAGTCTTGAAAAATTCTTTTGAAGTTTCAAAACTCTAAAGGGTTAATACATTTTCTCCCTTGACATTTACAATTAGAAATCATATTGACGTATTGCATTCCCTTCAATTTATTTTATTTGGTCTTAAAAAGGTCTTAGTCCTGTTAGATTTACTCACTTGTGTTCTGAACAAATAGTACAACCAAATAAAGTACAGAGTTAGTTACAAACTAGCTAGTAGCCTGTAGTGCAGACTTTGTAGCACAAACTTACAAATGGCTGGTGCAACCCTGGAGGTAGTGGACGAGTGTCACTCACGGAATCTGTCTGCAGGTTCTTCAGAGGAAACACTGCCCCCCATCGGGGTTTTCTGGGATATCGAGAACTGTGCGGTTCCCAGCGGACGCTCGGCTGCGACGGTGGTGCAGAGACTCAGAGAGCGCTTCTTTCAGGGACATCGCGAAGCTGAGTTCATCTGCGTGTGTGACATCAACAAAGAGAACAAAGCCGTCATCCAGGAGCTCAACAACTGCCAGGTGCGTGCGAACATCATGGCTCATCCAGAGCGCAGAGATTTGTTACATATGCATTTGTTTATTGATGGCCTGATTTCGTCCTGCTCAGGTGACGGTGGCTCACATTAACGCTACAGCCAAAAATGCAGCCGATGACAAACTGCGTCAGAGCCTCCGGCGATTCGCAGACACACACGCTGCACCTGCAACGGTCATCGTTGTTTCCTGTACGTCTCCACACACACAAAACTGTTCAAAATATTTCAGTCATGACAAATCAGATTGATCTCTTTAGTGCTTGATTTATAATAGGGCGTATACTATTATTCCTAGACAGCAGAAGAACCAACGAATAAATGTGGGAACGCGTCAACTAGACTGAACTGGCAGAAAACGCACAGAAGTGATTACTAGGGATTGTTTGATTATGTATTGTATATGTAATTGTTGTTTTAACGATGTGTGATCTGACTGAACTCTCCTCTAAAGTCTGCGCATACACTGCTTGTAGTAGTTTAAAATACAGTTTTGTTTTTTTTACCCCATGTCTTGCATTTTGAGGGCAAAAAAATACCCCTGTATTTTGAATTTATTATATTTATATTTTATGATTGGATATAGTTAAACATTATCACATAAGCAAGATTAGGTAGTTTTCCAGAATATCAGCACAATTGCAAATATATTGATTTTTATACAACAGTTCAACAAACAAGAAGTTGAGTAACAATTTACACACATTATTGCCTATTTAGCTAATGAAAATAGTTCCAAACTGATCTACTGCAAAACACGCAGTGGTCAGTAACTGTTTCCATCCACCTAATTTAATGTGAATTTTGGGTTGTTGCGTTAATAAACTGGCTGGAAATGCCAAGATGCATATTCAAAAAATGTGCATAAAACATGCGCTCAATTGAGGCAGATTATTGTTGTTGTTTTTTTTATTATCCAATATGAAGACATTCACGTAAACTACGTTGGAAACACATTTACTGAGTAAATCCCTCAATGCACCATAATAATCTTATGTGACTTTGCCTCAGCAGATGCTGTGATTTGGATAACTGGACTAACCAGTGGACCAATCGATTCACAGCATGTAAAATGTTGGTTTGGTGGCTCTGAAACGCCTGAGCCAAACATCAGGATGATTTGGTTTAATTCCCTCCAGAAGCGTCTCACACGATTGTGTTCCCAAACGCGAGCATCTGAATGCGAGAGAACATGACATCGTTTATTGAGTTCAGTCTGACGCTCTGAGACGCAACTCATTTGTGATGGAGGAAAATCATAAACCCTGCAACCCTGATTGCAGCAACTTCCATTCTATTACAGATAATTTGCACTAATATCCCTGGAAGTGGATGCTTTATTTGCGACTGTTTTGCGACTTATTCCAGTCTTGTGCACAAGTTATTGAATCTCTCTAGCTATGATCTTAAGTCCTAAACCTGCAATGGTACTAGCAAAATAACACACTCAGCTAAATATCATCTAGTTATCGACAATCACATTAAATATCAAGAGGTAATTTGTCTATCTCATACCCCTCACTTCACATGTGTACAGGCGTTTACATAGAAGAACCAGAGCAGCAAAAATGGCCCATCTAATAAGCATTAAAGAGTTAACCGTTTTGGACACAAACAAGTTAAGTGGCTAGAGCTTACAATTTCACAATTTTGTTTAAAATAGAGATTTTGAATGGACAGCTGAGCAAAATATGTAATTTACTAGTGGTTAAATGTACATCTGCTGCAGTCCATTTGAAAACCATTTCATTTTTATAAAAAAAATCAGTTTGAATAAACGGTTCAATGACATACTAACCATCCTAAATAGTATGTGACATTAGTAATATTTAATACTATGTAGGGTGGATGGTATGCACATTGGGATACAGGGAAAGACTTGAGTTTTTGAACGAATCTCTTGAATGAATGATTCAGTTTAAGTTGCTTGTCACCACCTACTGCTGTAATAATGTAATCAATACAAATGTTTATTTGAAGTGACAAGTTACTTTCAAAAGGTGATTTACTCTATTTTGATCAATATCGTAGACATCAGTGTTTATATCTGAACTATAAACTTTTATCCCAGTACTTCTTTTATAATTAATTATTGTAAGACAGAAATAATGGTACTGTGCTTGAAAAGACAGAACTCAGAGATCTGAATATTTGCTGTGATCGCACTTTCATTGTCATTCAGGAATAAGATTTCAAACACCCATGCATCGAGACTCCGATCTTTTAACAATTAATCGTGCAGCTCTATAAGTGGCCTTCACATACAAAAGCGAAATTAAATTTCTGTCTGTCCTTCACGCAGCGGATGTGAACTTCGCCAGTGAGCTGAGTGACCTGAGGCATCGTCACGGTTTCCAGGTGATTCTGGTGCACAAGAGCCAGGCCTCGTCTGCTCTGCTGCAACACGCACACCTGCGCGTCCCTTTCGAGGAGTTTGTCTCGGACCTTCCGCCTGGGATGGTCGTCAAATCGCAGGTCAGCCGCCACACCTCACTTCTCTATATTCCTGATTCCTGACTGCATTGGGTTCTGCATTTGAGCACTGATTTGGCAGTGGCTGACTGGCTGGTGTTTCTGTTTAGAGACACTGACGCTGCATAGTCAGGCTGCTGTTGTAATCATGTGATCATAAAGCTGTTCAGTGTGTGTGTGTGTGTGTGTGTGACTCCATGCTCTGAGATTCATGGTTACAGTCCCATTATTTAAAGCGCCCAGTGGCAGAAGCTGAACTCCAGCCTCATCTCAGATCTCCCAGAGTGCTGTTTGTGTGTCTGCTCCTCAGCCCAGTTTCAACCTTCTGTTTGTGCACCACCTTCCCACGCACCGTGACGCCAAAGCTGTGGCGAACCGGCTGCAGCGCCTCTCCAATAACTGTGGAGGGAAAGTGTTGGGTGTATCCGGCGGCTGCGCCGTGCTCAGGTTCGCCAGTGCCAATGCGGCCGAGCGTGCACGTAAACGCATGGAGAACGAAGACGTCCTAGGCCACCGCATCGTGGTGTCCTTCTCTCCTGATGGCCCGGAGGAGGAAGAGGAGCGCCGGCTGCCCGCCGCCTCCTCTTCGGTCTTCCTGCCCTTAGAGAAGCCACGCTCACCCCGTCGCCTGCGACGGGCGTCTCGGTCGTGCCAGGCTGGAAGCCACGCCCCCGAGCGCCCGTATAGCCCCAGGAAAGCAGGCCACGCCTCCTCGTGCAGCCCTGTGATGAAACCCCTCCCCCAGGTCAGCTGTGTACCCGCCTCTGCCCTCCGCCTCCTCCCCATCATCCTCCAATCGCACGCTTCCTCTTCTCATGCCATTCTCATTGTGCCTGTGTGATGCCGCTTGACCCTGCTTGCGCTGCTCGTGTCCCGCTGCTCTCTGTGACGTGTGGCTGTGGCCAGGGATGCTTTACGTACCGCTGCTGAGACTCCATTTTCCTCTGTCCTCATCTGTCCTCCCCGTCACATTCCTGTCTTTCGCTTCATTGGGAGTTGTCTGTGTGCTCGTATGTTGTGAAGTTATCGCTGTTTGGTTGTTTGTTACAGGCTGTGTGCGTTGCGACCCGACCTGTGAGTGCCTCGCCTCAGAGTCACGCCCTCCTGCCTGCAGTCGGAAAACCTGCGGAGCCGCCACAGCAGCGCAGCCGGAGGTACCAAACACTCACTTTCGCGCACACTCCCTTACTCTTATACTCGCACTCACTCACTTACTCTTACACACTCTTTCTAAACAAATGAAGGTATTGTTAATGAAATCTTCGAGATTTGTCACTCCTTTTGAAAGTCTGAATATAAACCGATGCTCAACCATACTTGATTGACTAAACCTCATTGGTTCTTGCAGAAGCTCAAATGTGCTCCATGACACGAGAATGAACCTCATTGGTTCTTATGCTCGAGCTTTAAAAATATCTTCATTTATGTTTCGAAGATGAACAAGTCTTATGAGTTTGGAAAGATATGATATTTGATTTTGTGTGTGTGAAGGCGAGACTCTCCTGGGCAGCCTTTTCAGGTCAGCACTCCTTCAGCATTCAGTAAACTAAGTTTACAGCGAAGCTTCAGTCCCATGATGCTATCTCAGAGTTCATGGTCGTCACGGTAAGCGAATTGCATGATCATCAAAGGCTTCATTAAAACGCTTGCGTTCTCGTCACGTGGTGTTTGGTCTCTTCAGGAGTGCGTCCCCCTGCCTGTCGAACCGCTCGTCTCCGCTGAGCACACCGTCCCCCAGCATCTGCACCGAAGGCCAGTCCGAGCCCTTCTCTGATGGAGCCGACATTCAGGTCACTAATTTGGACTACAGAATGTCACGCAAGGACCTGCAGCAAATACTGCGAGATGCTTTTGCTAAACACGGCAGAGTGAGTCGCATCTCTCAGAAATTCAAAACCGGAGTGTGTTGAAAGCATGCTTCATTTTGTGTGTGTGTGTAGGTGAAGAGCATTGATCTGAGTCCTCATACTGACTATCAGCTGAAGGCACGGGTGCACATGAGTTCACTCCAGCAGGCCATCGGCGCTGTCAGTCTGCTGCATCGATATAAAATCGGCAGCAAGAGGATTCATGTGTCGCTCGTCACTGGAGCCAGTAACAAATCTCTCACCTGCCTCAGGTAGGCATGTGACTACGAAATTTTCATATCACGATAATTGCTGAAGCTTTTAACATGGCATTGAATGTAAAGTTCAACAGGTTTCATTGTTATTTATTGTACGGCTGTATATCGACACATGTCTAGCCTGTCGCTTTCCTGTAGCTCAAACAATAAGAGCATGGCGCTAGCAACGCCAAGGTCATGGGTTTGATTCCCAGGGAAAGCAAGAACTGACAAAATTTAAAAATGTGTACCTTGAATCCAATGTAAGTCGCTTTGGATAAAAGCGTCTGCCAAATGCGTAAATGTAGCCTTAGTGCTCACTGCTCAGTCTCTTTCTGTTGTGGATGTGATCGTGCTTGTTTCTCAGCTCTGAGATCATCAGCATTCTGCAGGACGCACCAGCCAACTGCCTGCCGCTCTACAAGTTCACTGAAACCTACGAGAGGAAGTGAGTGACATGCACAGTCGGACGCATATGCCGTGTGTTTGACTAGTGTCTTGACCGCCATGTCTGTACTGCAGGTTTGGTCATAAGCTGGTGGTGAGTGACTTGTACCGCTTGCCGGAGGTGGTGTGTGTGCGTGAACAGGGCAGTGGACGGCTTGTGTGTCTGCTGTCCAGCACTCACGCCCGGCAGAGTCCGTTAGGATCCGCACACTCTCACGACAGCTCCAACACGGCCAGTCCGGTTCTGTTCGAGGAGCTGGAGTATCACGAGCCCGTCTGCAAACGGCACTGCACTCAGCCGGACTTCAGGTAAATGTGGACAGACATGTGCGCTCACATATTCATCAAGTTTAAGCAGTGATGAACTTCACTGTTTCTCTTCTGGTTTCAGTGAGTCTGACTTTGATCCGGATTCTTACATGATCCCGTTTGTTCTGGTGTCTCTGAAAGCTCTGGCTGCTCATGTCCACAGTTTACTGCAGACTCACGAGGGAACAGTACCGCTGCTCAGGTAATGCACACTTTTGCTGTTATTTCGTTGGTCTGTTGCTCTCTCTTGCATGTGTGACCGGTTTCCTTTCTGTACAGTTTCCCAGAATGCTATGCAGCAGAGTTCAGTCCTTTAACTGTTGCAGAGGAGGGTAAGCTGGAGGGAAGTGTCCCGTTAGAGCACCTCATCACCTGCATCCCTGGAGTCACTATAGTAACAGCGCAGAATGGCTTCAAAGTCATTAAGTGGATTCATAACAAACCCCCACCACCCAATGCAGGTGTGTGTGTGAGAGCACCTGCATAAAAGCCAGTACAATATTCAAACATGAGGTGTAAATGTTGAGTTTAAATCCTATTTTATGATCCACCTGCATGATTGTATAACTAAATATAGCATCCTACAAAGAGGAAAAAGATCACATTGGTTTGGGTTCATGAGAACGAGATGAGACAAGATTTTTACCTAGTATTTTTAAGAAATCCTCGATAAAATGCATGACTAGAAACATTTTTGCAGGTGCATTTGAAATGTCTTAACTCATCTTGTGATTTCGGTTCTACTTTGAGTATGAATTATCATATGCAGTAAAAGACAACAAGCACTGTGTAAAGGTTTTGCCAAAAACTAACTGACTGCCTTCTTTCCAGTATGATTGTCTCTTCAGACCTTGGAACTGCACATAAGCTCTTTTCAACTGAACTCCTTCTCACAAACTGCCCTTGACTGGTTTTAGTTGCTTCTATTGCTCTCATTTGTAAGTCGCTTTGGATAAAAGCGTCTGCTAAATGTAAATTGATCATAGATATTAAGTGCAAACAATAACCATAATCAAAGTACTCAAAATTCAAAGGTGACAACTAGATACTTTCGTTTGATTTTTGCATAGTTTACTTTCACTTTCAATTTCACGATCGTGCATGCTCTGTCTGTGAATAGCGGTGGTGCTGAACATGCATTTTAAAATATAAGACATTTGTCTGATGCCTCTGTTGCGGAGCGAATCCTCCGCCACGGTCCAGTCCCTTAATATATAACACACACTCGTAACATGCTCAATGCGAGTGTTTCACTAACACGTAACACACTCATAACACACGCTCAATGTCTTCTCGTCAGGTGATCAGTGCTGTGCAATATGGTCGACTCGAACAGCTCATTCTGGATGAGCTGATGGAATTGAAGCGACCGTTATACACCTGAATTAAACTGTTTTTATTTCTTTACACCTCCACTCAAGTTTTGCTTTTTAATGTAAACGTAGCGTTGGCATATTCTATCCTAACTTCACCCTCACACTCCATCATGACCAGGTCATGACAATATGACGCGAGGCTTTTCACCTCGACGAGAAATCTCGTCACCACTTAGTCTCGCGATATCTCGTGGCACGAAATTTGTCCCATTTAAAGTCGTCATGAAACTGAAGTTGCGCTAGTCTTTTCTCCCTTATTGTGCTGTATATCCGAGGGACACACTTTTGGAACAAGAACAAATGTAGGACGGGGCTTTTTTTTTTTTTTTTTTTTTCTCCTCTTCTTCTCTGTATGTGCTTAGATCCATGGCTGCAGCGCAGTAAGAGTCCAGTTGGGAACCCACAGCTGATCCAGTTCAGCCGTGAGATGGTGGATCTCATGAAGAACCAGCCATCCTGTTTGATGCCCATCACAAAGTTCATTCCAGCGTATCACCACCATTTTGCCAAGCAGTGCCGTGTGTCTGACTACGGATACTCCAAACTGCTGGAGCTGCTGGAGGCGGTTCCTCATGTGCTGCAGGTGAATATTGATATTGGTGGATCTCATGTGAGTGACTCGTCATCAGAGAAGGGATGCTGCAGGAGGGAGGGAAGGTTATTTTGAATCAAGATTACGAGACCCATGCACTTAAAACTAATGATGTGCACGGATAAATCATTTAGAATAAACTGCAATATTCCTTAAAGGAATTGTCCATTTTGATTTCATTGTGACGAATAATTTATTTGTGTGTAGATCCTGGGTTTAGGCTCCAAGCGTTTGCTGACGTTGACTCATCGCGCTCAGATCAAACGCTTCACTCAAGACTTGCTGAAGCTGCTGAAGTTTCAGGCCAGTAAACAGGTGGTGATCAGGGACTTCGCGCAGGCGTATCACTGGTGAGAATCTCAGTATGGCCGTCTCTCTCTGCTTCTGAAGCATTAGGTGTAACCTCTTCCTCCGTGTGTGTGTCAGGTGTTTCTCCAGGAACTGGCAGGTGGTGGATTATGGGATGTGTGACCTGATGGACCTGTTGGCCGAGATTCCGGATACAACCATCACAGTCATTCAGCAGGACTGTGACACACTCATCTCTGTTCCCAAAAGAGGTGAATCACTGCTGCAAATGTAAAAGCCGCTGCACCATGGCTTAACCACTGGCTCAACCATGCAAGACTACAGTAGCTATGTTTCCAATGTTCCAAAGTGGCGAATTTAATTTTAAGCACAAAATTTAAATATCGCACGCATAAAATGTTCCTGCATTACCTAAAACACTGTTTCAGTCCCTTGTTTTCAAGGGACCAAAAGCGGCACTTCCTGGGAAACTAGCGCAAATGATCAATAATAAAAATGAAACTTTCTGCAATTGGGGAAGAAACTGTGGCTCTCTTTTCATCCATCATAAATCGGCAGATGAAACGCCAAACTGCCATATCAGAATTTCACAACTTGCTGCTCTAAGACACATGACATGAAAACAAAACGAGTTATAAAATTGCCACAAAATATCAAACGTGACGTCTAATATCATCCGACTGGCTGGAATCACAATCTGAAGTTTAAGATAAGTGTCCATCATACACTGCAATTGTGAAGTCTGTCAACTCCCTGCTTTGATCCAATGAGATTTCAGTGTGGGCGGGACTAGCCAGTAGTACAATGACCGTTTATGTGTGCACCAATAATGTGATTTCCACTAATCAGAGTGAAGAATTAACTGCTGTAAGATGTTTACATGACACGAGCAAACCTCTTCACTCCCGGTTACATGCTACTTTCATTTTATTCTGATATTTTGCTAAGAATTATTCACAAATTAACTCGCATAAAGATGTCGAATTAAATGAATGTAACTGTAATGCGGTCATCTGGTCTCCCTCAGAACGGACGACCGAGGAAGTGGAACGCACACGGCAGTTTGGGAAGGAGGTTGTAGACCTTCTGAGACATCAGCCTCACTTTCGGATGCCCTTCAGCAAATTCATCCCCACGTATCACCACCACTTCGGACGCCAGTGCAAACTCTCCTACTATGGCTTCACCAAACTCATGGAGCTTTTTGAAGCCATTCCAGACGTTCTTCTGGTCGGTATACAGCCACAGATGTGAGGTGCCAGAACGATTGGTGGGAGTCTTTGACGTGCTTTCTCCCTCTTTCTCTCAGGTGTTGGAGTGTGGAGAGGAGCGGCTGCTGGCGCTGACGGAGGTGGAGCGTGTAAAAGCGTTAGCGGCTCAGCTGGTGAAGCTGCTTCGAGCCCAGAGAGACTCAGGACTTCCTGTCAGTCAGCTACTGGGCGAATACAGCAAGACGTTTGGCTACAGTCTCCGTCTACAGGACTATGACGCCAGCACACTGCCGGCCTTGCTCAACAAACTCTGCCATGTTGTGAAGGTATCTATATACTCTGTAAACTCGCACAGAAGTTCTTTGCTTAGGGATTAAAAACTTATTTTTAATCAGTATAATATTTCAGCGTTATACTGTTGGTGAACATCCCGACAGTGCCCACACTGATGAGTGACGTGTCGATGAGTTTGTAAAATTATGCTTCACGCTTTCCTCTCTATATCAAGATAAATGCAACATAAATGACAGCGGTGAAAAACACGGCTGTTAACAAAGCATCTCAACATGGCGATGTGGGTCTGTTTGCAGCAGCTGTGTGATTTTCAGCTTTACAGTATTAAACATAAGCAGTAACAATGTCCCTTTCAATTAGAATTACAACTTCAGTTTCTACTATAAAGCTGCTCTCCAGTGTGTTCATGTTTATACTCGAATCTGACCTTGATGGACTTGACATGGAAATCTTCTCCAAGACCAACTTGCGCTGTACCGACAGATGCCAGCCAACAGGGACAATCACCAGATTACAGTATTTTACTTCTCAGACATTCCACAACCCAAGAAACGCTCGTTCAACATGTTCAATCAGCGAAAACGAGCACCGCTCAACGTCATCAGACGCTGACAGGGTAACACTCTGATCTGACAACCCGATGAAGTGTGTGCGTCTGACGGTTCAGTGTGAATTAGCCTTGGAGTTTCAGAGCCACATCCACATCACCACACAGACTAATGACAGTTTGAAGGCATTTATCAGCCAGAATTCTTTCCAGAAAGTTTGATTTGGCAAGCTGTTTCGAAATGTTCTTTGTCCTGGTTTTGTTTGAAATTGCATCACACCAGTTCGTTCTTTGATATTGCTTGGGGATGAGCTGCTCTAAACCCGATGTCCTCTTGGAAGACTGTAGAAGACACAGCAGCACCGACGACTAACAGTTCTTGAAAATGATCTTTCTGTTTTTCTCTCTAGGTGGTTGATGCTCCCGAAGGGAAGGAGGTACAGCTTATTAACAGGAAGTCCCTGCGCGCCTTGACATCTCAGCTGCTGGCGCTGATGATGTCACTTCCTGAGGATCGTGATCACCTCGCAGTGGAAGAGCTGAGGAAGCAGTATGAACTTGCCTACTCTGCACCGCTCAACCCCTGCGAGTACGGCTTCATCTCTCTCACCGAGCTCCTCAAGAGTCTGCCATACCTGCTGCAGGTACGAGTGCCACTACGGCACGGGTTAAGAGCTTAAGGTTGCGTTAGGGCTGCACGATTATGACACAAATAATTGTCATAATGTTGATTGTTCCCTTGAAATTATATTTGCAAATATTTTTTTAAATTACGATTATCACAGTTTACATTGTTTTGAATGGCTTTATATCATAGTTTGAAGCAAACTGGATGCCATATTTTTATATAAAAATAAAAAGCAAGCTGAAAACACTCTTCCTGAAACTTATTGCTTTTCTATAGCATTGTCTCAAATGTCAACTATACATTGGTTTGCATTTGCACCGCCAGTAACTCTGAAGTGACGTAAGCCGCTTGTTGTTTTGACACTTATTTTAACGTTTGA
Organism: Paracanthobrama guichenoti; assembly: GCA_018749465.1. NCBI lineage: Eukaryota > Metazoa > Chordata > Actinopteri > Cypriniformes > Gobionidae > Paracanthobrama > Paracanthobrama guichenoti. Next base: position 1,841,623 of record CM031948.1, on the reverse strand, counting down.
GCACACAGCGCTCCCGTTCTTCGGCTTACAAACTGTTTAACTCCTGTCTAATATGTTATTAGATATACTGTCAACTTTCTTTGTTGAACAGTTCTATGAAAAGGTATTAGCGTTTGCCGTGTGGTTGATGTCCAGTGTCACTAACTGAATACGTATACATAATCATGTTTGGCTTGGTCCCCTCAAAGTTGCATTGGATTTTCTACTTTGCATAAAGTTTGAGAGATCCATCACTGTTTTCCGTGTTTGTAGAGTGGGTTAGTGGAGTTAAAATAAATCGCAAATGTGCTGGTTTAGTATTCAGTGATTCGCCTCTCACAACGTAATGCTCTAAACACGCCTCTTAAGCACGCAGAATTTTTGTAAGTGTGGACGATTGTAATCCATGGCATTCATAATTGCAATTAGAAATTAGATTGTGCAGCCCTAGTCTGCGTCCTAATTCACCTTCTTGCACTAGACCCTAAAAGTATGTACTCTTTTTGTGTAGACGCATTTGAGTGTGTAGCGGAAGAGTAGGCTAGCTTTGGGACATACTACTTCATCATAATTTAAACTGTCCTGTCAGTCGTTTTGTCACAGTTGATTTATCCTCAACATTTAATTTCCTACGGTGTTGAATCGTGGGTCTTTCATGGATTGGGTTGCCGTTCAACATACCTTGATTTGGGACACACTAATGCTAATTTTGAATACAATTTATGATGGATAGTTCTGCGAATTGGGACGCAGCATTAGTCTGTGGTGATGCTGACGTGTGTATCTTTTTCTCCAGCTCTCTGAGGATGAAGATGACAATGGTGACACTGAGGAGCGTGTGAGTTTGACGAGACTCTATCAGTTTGCCCGCAGTGTCCGTGCTCTGCTGCACACCTATCATTATAACCAGATCTTCCTGTCCGAGTTCTGCGGCGCCTTCAGCAAATACACCGGCCGAGAGTTTCAGCCGCAGACTTACGGCTATAAGACGCTGGATGACCTGCTGGCTGCCATACCGCAGGTTCCTTGAATGCACATTAACGTCTGTTTTGATTCTGCATGCTCACATAAAGGCCTCGAGATGAACCGATTCTCTTTTCTGTATTTTGAACAGGTTGTCTGGATTAAAGGTCACGGTCACAAAAAGATCATAGTCCTGAAGAATGATATGAGAGGTATCAGAATCCTTTATTTTCCCCTCCGTGTTGGTAAATGCAGGATCTGAGTTTGACTGAAGTCACTTTAAGACATTTCTCTTGGCGGCCATCTTTGAAATGCCTCTCGGGCATGCAAGGTTCAGCTTCTATCTCTCTGAATGGGGAAACATCAAATTCTCCAAAACTGTTCGCCAAGCTTGCGATTTTAAATCTGACAATGGTCTCATAGATTTTGTTTCTTAACGCTCAAATCGTGGAGAAAAAAAAAAGCAGCCTGGACAAAGCCTTTTCAGCCTGGACAAAGCTAATGTGCATGCACAGTCCTAAACGCGTGTCTCAGAACACTGTCTGTTTCAATAGTAACCGGAGCTTCTAACGGCAAATAGAGTAACACGATGACTTTACTAATCAGAGATTGGCACTTTTATTTAGAAGGCGGGGCTTATTTGCCATATTGGGCGTTAAACTTTCTCCCATGCATAAGTAATCGGAGTGCACTGTCTTCCTATATATAAAGTCTTGTGGTTTGACACCCCTGATGTAGCTCTATGAATCATGTGTTCATGCTTGTCAGAACAGAAGACGTTACTAAATGTAACCCAGATAATGAACCAAAAAAAACAGTTTGTACACATGCCAGATGAGCATCTTTTGACTGGGGTGTTGCATCAGTTCACCAATTAATTAATATTATTAAACAAAATGCTCTTGTGATGACTGATAGGCTCAGTGAAAGAGCTCAAAGCATCTTTCCTCTTCCTGTAGTGGAATTACCATAATTGTTTTAATAGTTCAGCCAAAAATTATCAGTCGTCATCTCTCTCTTGATAATTCAAATTTAAACTGTCAAAATTAAAGCATGTGCTTTTTGTAATATTATTATTTGTATTTTTTTTTCCTTCAGTTTAACACATTAATAATATTTAACGCAATTTAACACTGCATTTATTTTTCCCATCGTTTGGCTAGCGTTATATTAGATGATCATGCTCTTATTCATGCTAATGCTTTTAAACCATTCAAGCACAATAAGACACACAAAAGAGAAAGCAGTGCAGCTCTGGTGCTTCGCGTCGGATGAGGGTTTTTTTGCCTTAACGTTGTGCATTCAAATCATTTAACACGCAGCGATCTGCAATTATCCCTTACATGACATCCTATTACAGCCATTTGGGATGGTGGGTGTTAAGTCAAGCTAAATATGTGTGTATTTGTCTCTGTAGCTCGAGGCAGTCCTGTGCTCACTGCAGACGGGCCTCGTACTGATGAAGAGCCCCGAGCCGCCGACAGCCCCGCCAGTGGTAAAGCCCCTGATGAACATGTGCCCGTTAACCTGCGCTTCGCTCAGTCCGTGTGAGTTGATGAATCTGTGTCTCTGTCCATCAGGTGAGATGGAGCTGCTGTGTCTGGGTTCGGGATCTCCCGTGGATCTCTTGTGCGCTCCCGTCCCGTCTTGCCTGCCGTCTCCTCAGCTGCGGCCCGACCCGGTGCAGCTGCAGCCCGGAGATCTGATCCGCTTCGATCCGTCTGAACGAGAACCGGTTCATGACCGGCAGCCTCGGCCTGCCAACGGTCACCTTGCAGCTTCAGATAACGGCACAGATCACGAAGCGAGTGAGCCCTCAAAAACATGCATTATGGACAGCCCTGGCCGCCGGACGGCACGTAACAAGGTTAAACTAGCAGCCAACTTCTCCTTCACATCTGCCCTGTCAGTCTAAAGCTAAATGAGTCCCATGACATGACATGTCATGATGAACGTGCGTTCGTTAGCGGCAATGAGACGCTCCGTGTGTCCTTCCCTCTGACTGTGTGTGTGTGTGTGTGTGTGTGTACTGAAACATCATGTGAGACAGATGTTATTCTGTGAGATGAAACAGGCGTTCTGTGTGGTGAATTTCTGTTTTCGAAACTTTGATTTGGCCAGACTGCAGGAGACCATCATGTTCCACATTCGTGTTTCTCTCAGTATGAGCACCAAACCAACCAGGTCCGCTCCTGCCTGCGGGATTGGTTTTTCTTTACTACAATTGCTAGTTATCAATGGCTCGGTTGAGCCTGAAAGGTGCAGACGGCAGCTGATTGGAACTGTGAAATCATGATGCCTTTGTCCAAACCTTCATTACGGTGAATCTGTCCTCTGCGTGCTTCTGCTGAGACGTGCAGTTGTGCCTTTGTTTGAGACATTATTTGTGTTGTTTGAAGCACATGGGCTCCGTCGAATGAAATGGGTGGAATTCGCTTGGAACACTTTTTTTTTTTTGTTAAGTCAGTTTCAGAGCAGGAGCCTGTTATTAAAGGGCTTTCCTCTCTTTTAACGCATTCATTAGTCAAAGCTGCCCTCGTCACATGACTTACGGAAGTCGAATAGCTTAAGTTCATATGTGAATGAAATCGGTTTATTGAAATTCTTAAAGGAATGTTTAGTTTAAACCGCCTCAGCTGCTTATCGGAGGATATTCACACTCGTCTTACGGTTTCACTGGTGTCCAGATGAATTACAGCGGGCCAGAGAGCACCACCCTCATCATCATCATCATCATCCTGCAGTTTGTCATTTATTTTGGTCCAGAAGTTGCTTTGAAAGTTATATGCACATCGTGCATAAACCCTTGTTTATGATGAGTAGCTGCAGTTTCCTCCTTTATGCGTTTTTGGCAATATCGTGCTAATCAGATGATATTAATCACCTGTTCCTCTGGAAATGCCAAGGTTGTTTTCGCAAACCTTGAGTTTGTGTCTTCGCTCTCTGCTGATGCACTTTGTGATTTGAGACGCCGACTCTCTCTAGATGCTCTGTGGCCTGAGCCGGGCTTTTTACAATGGTTTGTATCAGCCGTGGCGCTGTAAGGGTGAGAGACGCCAGCGCGGTGCTTCGGTCACGGTGCGGTTGATTTGTGTAACTGTTCGAGCTTGAGAAACCAACGTCCGAACGCTCAAGTGTTCTGTTGAGCGTATCGGTTTGTTGATGTTCGACGGAACGTCTTGTTTTTCGTTTCTTTAAAGGGTGGCTCTCTTTGGTCCTGACGTCTCTCCTTTCAATTGAGCCTTTCTGAATGGCAGCAGCTGAAACTCTGAGGTGAAGTATGTGTGTCTTCAGAAGAGAAGCTCTCAGTGTTTTTATGCATGTTTGCATAACGTTCGCCTCTCGTGCTGTTAGATGGATAGTTGGTTTAAGCAGAAATGTGGTGTGTCCGTCCCGGTGGATCTGTGTGTGTGCGCGTCTCCATTCGTCAAGTGCAGTTTTAGTATTTGTGTTTATCCTCTCGTGTCCGTCAGACGTCCACAATGAATCCAGAAGCCTCTCAGGTTGCTGAACATCCATCCAGTTCATGTGAAATAACATGGAAGTTCAGGCTCAAGACGCTGGAGGTCTTGTATGATTTTAGTCTCCACCAGAAAGTCTTGTTTTTTTTATTTTTATGTAATGACCAAATATTTTCTGTCATGTGTAATAAATATCACAAGCATCATTTGGTGTCCTGCTTTCAGTCGAGGTTTGCTGGGTTTCTCACATACTGCTGTTAGTATGAAATGCATCTCATGTAAGGAAGATCTTTTGCTTCAAAAAATAGTTATTTTAGTATCGAGAGTTATTAATATTTTAAATGTAGATTTTATTCTGTTTTCATTTTAATTTCAGTTAAAGTTTTAATAATTTTGTTTGTGCATGTCATTTAAGTTAGTTTTTATTTAATTTAACCTTAATTTTTAGTGCATAATGTTAAACTATTTGCCAAGGAAACATTTCCCATTTTCCTTTTAGAGGAAATAAATAGAAAAAATATACATAAACCTAAACTTATTTTTAGTTAACGTTGATTTAAGGAACCCTGAACATGACCAAAATTAAATATAGATTTATTTATCTATTTTCTATCCTGGCCACAAATTAAGAATTTGTTCCTTGACTTGCTCATTTGTTCCCCTTGTTTTAGTGAATCTTGGCCACGTTGAACTAATTCCTTCATTTTAGATTTTAACTAAAAGGAACAAATGAATGCATTGTGCACGCAATTTACTTGAAACAAGGAAAGTGACGTATTAGTAATTCATTGCCATGATGTACTGTCCCCCCCACCCGCACATAACAAATGCTTTTTTAAATGGTTTAATACTTTTTATTTTATTTTATTTTTTTTAAAGCTATATCACTGCCTTAAACACCTTTGACATGTTAGTCATTACCTGCGTAACCTGAAGTATAACTACAACAGTGGCAGCTGATGCATATAACATTTAAAAGCTCTGTAAGTTAGGGTATGTTTACACGACAACAGTGTACTGAAAAAATGTGCATTTGTATACAAACTTGTCAAAGCAATCATTCACGTGTATCCTAGCCTGATACTCAATTCTAGTCAGAATATGAGTCTGATACTGCTCCATTGGGCTGTGATTATGGGGAGTTTCAACCGAACCAGGAAAGAAAATGCCTCTGCACTCAATTGGATAGACCTACAACCAATCAGAGCAACGGAGTAAGTGACGTATGTTGAGCAACGCGTAGTTGTCAACAGAACTCAACTGCACGCACGCTGGAAGAAGTATAAGAAGAGTGTAAATGATCTTTTCTGGTGTTGTAAAAAGGATACGCGCAGTACTTGGAGACTATATGCATTCACCTTTGCTATTTCTCCGTTTACGATTTAGAACGAATTCAACCCAAGCGCTCTTTGGTGACGTGGATGATTAGGTTACTGTTGATCATCTGTCTATCATTGTATAAAGCCCGCCCTGACAAGTTGATTTGGTCCGAACAGCTCTGGTTCGAGCGTAGTTGCTCCACAATGGATCAAGTCCAGACCGAACTTCCCAACCTCAAATGTTGTGGGCGGGGCTACGTTCGGCGGATCCATGAAAACAATTAAAAACGCTGTATTCTGCTGCCAGGCCAGTAGCAATGTCATTGACATTTGGCAATGTCACTTTGTAAAGAAACGCTATGTGCATATAGACTGAACACATAATACACGTGCATAGTTTACACCGAGACGATAACAGTAAATGAATGGCCAAATGGCTGTTGTTGTGTAAATTAATGACCAAAATGCATAATGTTTTCAGTTGAAAATGGTGTAAACGGCCACTTTGAGTGCATAATCGCACAATGCACAACATCCTCATACGCTAGACCTATTTTAGGATTAAGTGCCGCCATATCTGTACAAGGAAAAACAAGTTCTTATTGAAAATATTTGAATGTGGACGTTGAATAAAGGAGCAACACAGACTGCTGAAAGATACCAGATACTTTTATTTGCAGAATATTCACAAGAGAACCGCTGATATCCTGCTTGATTCAGATTCAGTTTGTCTGTATAATTCAGATTATCGGGCCTGCTTAACTCACCACATTTCAAAAGGCAAACGGAAATGCCTAAAACATATTTTTCATATTAGTGCACATATCTAACATGGTGGTGGTGTGTTGATCCAGTTCTGTGTGCAAGAAAACTTGTTCCTGTTCAAAGAAAAGGCCTTATACAGATCCCCTAAACTTCAGAATCCCTTTCAAACCTTTTAGGGAAGTATTTGGAGAACTGTCCATAGGATATAAATTAAGTTATACTTGTGATTTTTCACAGGGGCTGCTAATGTCTAAGAAGAAATATCTGCTGTTAGTTAAAACTTTCTAATACATTTTGGCCTAAGATGCATGTGTGGTTAAACTCCTAACAGTGTTGTTTAATGTTTTTGGTTGACAGTGATACTGTAGTGAGATTCTGTTGTGCTTGTGACCATTTCTTCCTAAGTCTTAATGTTTGTTCACACCGAGGACGATAACTAGTCCATACCACAGCTATAACGATATTCACGGAATCTGAATCCAAGAATCCAATCAGAATCCATCCTGCTTTAACCAGCTCGAGCATTTAAAGAGACGGGCGTCAAAACTGCAGCGCGCGCTTGTAATAAACCGAACCAGGGCCTAAAACTGTACCGGCCATAAATATTTTTACTGTCCATTAAACGTTTTGCAAAAAAATTGATACCGGTGAAAATTCACAATTCTCTTTTCCAATTTCAAGATGGCAGCTAAAACAAACTACTAGCCTAACTAATATAAATGTAAAACATTAAAGACAAGTAACAGTAGTTTTTTTTTTTTTTTTAGCTAGAGACTGAATAAATAGTATTCATTGAAATTAAACATGAATTAATCTGTATTAAAGTTTTAAGTCACGAGTAGTGAGGGTTTTTTTTTTTGTTTGTTTGAGTGACATTAAAAACAGACAGCAGCAGAAAGATTAGGCTGCTGTCACTTTAAGAGCTGATGCATGGATCCAATATACTGATACTGTACACATGCATCGTCTTTCTCGACTACGTTCACTCAAGCCATATACTTGCAGAGACAGGCATATTTTGACAATTTTTGCGTCAAGTGCGAGATGTGAAACCGAGCTCGTTTCTGCTAATTCTGCTTATTTCGGCGCTGTCTGTGACGTGGCTTTCTGAGCGTGTGCTTCGGATGTGTGCGCCACTAAACTTCCCACACGGTGTGACTATTTGAGTTCCCTTTTGTGTCTACTTGCGCTTGAATATTTAAATGGTCACTGTTTAAACTTTCGAGACGATGCAGCTGGCCCATTAACTCTCCCGAGCATCGCTCATGTTCTCGCAACATTTGCATTGTGAGAATTTATTAAATATTACCGGCCAACTGGCGATTAACGGTGTCATATATTCACAGTTTCATGTATTTAATATTGTGCATTGGTGTGGACACTAATATAGTAATCGTTATAGTTCTCGTACTTGGTGTGAGCAGACCTTTGTAGTTAGGGTGAAGACTGTGTTTGAGCTCAGTTTTGTGTTTCAGGTGGATTTTATGGGACATCCACATGCTCCTCTTCTGTTCTGTTCCTGCTTGCGATGGAGTTACTGTTGACTTTTACATGCTGCAGGATCACGTTGAAAGTCTGCTCCAGTGAACAAATCCAAACTCATTAACATATCAAATTCACTTAATACGATTTGCTTTGGGAAATCTCAATTAGCTGTCAAAAGGTAAGGTGTGAGATCTTCACATGATGATGCACTGGGTGGCTCCGCAGCAGTCTTTAATGATGGCCGCGCTGGTCTTGCTGATGGAGGGTTTATTGGGTGGAGGTTCAGCCGTTCTTGGCTTTGGAGCTCCTGTGATGGAAAGAAGAGCAAATCAGTTGACCAAAGATGGGTCAGGGTGAAAGGGTTAGTTCACCCAAAAATTACAATTCTGTCTTTAATTCTTCACCCTCATATCGTTCCAAACCCGTTCATCTTCAGAACACAAATGAATATATTGTTAATGAAATCTGAGAGCTTTCTGTCCCGCCATTGACAGCTCCGCAACTACCACTTTCAAGCTGCAGAACGGTAGTAAAGACATCATTCAAATAATCCATGTGACTCCAGGGGTTTAACCTAAAAAAAAAAAAAAAAAAAACACTTTGGAGTCGTCAAAACCCATATGCGTCGCGGTGAAGCCGCCAATGGCCCAATATGGCATTGGTGTATTGTGCTGATTCGGGACCCGAGTCTGCGCAGGAGTGAGCGTGAAGTGGAGCTGCGGTATCAAAGCCCTGCCCACAGTTTAGTACGGTTTACTGTAGAATAACTTATGTGAGTGTGAAAAAAAACAGTTGAAATGTAGAAATTTAGGTTAAAGCTACAATCTCGTCCTGAAAATAATGAAAAAAAAAAGTTAGTTGGTGCCTCAGTGACTACCTCGCTCAGAAGCTGTCAATCATATTCAGCTCAGAGTAAAACGTCATGTATCGTCATCCATTGGCATGAACGCAGCATTGTGGTGCATTCATGTCCTCCTGGAAAGTTCATATTTATGAGTTGGGAAGTTGTAATTACGACATCAGGTGCGTTCAAGTCACTTTCGTTGGAGCAAGACTCGGAAACTCATAATTACAATTTTGTGGAAGCATTCACATGTTGAACTTGCAAATTCTTTTTTTCCAACATGACTTGAACGTAACATTATTCTCTGCTGCTGCATTGTAACAAAATTACCTTTTTTTTCCTTTTTTCAAAATTCAAACATTTAAGGAGCATCAAAAATCAGATGAAATGTATACAAACAGATGCCCTGAAAACTGTCCAAATAATTTTGTTACCTAGCAACTACCTTACATCACGCTATGTGCAACATTGTCATGTCAAGGTCAAAGTTGAGCAGCGTGTGTTGATGCCCAGTGTGAGTCATGTGAAAGCCAAGTGAAAAACGAACAAGTGTTTATTATAACTGATTTATCCGTGCACATCATTAGGGTTGTTTTAAATTCATGTTCCTCGTGATCTTGAATCTTTTTTTTTTCACTATAAAGCCGCTTTGAAACGATCTATATTCTGTATAACAATCTGTAATAATACTGGCAACCTGTCACTCACATGAGATCCACCAATAGCAAACCACAACCATCCAATCAATTCCCCACAGACGAAATCAAGCCCCGCCCTACATTTGTTCTTGTTCCAGAAGCGTTTCACACGGATATACAGCACAATAGGGAAGAAAAGACTAGCGTGACTTTGGCTTCGTGCATACTTTAGGAAAGGTCACCGAAATAAACATTCATGTGAGAAATGAAAGCAAAAGAAAGTGTCTGTGAAAACATTACGTCTCATGAAAGAACTCTTACTCTGTATTACGCTGAGCTTCTGTCGGAGGAACTCGGCCATCTCTTTATCTTCCTCCTGCTCCCTGTTAGACAGAGACAAACCTCAGAAGAACTCACAGAAAGTTTCTGGAAAAAGTCAATTTGACTACAATAAAAGCTGTGATGTATTTAAGTTAATATTAATAAATATTGTAGTTTTTTGCATGTAGACTAGTCGCTTGTACACTCTTCGAAAGAAAAGGTTCCGTGGAGTTCTATTTACAAACCCGATTCCAAAAAAGTTGGGACACTGTACAAATTATGAATAAAAAAGGAATGCAATAATTTACAAATCTCATAAACTTATATTTTATTCACAATAGAATATAGATAACATATCAAATGTTGAAAGTGAGACATTTTGAAATGTCATGCCAAATATTGGCTCATTTTGGATTTCATGAGAGCTACACATTCCAAAAAAGTTGGGACAGGGAGCAATAAGAGGCCGGAAAAGTTAAATGTACATGTAAGGAACAGCTGGAGGACCAATCTGCAACTTATTAGGTCAATTGGCAACATGATTGGGTATAAAAAGAGCCTCTCAGAGTGGCAGTGTCTCTCAGAAGTCAAGCTGGGCAGAGGATCACCAATTCCCCCAATGCTGCGGCCAAAAATACTGGAGCAATATCAGAAAGGAGTTTCTCAGAGAAAAACTGCAAAGAGTTTGAAGTTATCATCATCTACAGTGCATAATATCATCCAAAGATTCAGAGAATCTGGAACAATCTCTGTGCGTAAGGGTCAAGGCCGGAAAACCATACTGGATGCCCGTGATCTTCGGCCCTTAGACGGCACTGCATCACATACAGGAATGCTACTGTAATGGAAATCACAACATGGGCTCAGGAATACTTCCAGAAAACACTGTCGGTGAACACAATCCACCGTGCCATTCGCTGTTGCCAGCTAAAACTCTATAGGTCAAAAAAGAAGCCATATCTAAACATGATCCAGAAGCGCAGGCGTTTTCTCTGGGCCAAGGCTCATTTAAAATGGACTGTGGCAAAGTGGAAAACTGTTCTGTGGTCAGACCAATCAAAATTTGAAGTTCTTTTTGGAAAACCGGGACACCATGTCATCCGGACTAAAGAGGACAAGGACAACCCAAGTTGTTCTCAGCGCTCCGTTCAGAAGCCTGCATCTCTGATGGGATGGGGTTCATGAGTGCGTGTGGCATGGGCAGCTTACACATCTGGAAAGGCACCATCAATGCTGAAAGGTATATCCAAGCTCTAGAACAACATATGCTCCCATCCAGACGTCGTCTCTTTCAGGGAAGACCTTGCATTTTCCAACATGACAATGCCAGACCACATACTGCATCAATTACAACATCATGGCTGCGTAGAAGAAGGATCCGGGGACTGAAATGGCCAGCCTGCAGTCCAGATCTTTCACCCATAGAAAACATTTGGAGCATCATAAAGAGGAAGATGCGACAAAGAAGACCTAAGACAGTTGAGCAACTAGAAGCCTGTATTAGACAAGAATGGGACAACATTCCTATTCCTAAACTTGAGCAGCTTGTCTCCTCAGTCCCCAGACGTTTGCAGACTGTTAGAAAAAGAAGAGGGGATGCCACACAGTGGGAAACATGGCCTTGTCCCAACTTTTTTGAGATGTGTTGATGCCATGAAATTTAAAATCAACTTATTTGTCCCTCAAAATGATACATTTTCTCAGTTTAAACATTTGATATGTCATCTATGTTGTATTCTGAATAAAATATTGTTTTTATTCTGTTTTTATTCACAATTTGTACAGTGTCCCAACTTTTTTGGAATCTGGTTTGTAGATCTCTAGGATTTTTGACACCATTTTAAAGAACCCCTTATGCCAAAAAGGTTCTGTATATATAAGGAGAAATGTCCTAATGATTGCATAATTATTTCATATTTAAGTTTTTACAAGATGTGTAATTCATAAAATTAAAAATGCATTAAAGGCACAATATGTAAGATTTTTAGATTAAAATATCCAAAAACCACTAGAACAGTTATATATTTTGTTGACCTGTGTACTTGCATTATCCCAAAAGATTCATCTTTTGGAAATCAGAAATCAGCTATTTTAAGCAGTGTAACCGCGGCCTTGCATCGTCTGTCAGTCACGTCATACCCATGCTACCCTTGATTTCCATAGAAAACATGGAAACACCACAGACATTTAATATAGTATGTATTTTATTAGACAGGTGAGTGACTGTTTGGAAAGACATTTATCAACAATTAATTATTGTTATACAGCGCAACACGGTTAGTCTTATTGTTTGAATCGCTGGTTTTCTTGATTCACCACGAGTAACATTTTTACCATGCCTCAGAGACAACACTATTTTGTCAAGTGGCTAACATAACATAATCAGAGAGAGCATTCTCCATCATACAAAATATTTTAAAATTAATTGCATGTAATTTAGCGACAGTCATTTAGTCATCCTGTTTTTATTAATATGATATTCAAATATCGATCTAGATACTGCAAAGTCTTTGTCTGGGGAGTCTGCTCTGTATTTAACGGGCATAGTTCAAATGACTCTCATCAATCAGACCAATGATCCCTCTATCTATCCGTCATTGTGTTAAACCCACCAATAGTGCGGCAGGTAGATAAGCCGGTTTGTGATTGGTCCCTGCAAATTTGTAATACGTATAATTAGAAATACGTACAGGTTTCCAGCCTGAGCTGCAGGGCCAAATCAAATCACCGGCAGATCAGGCTGGGTTTACCCAAGTCTCTCATACCAGCTACCAAGCGAATGCACAGAGTAACGTTATATCTTTCAACACACTCAAATGTATTTAGTGTGATTGTTTTAACCATGTAAAACAACGTTGTGTTACCCCACATACATAAAGGAAAGAGCGGAATTGGTGTTTGGCACGCGTCTCTCTCGTTAGCATTTGCTCCTAAGGGCTCTCTGCGCATCCTGCTTCTTACCACCATGATGATAATAAAACTTTAATACATTCGCTCATTAATGAACATGATTTCTGCCCAAATCCGCCTGATTCTGTTCCATCGGCTGTGAAGGTGAACAGTCAAGACTCACATGATTCCACACTCATTCACAGCGTCATCAAGCTACACCTTTGTTTTCAATAAGCGACCTCTAGTGGTGAAACTTACATACCGTGCCTTTAAAACAGAATTAATTCAAACTAAATCCATAAAATGATCCCATGATGGAACCCCCAAAAGATTCTATACTTTTCTCACCTCAGACGCTCGACTTCAGCATCTTCCACCAGGAAATCTCTCTTCTGCACCAGCTGATGAATCTCCAGGATTAATTTTTCTTCTCTCTGACGATGTTTCTTAGTTTTCTCTGCATCTGTGTGTTTGAGTGAGTGTGTGTTAGATGAAAATATATGGATCACTTACATAAATCCAATCTGAAATGTCATGCAGCAGGTTTGATTCTGAATAGCAGCTGTGGTTCAGCGCTGCTCCATCATTCACCTGCTTACTGTTATACAAACGTTAAGGGAATAATCCCCATTATGGGAATGTTACTTTTGAAGGTTCTCTGAATGTTCGGAAACAAGTAGTAACATTTAAAAAACGTCAGATGAACGTCCAACTGAAACATTTCAGAAAATGTTTTTCCATGAACAATGTTTAAATAGCATACATTTTGAGAACATTATTAAAGATCAGATAACTTTGATCAAATATTCTATTAATGTTACTGATATAACATTTGTTAATAATTTTGAGAGAACTTTGCTGGAACGTTTCACTCAGCTATATATACATACACTCACCTAAAGGATTATTAGGAACACCATACTAATACTGTGTTTGACCCCCTTTCGCCTTCAGAACTGCCTTAATTCTACGTGGCATTGATTCAACAAGGTGCTGAAAGCATTCTTTAGAAATGTTGGCCCATATTGATAGGATAGCATCTTGCAGTTGATGGAGATTTGTGGGATGCACATCCAGGGCACGAAGCTCCCGTTCCACCACATCCCAAAGATGCTCTATTGGGTTGAGATCTGGTGACTGTGGGGGCCATTTTAGTACAGTGAACTCATTGTCATGTTCAAGAAACCAGTTTGAAATGATTCAAGCTTTGTGACATGGTGCATTATCCTGCTGGAAGTAGCCATCAGAGAATGGGTACATGGTGGTCATAAAGGGATGGACATGGTCAGAAACAATGCTCAGGTAGGCCGTGGCATTTAAACGATGCCCAATTGGCACTAAGGGGCCTAAAGTGTGCCAAGAAAACATCCCCCACACCATTACACCACCACCACCAGCCTGCACAGTGGTAACAAGGCATGATGGATCCATGTTCTTATTCTGTTCACGCCAAATTCTGACTCTACCATCTGAATGTTGCAACAGAAATCGAGACTCATCAGACCAGGCAACATTTTTCAAGTCTTCAACTGTCCAATTTTGGTGAGCTCGTGCAAATTGTAGCCTCTTTTTCCTATTTGTAGTGGAGATGAGTGGTACCCGGTGGGGTCTTCTGCTGTTGCAGCCCATCCGCCTCAAGGTTGTGCGTGTTGTGGCTTCACAAATGCTTTGCTGCATACCTCGGTTATAACAAGTGGTTATTTCAGTCAAAGTTGCTCTTCTAGCAGCTTGAATCAGTCGGCCCATTCTCCTCTGACCTCTAGCATCAACAAGGCATTTTCGCCCACAGGACTGCCGCATACTGGATGTTTTTCCCTTTTCACACCATTCTTTGTAAACCCTAGAAATGGTTGTGCGTGAAAATCCCAGTAACTGAGCAGATTGTGAAATACTCAGACCGGCCCGTCTGGCACCAACAACCATGCCACGCTCAAAATTGCTTAAATCACCTTTCTTTCCCATTCTGACATTCAGTTTGGAGTTCAGGAGATTGTCTTGACCAGGACCACACCCCTAAATGCATTGAAGCAACTGCCATGTGATTGGTTGATTAGATAATTGCATTAATGAGAAACTGAACAGGTGTTCCTAATAATCCTTTAGGTGAGTGTATATATATATACACCGATCAGGCATAACATGACTAATATTGTGTTGGTCCCCCTTTTGCTGCCAAAACAGCCCTGACCCGTCAAGGCATGGACTCCACTAGACCCCTGAAGGTGTGCTGTGGTACCTGGCACCAAGATGTTAGCAGCAGATCCTTTAAGTTCTGTAAGTTGTGAGGTGGGGCCTCCATGGATCGGACTTGTTTGTTCAGCACATCCCACAGATGCTCGATTGGATTGAGATCTGGGGAATTTGGAGGTCAAGTCAACACCTCAAACTCGTTAACCATTCCTGAACCATTTTTGCTTTGTGTCAGGAGCATTATCCTGCTGAAGGAGCCAGCATGGTCTGCAACAATGCTTAGGTAGTTGGCTCGTGTCAAAGTAACATCCACATGGATGGCAGGACCCAAGGTTTCCCAGCAGAACAGAACACTGCCTCCGCCGGCTTGCCTTCTTCCTATAATGCATCCTGGTGCCACGTGTTCCCCAGGTAAGCGGCGCACAAACACCCGGCCATCCACGTGACATAAAAGAAAACATGAATTATCAGACCAGGCCACCTTCTTCCATTGCTCCATGGTCCAGTTCTGATGCTCACGTGCCCACTGTTGGTGCTTTCGGCGGTGAACAGGGGTCAGAATGGGCACCCTGACTGGTCAGCGGCTATGCTGCCCCATATGCAACAAACTGAGATGCTCTGACCCAGTCGTCTAGCCATCACAATTTGGCCCTTGTCAAACTCGCTCAAATCCTTACACTTGCCCATTTTTCCTGCTTCTGACACATCAACTTTGAGGACAAAATGTTCACTTGCTGCCTAATATATCCCACCCACTAACAGGAGCCGTGATGAAGAGATAATCAGTGTTATGTCTGATCAATGAATATATGCAAATTTTGAATATGTACTTAACAACTGCAGAATGGAAATGTGCAACAAGAAATCATCAGAATAAACTGTCAAAAAAGTTTATGCTGAGGTGGATTTTCTGGAGTTTCATATAATGTAGTAGGCGGAAACATTCTCTTCAGTCACCTGACATTGTCACTATCTTCCTCAGTTCCTGTTTCAGGTTCATAATGTCTTTGCAGAGCTGAATATCGTCCATCCTGAGAAGAACATGAGAGAAAACCATTTGCTCAGATTCCATCATTCCAGAAACTATGAACTTCAAAGAGGAAAGTCAAGGAGAATCTCAGCGTTTTGTTCTGAACTCGTGCAGTAAATGCAGCAGCTACTCACATGAATCTCAGTTCAGACTCGCGTCTCACCAGCACCTCCCGCAGGCGCTGAATCCGAGCCATTTCCGCCTCAATCTCGTCTGGAGACATGGAGCTTTCTGCCATGGACACGTCCATCTGGCCTTGGGTGCAAACAGACGGCGAGTAAGTCTGTGTGTGCGCAAGCTCACTCAGAACCATTGCATTAAAATATCTTTGCCAAATATCACTGATATAGTGTTGTTGACACAGTAGTTCCCAAAAAACAACTTATTATTTTTTTAAAATATCCCCTTTCATGTACTGTGTAATAGAGCTGTTTGTGGATGTAAAAGCTCTGCAAAGTTTCAAAGATCAAAGTGCAGATAAATCAAGTTATTGTCTCCTATGATAGAAAGAATCGATTCTGAACATAGAATCTGTTACATACATACCAATGTAATAATGTAACTAATTTGCATAATGTCTGTCTATGATCTAATAGCATCTGCTTTGCCCCGCCCTCAAACACTGTAGTTGTAGCTGAGACTGGAAGAGTTTGGTTTGTGTTGTTCATGTCAAGAAGACGCTGTTTTCTGCTGCCAAATCCACTTTGATGAGATTGGTACAGTAAAACAGATGCCATCGTTACTGTTTGTATCACTGTGTATCAAGAGTGGAGAATCAGATATGATAATGAGTGTCTGGTTTCAGACCAGTCACAACAGACTGGGCCATCTGACCAATCAGAGCAGAGCAGCTCTCAGAAAGGCGGGGTTTAGAGAGACTGAATCCTTTATCAAACCGTTTCAGACACTGAGAGAAAAGAGCTGGTGCTGCAATGGGTATTATGAGAAAGTGTTTTTTGGCATTGGATGCATTATTATAAGAGACTCCAAAACACAATTAAGAGCCTTTAAAATAAAATAATATGGGCACTTTACTGTCACTACATTAGGTACAAAATTTCAAACAAATATTGCACATCTTTTCACTAACATCACTCTTCTTCATGCTCTCACTGTTTGAATCAGCTGGTGTTTTGGTGATTTTTAGTGGATGTATGAAGTCAGTTCTGCTCAAAATCAAGATGTTTAACAAATCAGTTGATCTTTCTTTCTTTTCTAAAGCGTTGTGTGACAGTATTGTGTTTAGCCTGTTAGCTGAGAGGTGTCCTGTAGTGCTTTTTAATGGCTGTTTCCCTATCACATTTTTTAGTAATCATCGTAAATTAGGCACCATGCGAAAGCTTTAAACTCAAAATTCATCCTGTGAAAGCCGTTTTGAAATTGGCCATTGCATTACCATGAAAATACTTAGCGGCTCAGTTTTTGTGATATCAACTTCAAATTTGGAACACAGCTTGTTAGATGTACGGCTGTGATTCTCTAGCTATTTTAGACTCAAATATAATTTGTATAAATGTTTTGTTCTAGTAAACTTAAACTTCTATGACTTTTTTACACTTTCATTTTTTTGTAGTGCTTTCACTTTGCAATAATCAGAGACAAAAAGAGACCCAACGGTAGGTCTTTATTTCAAAGCATTCATGAATTGCAGTTGTTACCTAAAAAAAGAGTAGTTTCTTCCTTGATTTAAAGAGAACCTATTATGAAGTCCTAATGTTGTTTTTGGCCTCTACTAGAACAAGTTTTCATGCTTGAATATTCATTATTTCCCCCATATTCTCCATTGTTGAAGCTCCTCTCTTCCCAGTCTGTCAGGTAAGGCCCAAGTATACTTCACTTTTTACGCGTATGCAAGGGTCAGCGTACAGTGCGCGTGATGTAAATTTCGTCATCAGAAGAGTATGCGCGTACTAAATGCACAAGTGGATTTTTTTTTGCAGGTGCATATGCCATTTACTTTTTTTGTAGAATTTACATGGGTTGTATCTCGTGGCAAAAGATTGCTCAAAACTGCTCATGCGTCGAACACCTGTGTACACATACGAGTCAAAAGAAATATACTTTGCAAGGCTGTGCGTTCGACTATGTGCATACACGTAAAAAAACAAAACAAAGTATACTTTCGGCTTAACGCTCTGTTTAGTTCCTGTCTCTATGAAGCCCCTCCTTCTAAAAAAGCACAACTTACTCTGATTGGTCAGCTGGAGCAGTGTGTTGTGATTGGTCAAGCGCTTTGAGCGTGTTTGGGAAATGTCCCGCCCCTTACCATAACCGCGAGTTTCAACACATTACTAACTAACTGACTCAACCAGGCCCCGCCCCTTTATTCTGTGTATGCCTTGGTGAATATTGTGCCGTGTTCGTTCTGGAAGAAGACAGTGACACTGATATAAAGTATACCTCCCGCTGGAGGGACTTTTTCATGCTCATACAGCAACATCACACACTAAAGAAAGATGAGCATGGAGAAAAGCATAAAAGGCCATCTTTTAACCCATAATAAATAATTGTGTTGGTATAGATTATTTAGGTTTATTCAACAATATTCTTTTTTTTTTTTCTTTATCATCATTGATGTTATAATTTTTTTATTATTATTGATACAATGTATTTGTTTGTATTTCTTTGAGCTCAACAGAGACATATGTACTGAATTTATCCATGTACAGATATTTTATATATATATATATATATATACACACACACTCACTCACCTAAAGGATTATTAGGAACACCATACTAATACTGTGTTTGACCCCCTTTCGCCTTCAGAACTGCCTTAATTCTACGTGGCATTGATTCAACAAGGTGCTGAAAGTATTCTTTAGAAATGTTGGCCCATATTGATAGGATAGCATCTTGCAGTTGATGGAGATTTGTGGGATGCACATCCAGGGCACTAAGCTCCCGTTCCACCACATCCCAAAGATGCTCTATTGGGTTGAGATCTGGGGGGGCCATTTTAGTACAGTGAACTCATTGTCATGTTCAAGAAACCAATTTGAAATGATTCAAGCTTTGCGACATGGTGCATTATCCTGCTGGAAGTAGCCATCAGAGAATGGGTACATGGTGGTCATAAAGGGATGGACATGGTCAGAAACAATGCTCAGGTAGGCCGTGGCATTTAAACGATGCCCAATTGGCACTAAGGGGCCTAAAGTGTGCCAAGAAAACATCCCCCACACCATTACACCACCACCACCACCACCACCACCAGCCTGCACAGTGGTAACAAGGCATGATGGATCCATGTTCTCATTCTGTTTACGCCAAATTCTGACTCTACCATCTGAATGTCTCAACAGAAATCCAGACTCATCAGACCAGGCAACATTTTTCCAGTCTTCAACTGTCCAATTTTGGTGAGCTTCATGTTGCTCTTCTATCAGCTTGAATCAGTCGGCCCATTCTCCTCTGACCTCTAGCATCAACAAGGCATTTTCGCCCACAGGACTGCCGCATACTGGATGTTTTTCCCTTTTCACACCATTCTTTGTAAACCCTAGAAATGGTTGTGTGTGAAAATCCCAGTAACTGAGCAGATTGTGAAATACTCAGACCGGCCCGTCTGGCACCAACAACCATGCCACGCTCAAAATTGCTTAAATCACCTTTCTTTCCCATTCTGACATTCAGTTTGGAGTTCAGGAGATTGTCTTGACCAGGACCACACCCCTAAATGCATTGAAGCAACTGCCATGTGATTGGTTGATTAGATAATTGCATTAATGAGAAATTGAACAGGTGTTCCTAATAATCCTTTAGGTGAGTGTATATATATATATATATATATATATAGAGAGAGAGAGAGAGAGAGAGAGAGAGAGAGAGAGAGAGATGGATTTTTTTAATTTGGCAAAAATATCAGTACAGTAGAACTAATATTGTTTTTATTTTCATGATAATATTAGTTGTCAATTGAAGAGTAAGTGGAAATAAAATGATTATGCAAAAAAACGGAAGGCCAAAATAAATGCGATATAATGAAATTGCCACCATAGAGAACAATTTTGCCTGTAAAAGTGTTATCAACAGTTAGTATACTTATTTTATATTAGTTATTATATAATTTATATTTCAGTTTTAGTTTTTTTAATACATCAAGTATTGAAGTATAAACTAAATTAATTTGAGAAATGTTACTTTGACAACTAGCAGAAAAATATATATATATATATATATATATATATATATATATATGGATTTAATTTTAATACTACTCTCACAATATATGACTATGAAACGAAAGGGTCACATATTATAGACAAACAAACTGGTGACCCTTAAAAACACGAGAGGTCATCAGTGTTGTTTATTTTCGTTAAAAAATTAAAATAACACTAAAATATACATAACTACTAACATCAATATCGCGTGATCCATCTAAAATTAACCCAAATATCGCATTGGCAATAACACTAATATCATGTCTGACTGAAATCAAATCATATTGATAATAATATTGAAATCATATTTCTATATAATAAATTATAAGACTCCCATCACATGGGTGATGGACAATAACGCTAATGTCACATCTTGTAATGACAGCGAAACCTATCCGATAGTAATATAATATCTGATAATAAATAAATCTGAAGTGAGTGTCACCTTTGTCTCTGCTCCGGTTTGTCTCGTGCATCGCGCCGTATGTTTTCACCGTCCCGTCGCTCTCAGAAATGGCTTTCTTTAATTCCATCGTAAACGTTGATGTCACAGATCTCGGATGTGTTTGATTTCGTCGCTCACTCGTCGCTGTAATCACGCTGATCTGCGCTCATCCGCGGAACCGAACAACATCTTGACAGAATGAAGCTTCGTGACGTCCCACGATGAGGGATGCAGAGCGCATGCGCACAAGGGATGACGGCCTGAGACAAAACACCAGACAAATAATGTGACTCTGTTATGTATGTATCTCCAATAGGCAAAATATGTTTTTCAGAATAAAAGATAGAAACAATAAAGTAAGATCCATTTTTTTCTTGAAGATATGTATCTCCGGCAGTCTTTTACTGCAATAATTTATCATTTTAATTGGAAAAAGATTTGGTCCCTACAACAAAAATATTTTCTCACTAATAAAGTATTTTGGTCATGTTTCTATAGTGAACAACTATGGAAAAATATTGACACATTTATTGAAGACAATATGCAGTGAGATATATCCATGACCTTTAAAGACATTATTTTAGAATTTAAAATGTACCGTAACACTTTCATCCTCACTAAATAAGAAAGCAAGTAAACAATTAACCTCAATTTGTAATGACTTTAATTTGTACACTCTCACTGATGTGTAAAATAATATCTTACCCTCGTGGTCTTTTTTTTTCATTGTTGACACTGAACATACTGTTGATGCATGTTGTGTATTGTATAAAAGTTGTATATCATTAATGTCATTACTGTTTGCAATCATAATTAAAAAATGTAAAAAAGTTACTCTGCATTAACATTGATACCAGTGGCATTATTAAAAATAATCACACTAAGTAGCCTATAGTAAGAGTGTTCAAGAGTGTTTTTGTGTTCGTCCCGCACGCTTTGCGATTGTTCATGCGCTTAAAAGAAGTTCTAGCTACATTTAAAACTCATTCTGGGCTCCATGTTCTGTTCCATCTCAGCTGACAGGGAGCGTTCTAGGAACTTTAGCTAACGTTCTGGCAAGGTTGAACAAATGTTCTTCCAGTAACATTATTAGAAATTTTGTTCAAAGTTATCTAGTTTTTATTCATGTAAATTTAGCACAAAGTTTTTTATGCATCTTTTTTTTTTGTTGGATGTTCGGCTAACGTTTTTTAAACGTTACTACTTGTTTTAGAATGTTATGAGAACATTCAAATGTAACGTTCCCAAAATGTTTGAAGAATTCCAAAATGGAATGTTCCTTTTATTACCAAGAAGAAAAACTTTTGAAAAACAATTTGAACGTTCAGAGAACATGCAGAAATAACGCTATCATAACTTAACGGGAATGTCAGGAAAACGTTCTTAAAATATTATAAATAAATATAATAAAAATAACTATTAGCTGGGGTTCCATTCTGTACCCAGTTGCTTTGAACGTGTGAACGGCTCCTTTACATAATCTGAAAAAGTTTATGGATTTTGTCTTAGTAATAAAGTTGGGGAAACGACTCTATTTCAGCACTACAGTATTTGGAAATATTGCAAATCTCGATAACACCACATTTTTACATGACAGCATTCATTAATGCAGTGAATATCAATCATGAATAGTACAGTAAAGATTACTTCTGTACAGCATTTATTAATCCAAGTTAAAATATAAATAAGCTATTTGGTAGGCTACTGTTTGTTAATATTTGACTAATGTTAATATACAAACCCGATAACAAAAAAGTTGGGACACTGTACAAATTGTTCGCCGTTCGCCGTTGCCGGCTAAAACTCTATAGGTCAAAAAAGAAGCCATATCTAAACATGATCCAGAAGCGCAGGCGTTTTCTCTGGGCCAAGGCTCATTTAAAATGGACTGTGGCAAAGTGGAAAACTGTTCTGTGGTCAGACCAATCAAAATTTGAAGTTCTTTTTGGAAAACTGGGACGCCATGTCATCCGGACTAAAGAGGACAAGGACAACCCAAGTTGTTGTCAGCGCTCAGTTCAGAAGCCTGCATCTCTGATGGGATGGGGTTCATGAGTGCGTGTGGCATGGGCAGCTTACACATCTGGAAAGGCACCATCAATGCTGAAAGGGATATCCAAGTTCTAGAACAACATATGCTCCCATCCAGACGTCGTCTCTTTCAGGGAAGACCTTGCATTTTCCAACATGACAATGCCAGACCACATACTGCATCAATTACAACATCATGACTGCGTAGAAGAAGGATCCGGGGACTGAAATGGCCAGCCTGCAGTCCAGATCTTTCACCCATAGAAAACATTTGGCGCATCATAAAGAGGAAGATGCCACAAAGAAGACCTAAGACAGTTGAGCAACTAGAAGCCTGTATTAGACAAGAATGGGACAACATTCCTATTCCTAAACTTGAGCAGCTTGTCTCCTCAGTCCCCAGACGTTTGCAGACTGTTAGAAAAAGAAGAGGGGATGCCACACAGTGGGAAACATGGCCTTGTCCCAACTTCTTTGAGATGTGTTGATGCCATGAAATTTTAAATCAACTTATTTTTCCCTTAAAATGATACATTTTCTCAGTTTAAACATTTGATATGTCATCTATGTTGTATTCTGAATAAAATATTGACATTTTAAACTTCCACATCATTGCATTCTGTTTTTATTCACAGTTTGTACAGTGTCCCAACTTTTATGGAATCGGGTTTGTATAAAACCTTACTGTAAAGTTATACCCAAATGTTCAACCTATTGTGTTGAACAGTATACAAATGATTTATCTATTGTATAAATGTATGTTTTATTCTGTTAACATATCATTTACATTAATCACAGAACACACACTGACACTGTGATTCATTCGTTTCAATTAAAAATAAGATTAGGAAGATTTTCAAGATACTTACAGTTAGCTAAAAGCAGTTTGCCATCCCATACAACAACATGTAAAACCTATTAAATACATTTTAATAATTTCCTTCCACTGAACTTGTTGTAGACTGACAACTGGTGTGCAAAACAATAAAAGAATGAAATCAAAAGAATAAAAGTAGCATAAAGAAAATGTTTGTTTGAATAAAAGAATAAGCTGCTTATTACAGAAATTATGGCATAGCATTTTTAAAATAAGATTAAAGATTATATTAGTAAAGTACCTTAGGCATATTCAAAGCATCAAATAAACAGTCACGTCTAATGAAAGTATGCTGTGCGATCACATTTCAGCAGCCGGTTGCAACAAAACCCAAAACCTTGTATGTTGCAACCGGATCCAACAGGCCTTAAATAAATCCTGACATAAATACATTTCCACATAGAAAATTGTGCAAAATACTCTGTCAAACACACATACAAATAAATATTAGTACAATAACTAAATGTATGTCCCAGGAACCGTGTGTGAACGGCAGAATCAAAATATGGAGACAAACAAAACTAACATAACAGGAAGAATTAAATATTAAGAACTACTACTATTAAAAAGTTGTTTATAAAGGCAACCTCAAAAAACAGGGAAAGTGGATGTGCAGCAAGTTTGGACAGGTCACAAATAATCTTCATATTTTCCAAATGTGACAGTGTTTCTGCTGATGTTTTAAACACTGCAAAAAACATACAAATATGGACTGTAGGAACATCTCAAAATCCTTCTTTCCTCCCTGAGCTTCATTCGCCCCTCTTCTTTCCTGAGATCTGTTGCTCTGGTTCGCGCTCTACGCCACGGATCCAGTCCAGAGCTGCCGTCATGGTCCCGTCTCCGCTCTGGTGGGAGAAGCAGA
Source organism: Paracanthobrama guichenoti (assembly GCA_018749465.1). Taxonomy (NCBI): domain Eukaryota; kingdom Metazoa; phylum Chordata; class Actinopteri; order Cypriniformes; family Gobionidae; genus Paracanthobrama; species Paracanthobrama guichenoti. The sequence goes on along the minus strand of CM031948.1, from coordinate 1,817,349 downwards.
GGAACGTGGCCCAGATGAACCCGCAGCAGCCGGTGAACGCCGTGCGGACCAGCGGCGGAACCAGGGCGAAGTTCAGGAACTATGAGCCAGGAAGAGCACAACATGTGACACAAACTGTCCAGAGAACAAGGTACACTTATTTTCCTCTGAATGGGTATGCATGTAAAGACATTGATATGATATGTTTGATATGTTTGTTGTTAGGATGACAAAATGTTTTACAAGTTAAATTTTTAGGCTGCTCTGCCTCAGTGGTCTAACAGTGCTCGTCGATGTCAAAACGGCCAATCAAATCAAAGAAGGCGGGGCTTACTGTTCACAGAAGATGAGAGCGAAAGTCATTCATAATGTGACACATATAGACATACTAATAAGAACGTATGCATATCTAAAAAAATAAAAATGTTTGCGAATAGTTCACAACTACAATTACAACCAGAATTATTTATTTTCTTTATTCCCTTAAATCCCTTTTAAACTTTTAATTACTAAAGACCCCCTCTCCCCAAAAAACCTTGTTCTCTCCAATGTTCAACACATTATGACCTTCCATACAAGTACCTTAAAGAAATAATTCACCCTAAAATGAAAATCATCCCATAATTTACTCACCCTCAAGCCATCCTTGGTGTATATGGCTTTCTTCTTTCAGCCAAATACAATCGGAATTATATTACAGAATATCCCGGCTCTTCCCAGCTTTATAATGGGAGTGAATGGTAACTTGGATTTTGAAGGCCAGAAAAAAAAGTGCATCCATCCATCATAAAAGTGATCCATACGGCTCCAGAGGGTTAATAAAGGCCTTCTGAAGTGAAGCTATAAGTTTTTGTAAGAAAAATATGTTTATCATTTTTTAAACTATAATAAACGTCTGACCCGTCACATGACTTATTAATGATCGCTGAAGTTTGTTCCTCAGCCATATTTGTTTGTACTCGACTGGCCTACGGCCATGTTTGAGAATTTGGGGGCGGAGCTATCAAGATAGATCCTTTGGGGGAGGTCATTTTCAAATGTTTCTCAGAAATCGCTTACTGCACCTTTAAAAATGATAAAGTGGTGTGACTCTGATTTACCTGCATAAACGGCCAGTACATCAGCCCGGTCTGCAAGAAACAAACACAAGATTGAAATCTGAAGTATGTGATGTATTGTAAATCTGACATTTTCCAGCAAAACTATAGGTCCATAATGATGATGACACCTGACTGCTCAGATCTGGAGAGTCGGTTCAGACTCACCTTGTACGTGTTGAGGAACTTCTCCTTCCAGTCTAGCAGGATCTCATCTCTACCCTCCAAAAGGCTCACACCTGCTCAGTGACATCACAATAACACATCTCATGTCAACCTGCCGCGCGCGCATCATCAGGTTCTTAAAGTCACCTGTGCTCACCTGTGTAAAAGGCGCTGATGGCGAGCGGCGCGGCGAGCGTCTGGTCCAGCAGAAGCTTCCGCAGCACCGTTCGCAGCGCGTTACCAGGGAAGCGTCGCTCCAGGAAGCGCATCCAAAAGAAATTGAAGTTGCCATGAAAAGTGAACGCGACCACGGCGACGTTTCTCGTGTGAGACCAGTCAACTTGTTCTTTCCGCGAGAAGCGCTGGTGGACGAAATCTCCGCCTGCGAACAGGCACCCGTACAGGGTTACATTGGTCGCCCACGGGAAGCGTCTGACGGGCGTTAACAACGCGTCGCGCATCTCAGCTGCGTCCTTTCATTAATAACAGCAATGATCAACAGTTAAGATTAAATGTGGATTGATCCTCAACGCTAGTTCTATATAGTCTATATAGTTATAAAAAACTCTAATGTACAGTTGCTGTTTGACAGTCCTCAGTTGGTAGGGCAACCGAGACGCGCATGCGTAGAACCACCCTATTGCCCCGCCCACTGAACCGAAAGGGAGTAAATCGGGCTACACAAACCTTATTTTTTATTGTTTATTGTACAACACGAGACCGAGAACACCCAATTCACAAGCGCCAGGATGAACACTAACTAGCTAGGAGCAAGAATCAAGACAAATGATTAGAAGACAAAGAAAATAATATTTTGACATAGAGGTTTGAGACATTTTTAATAAATACACGAATAAACACTACAAATTACAGAAAGGGTGGACTTTACCATCAACCACTTGTTCCTTAACTTGAAATAGACTAAGTTCTATTTCTATTTTAATAAACATTAAATCGATTGCCATATTAAAATACATTTAAATTGTTTTTTTAATTCACGTTTTATTTGATAGCTGAATTAAAATAAATTGTGTATATTGGTGTATTCATGTAATAACCATGAACTGTTACACGATATGTCAGAAACTGACATCCACACATAATGTAACAGTGTGTTCTGCCTTCTGAAGCCATTAATTGTACTATTGCTAAATAATAATTGATTTGCATTTTACTAGGCCTATTTGGAGATATGTGTGTTTTTTTTTTTTTTTTTTTGCTGACCATTTACAGGTATGAATCATATTCACGAGGCATCGATGTTCTGATGAAACATTTAATAAACATCCTCTGTACGCTACATGGCTGAACTCATTCGTGTGTCCCGTCATGCCCCGGTGCATTGTGGTTGCTGTCAGGGGCGCATGCGCACAGCGGAGCTCCATCTTTCCATCCCGAGCGCAGAAGAGCAGCGGATGTGTTGATGCTTTTGGCCGTTTTGTTTTTATTTTTAAACGCCCAGAGTCGATGAGAAACAAACCCGAGCGGACTCTTCCTCCGTTATTATCCTCCTGGGAGCTTCCAGCCGACAGAAATGCGGCGTGTGGCGGGTGTTATGAGGTAGATTGAGCCGCTGCTGCTGCGCTTCGGCCGCGGCGACACATTTGAGTGTAAATCCGCTGCAAGAGTGTTTCCGGCCCGCACGCGAGCAGGTACGTACGTGCGGCTCGTGAGTTTTTTTGTACGTGTGATTGTGTGTTTGTTGCGCGTGTGTTGTTTAGGTTAGCAGTTAGCTGTGTGTGTATATATGTGTGTGTGTGTGTGTGTGTGTGTATGTGTGTATATGTCTGTATGTGTGTGCGCGTGTGTGCGCTCGCTCGGATTCACCCGCAGCCATAATGAGCCCAGAGCTCCATCCCGAACCGAACCGCACAGAAGCGCCTGTGCTGGGCTGCGATCTGACCTCTGTTACCGAGTCTGATGTGCTTCGCCTTCATCTCTGACTAGCTTTAGCTTTAGCTGTGTGCCAGCTGCTCATTTATCTGCACTGGGTTAGTGTTGTCATTTATTAAATGCAGAAATAAGTGACTGTAAATGTGATTGTTTGTCGTTATACAAACACACAAGTGTGTGAGCAGGACATTTACTGTTTCATCTGTCATTTTGATCAATCATCATCAAGAGATAATCTGTCTGATCACATCTGAAACTCACATTATTTTACTGTCAGTACAACTGTCACTCATATATCAGTATGAATACAGTGATTAACGCACTATTTACAGCTATCAATCGATGGATAAATCTGACAGCCGAGATGGGAATGATCTTATGTCATGTTAATGACAGGTAGGCAGCACCTGGAGTGACACACACACACACACACACACACACACACACACACACACACACACACACACACACACACACACACACACACACACACTGACCTGGTCTCATACAATACTCATGTAGTGATCAAGGCGTTCTGTGTCTCTGTCATGCATGTTGTCGCCGTTTAACTTGTGAATATTTTTCTGTGGTTAGTGAGCGGATTTACGTTGTCATTCTGATGTTGTTTTGTCAGCACACATTGCAGTCAATGACCTCTGACCTTTTTAAGGTCATTGCAGGTCAGAACAGCTGGACTCTGTAGGGCCATCCCAATTTTTGCATACTTGTGCACTATTCTATGCCATTTTGTAGTATAGTGCGAGTAGTGAAAAAGTGCACTTTAAATACCCGGATGATGCACTTAATTAACCCAAAAGCAAAGTGTGGAAGCGTCATGCACTCAGCTGTCGCAGCTGTACTTGCGTAGTGAATGATCGATGCTGAATGACAAAATAACATTATATAATTCATACAGTTGAGTACACAATGCAGAGTATAGTGCGTCATTTGGGACACAATTGTGTGTATGATCACATTGTGTCATCTCTGGTGTTGTTGTCATTTAGTTTTGTGCAGATTAGCACCTTATTGCTCATTTAAAGGGTTTCTTTTTTTGTCAGAATCTGACAGCACGTGTGCAGCTTCTGCAGGTGAGATGTGTGACTGTCATTGTCCCTTGTGTGTGTGTGTGCTGCTCATTCAGACCTGTAGTGAGTCAGCAACACAGTGACACACACAGCTGCTCTTCTACTCATGAATGTGGCCATGTCTTATCTGTAAGTCCAGCGTCGAGGTTTGTGAGATGTGGACTCAGACCTGTTCACACTGCTGATGTTCAGGAGTGAATTCAGATCTCATAGCCAACCCAGAAAGCCCAGGATTCAATCTGCCTCTTGTTTGCGCTTCAGAATAGAAAAACGTAGGCTACGTTCACACTGCCTTAGTCTTAGTGCTCAATTCTTTGCTCTGATTGTTTTTGTATAGCTGTTCACTAGGGCTGCACGATTAATCGCAATAAACCTGAAGTTGTGCTTAAACCGATTTGGCTTTTTGTGATTATGAAATTGCAAATTTCCATCTGAAAGCACTGCAAATTTGAGTCGCTTATAACATGCATTTGGAAAAGCAGCATGCATCTAACATCTTTCCAAACATGAGAAGCATTTATGAACCAACAAAAGACAACATTTAATAACGTTTTTACTCCAAGTGCACTTCATAACGACAATTAAGCATCTTTGTTTTATTTCATAGGATTCTATACAGTGATAAAATGTCGATAAGCATTGAAGTATAAATATACATTATTATCATGAAAATACCCCTGAAGGCTTGAAGAACTCAGATAAACCATATATTGTCTTAGTCATGTTTAATCAATCAAAGCGTCCAGTGATAGTATGATGCCCATAGGGATTTCCTGATATGACGTGCATTATCATACTTCTGCGGGGCATGGTCAAATCGAAAGTAAAATGCGCACGGCCGCTCCGGCATTCATGGCAGTGTTTTCAATGAATTCCACAGCTTCCATAGTTGAGAAGTGAAAACACGCCAGTGGACACGCACCGTGAATGACAGTGTGGCCATACATGTGTGCGCTTTTTATCAGGGCAAACTTTTAAGGATTTATTTATGGATCCAGAAAATCTGTAGCACATTTTAAAGAATCTTTTATAAAAATTTTTACTTATTTTTTTTTTTCAAATGTTTGTTTTTATCATATTGTAATTCTGAAATTATGTTGTTAAATGTTTATCTGCCATGTAATAGCCGGTGATGCTGATATGGCAATATACTTAAATACTACATGCGTGCGGCCGTGCGCATTTTACTTTCGGTTTAGGAGTAGCGCCACTTTGGGGGCAGGTTGCTTGAATGGTGGATTCCTTAGCCTATTATTCTTAATGAAAAACACAACAACAAAACGGTACAATGACAAACTCACTTAAATAGGCGCGTTTACATTTCGCTTTGAGACCAAGTCTTCTGCTGTCATCTTGTCAGTCCTCTCCTCACTGTCATGATGAATGAAATCTGACTCCTACTGCTGAGGGGGCGTGGCCTGATTCAAGGCTTATCGCAAAGACTTTTTCTCCAAAACATCATCAATTGTGTGGTGTCATTACGATTATTTTACTGTTCCCGATCGCATCAGAGCCCTCGCTCTCGAGCAATAGCTGAAACTTGGCAGCCACAAACATGCTATGAAAGTGGAGTATTGAGAAAGAAGATCATATTCTTATTTTTTAACACGCCACGAGAACCAGCTGACGTCATCAATCATCCTCCATTTGTTTTTCTTCTCAGAAAAATCCACAGGTGTGTGGTCTCGTGGGTCCAGACAAATGTTCTAGTGTGTGCATTCGAATGATTATAACGCTAGAAATTGGTTGAAACTGCCTGTATGTCTGTGGTCTCCCACAGTTTTAAAATTGGTTAAGATTTGAAAATCGTCTAGTCAGTGTGTGGCCACTGAAATTCATCTTTCTCTTTCTCTTTGTGAGCCACGTTCAAATGTCGTTCTGAAATCAACAGAGCGTTATTTACCGATGCCTTCACATTATAAAGGTCTGCTTTACATGTTTTTTGATTTCATATCTCATTTAGGTGGAGCAAATCTGTCCTGACCATTCAGAGCTCACCTATCAACATGTATGCGGCTCAGTAGAGTTCAAAAGATAGGGGTCTGTCAAATTTTGTAAAATTTAAGTTATTCCTGTAATCAAACCATGATGTCACTATCATTACTCCAGTCTTAAAGGGGTCATGAATTGAGAAATCAACTTTCCCTTGAGCTCTTGATATATAAATATAAGAATATCATGTAAGTTTCAGAGCTGAAAACTTCCTTTTAGTCAAAGAAAAGCTTTTATTGACAGCTGGCTCAGCAAACGAATGATCTGCGAATGTGCATCCCTGTGACGTCAGAGAGCAGTGAAACACCGCCTTAACCGAAGAAGATGAACAGCTAATTCTGTAGCCCCGCCCACTGATTCATGCCTGGCATGTTAGATAATTAACATAGGCCTACACGGAGCTAAACCGGATCGAACTTCCAAGCAATAAAGCTTATAGCATGTTTCAAATGTTCCTTCGCGTTCCAAAATTCCTTTCTTTTTAATGAAGATCCAGCTCACGTGGGGAAGACATTGCATTTGTCCGCATCATTTCACCGGATTCGTTTGTAAACAAGAGACTGGATTTGAATAAGATTTAAAAAAACAATGCTGTGGCTTCTGGATCTGACAGGAATGATGCAACACAATTATGTGAGTAAAATTTCTTTTTTTTTTACATGTGATAGTATTGGATTATGTTTGATATCTACTGATTATGTACGTGTCTAACTAAACATAACTTCCACGCTGTCACAGGCTGGAGTATCCTTTGTATTTAAGGTGTTGTTGGTTCGTTGTCCTGCGATTTGTGATCAGACTCGAATATGTATGGGTCAGGGCTCGCATCTTAAATAGTGAAATACACACATGCGTGTGTGTGTGTGTTCACGGTTCGCGGTTATATCCACCGATCGGGCCTGCCAAGTAGTAAAAAATATAATTCCAATTAATTGTGGATGGATGAGAGATAAATCATTGTGTTTGTTTGATAAAGACATTTTGCGATCCCTGTGGATGAATCATTCCGGCTGCCGTTTCTCCACATTGGAAGTTTAAAACAATCCCTCACAGGGCAGCTGAAGCTCATTAAATATGCAAAACTGTATCCAATCATAGCTGTGGGCGTTTACTTCCAAGTCTTCAGTGCGGCACGCCCATAAAAACCGAGCGTTCCATGAGAGAGAGGCTCAAAACCAGGGTAGAAAATAGCCTATTACTTATTCATTATGATGTTTATGAATGTATAAACCACGCAAACGTCATAAGTTGACCTCAGACAACAGTATAAAAAAAATGTAAACCCCTTTAAATGTCACATGATCCTTCAGAAATCATTCTAATATGCTGATTTGCTGCTCAAGAAACATTTATGATTACTGTCAGTGTTGAAAACAGTTGTGCTGCTTTATATTTTAGTGGAAACCAGTTTTGTCTCCGCGCCTGTCGCTTGAATTGCTCACGCTCTTTAAAGTAGGACGGATTCTGATTGGCCTGATTCAACTGGGAAAGATCGTTCTGAAAGTGATTCCAATGACATTGTTTCTGTGTCGCTACCTTTATAGTTGTGGTGTGGACTATTCTTGCTATTCTTACATTTTTATTTTTTTTTAACGATTTTTAGAACTATATCTTTATCGACATTGTCCTTGTTGTGAATGAGCCTTTAAAGCCATAGATGCTGCCATGGTGTTTAAAAGGAAAGAAAGAAAACCAAATGACATTTTGTTCCTTTCAGTTGCATTTTGAAGTTTTGAGAATGATCACGATCACAGATTCATTGACTAATGAGACTTGGAGCAGCATTTGGGTGAAATCTTCCATTTACAGATCATTACGGTATGCTGAGCAGAAACGCATTGTAGTTTTTATATAATAAAGGTTTGAGAGGAGCGTGTGGATGAAAGCTCTGATCTTAACTGTTTTCAAAACTGATATTTCCAGGAGTGTCTGGATTTATAATATTTTCTTTCTCTCTTTTAGGAACCATGAATTTACGCGAGCTGCACCTAAACGGCCCGTGATGAGCAGCACATCTAAAGACCTGCCGTAAGAACGTGACATGTGCTGTCCACTGTAAAGACGCGTCACCTGACCTGGACGGACGCCTCCGGCGCTGAGCCCGCGGGTCCCACTGCCTGCTGGGAGCTGCAACTGTTTCCATGTGTCTAGTCATTTGAGGTGCTTTTATGTCAAGATCAGAAGCGCTTTCAGACTTCTTTCTCATGGCTTTGATTGGTCAGACTCTAGCAGCGGAGTTCCTGTCTGCGTTGAGTGGCAAAGTAATGAGGCCCTTTCGCGGCTGGTCTGCGCTGTGAGCCCGTCTCACTGCGGTCCGGCCCGCAACTCCGCCCCGCTTTCAGGAAAGTTGTGCTCCGTCTTCCCTCTTCTGAACGTCAGAATGAGACATTGTGTCGGGACAGAGAAGAGCGTGTGATCTCTCACGAGGAGTTTTGCACTGGTCCATAAAAATGAATGGAGGTAAAGAAAGGGAGGGTGGGGATGGCAGAGGGCAGCTCGCCCAGGTGCCCATCGGCTGGCAGCGAAAGGTGGAGACCCCGGGTGTCATTTATATCAGGTATGTACTTTCTTGTTATTTTTAAGGGCGTTTTTACACTGGCAGTTTAGTTCAGAATGGGCATGGTTTGCATGAAAAATTGCTAATGTGAAAGCGCTCATGCAGACCTGGGAGCGCACAGAGGTACTGAACCCGAGACTACCTGGAGGAGGTGGTCTGAGTACGGCTGCACTCGAACTGCGCCGCAATCCGCTTGAATGTGAAAGCAACACGGACTCGAGTGCACACTTGTTCAGGAAGTAAAGCAACCTGCGCATGTGTTTTAGCTGATTACGATGTATTTAGTTCAATAACACCAGTAAGGGATGATTGTGTTGATGATTTACCTCGGATACAAGCAAGAGTGAGCCTGCAGTGTATTCGCACATAGTGCGTGCCATCAGGGCAACAAAGGGTTCGATAGGATTAAGTTGAGTGTGAAACCACCAGACCAGCGCCCTAAGACTGTTGCATTAGCATGGTCCAAATGAATTTTTGCCTCACCTGCCAAAATTTACTGCTCATAAATATCACTTACAAGCCGCGAATCGCTATTTTACATTATTTTTAGGGCTGTGCAAAGCAATATTTCCTTACACACAAGCCGGCGATATTTGTGAGCACCATATCTTTGCATTAGTGTTCATTTTGTTAACGAAATGACACACAATATTCATTGACTACCTTTTTTTCCATGACTAAGATGATGATGAGGAGATGACACTAACGTCATCAAACGATAACTGTAACCATATCAACATGCAATATCGTTTATGAAAAAGACAAGACTAAAATGTAGTTAAAAAAAAAAAAATTGACCAAAATTGCTCAGTTGACAACATTACAGACTGTGAGCTTCACAGCAGCGTAACTGCGTAACGCGGCTACTGTTCTGTTCTCTCGTGCTGGATTTAGGCGCGATTGGTTTAGAAATTGTGCATTCTCATGTGATTTTTATTATGATTTTGATTAATCGCACAGCTCTAATGATTTTTATTGAAAAATACATTTTTGTCAATACAACAGTGGCATTGTTTAGCTATTTGTCTGTTGCATATTAGCATCACATCACGTACATCAGCGAATCTGAGGTTCATAACAGTTCCTGATAAATTACCAGCCAAATAGGCCTGTCGTGATTTGATTAATTGTCATTTTAATGATTATTCATTTTAATTGCTATTATTTGAGAGAACCGCAATTCTCTCTCTTTTTTTTTTTTTCTATCACAATTTTTCCATCCAAATAAGGGAAGCGCTCAGGGAAATGCCATTAAATGCATGATATCGTGTCTACTTTACTGGTGTGGTAGAGTCATAATCTAGCAGGGGATAAAAAATGTAAACCCTTTTATAAAGTACACCCAGATAGTGAAAGGTCTAACTTTATATTATATTATAGTATAATATATTATTTGAAATCATAATTTATTATTATATTATATACGATTCCAAGTGTCTATTTTTACTTTTATAGATTGACGTATTTACTGTTATTGTCAAGTCACCTTTATTTCTATATCACTTTATACAATGCGGATTGTTTGAAAGCAGCTTCAACATGATACACAGGATATAATAATCAATGCTGCAAACTTCATTAAATATGAGACATTCAAAATTCTGTTAAGCAATAGTGTAATGTGTGTGTGTGTGTTTGTGTGTGCGCAGTCCAAGTGGATCAGTGCTGTCCTGCCTCGAGCAGGTGAAGTCTTACCTGCTGACTGATGGCACCTGTAAATGTGGTCTGGAGTGTCCTCTCATCCTGCCCAAGGTCAGTACTGATGTTATATGGCAGATGCACAACTGCCCATTTCACGAACACGATGCATACACTCTCTGGACATGTTTCTAAAAGCCACATTATTACATGGCATAGCATAGACATATACATCTATTTCATATACATGCTATTACATAGCATAGACATTCACATCGTCACTGATAATAGTGTTAATGTGGAAGATAAATCACCGCAAGATAAGTATAGATTCTCCATTCCTCAACCTGCAGTATTTCATGTGTTCATTCACTGTTCGGTTGCGAACCACGCATGCTCAAACTGACCTGAGAATATTTCAATATTGAGCAATGAATCACTCTTTTAATTCATATTTGGCCAAACGGGCTTGCAAAATGGTATGTTTATGGTAGTTCAGTGAGTAAAACGGTATCAGACACTTAAGAACACAGAGAGCAAAAAGAGCGCAGTTGAAATAAAACTAGTCAACTTTTTTTGAAAGGTAATTTGTGTCATGAAAATACGGGCCTGTGTTTTTTTTTTTTTTTTTTCAGATTTGTTTCCTATGCAAACTGCACTTCCCTGTTTTTTTCTAGTGATACACTAGAATGCATTAAGTATTTAAAGGGTCAATTTTACCCCAAAATTAAAATTCTCTATCTTTTACTCACCTTCATATCATTCCTGATGTAAACTTTCTTTCTTCAGAAAAACAGATTTTTAGGATAATAATCAAAAAAATTTTTTAGTTCTGCTTTCCTAGTCGTGTTCTCAAGTTGAGCTTGACATAAATGTAATGCAGAAGCACAGAGGACCGTCACAACTCGCTTACTTCACAATGTCCGTCTCATGAACGCTCGTATGATCGTGGTTTTCCAAGCATCAAATGAGCGGGAGCCATTCAGTGGCATTATATGGACTCTCAGAGATGGATTATTTTCCTAAAAATCTTTGTGTTTGTCTGAAGAAAGTCATATACATCAGGGATGGCATGAGTGATGAATGATTCAGATCAGATCATAGTGGCTAACTTTCCTGTAGCTCAAACAATAAGAGCTTGGCGCTAGCAATGCCAAGGTCATGGGTTTGATTCCCAGGGAAAGCAAGAACTGACAAAATGTAACCTTGAATGCAATGTAAGTCGCTTTGGATAAAAGCGTCTGCCAAATGCATAAATGTAAATGTCCAAAATCACATAATTTCTGACTAGGTACTTATTTTGAATAAGTCAGAGTCAGTTGAGTTTGATTTTCTGTGCAGGTATTTAACCATATACAAGATCAGTTCTGAAATGACATCAAATGCATTAATTGAGTGTCTTTGTGCTGATTTTAATTATCCAGCAACTAAGAATGTGCTGTGAATTCTCATTGTGAATATAGTGTAACAATGCGTAATGTCACCACTGTCTAAAACACAGGAAATTAACAAGTCTCTTTAGGAAGAATTCACTACACAGTGCTTTCTGAAAAGTAGGTAATTCAGCATACTGAATTATCACTAGAAAGAGGTTTAAGCGGCTTTATTTACTTAATTTGTATAATAGGAATTATATAAAAGCATATTATGTTGACATTTAACTTTCCGTTCTTAGTCTATAATCTTTTCGGATATTATATTGTTTATGTTCTGCAAAGGATGACGATAACGAAAAAATAAAAGGTCAGTTTGACTGAATAAATTGTCAGTTATATTGTATGAAGGCCTTAAATGGTGCTAGAAAAAGTGCTTTGTATTGATCCCTGTTTCAAGTTAAAATGTGTCTTGAGACCGATTTATTCTGCTCAGGTGTACGTCCAATACTTGGACATACCGTGTTGGCATTGTCATGTGACCTACAATGTTAATGCCTGCTTTCTTTTCATAAATACTGCTTATTCCAACATATTACTTGTTTCACGCATACTGTATTAGTAGAGAAATTTGCCTATTTGGATGTAAGAATAAGTTCCAGTAGTTAGTGGCATCATTGATTTTGAGATGTCGCCTCTAAATGTTACATCGAATAAGCAAAGCTAACTGTGACTTTGATGAAACTCAGGCTTGCTCTGACAATTGTTTTCTTAGGTTTTCAATTTTGATCCTGGTGCGGTGGTGAAGCAGAGGACTGCAGAGGATGTGAAGGCTGATGAGGATGTTACGAAACTTTGTATCCACAAGAGGAAGCTTATCGCTGTGGCGACGCTGCATAAAAGCATGGAGCTGCCGCCTCCTTCCCTAACACTCACCAGTCCTGGTGGAGGCACAAGTATGACTTCTTATCTGATAACAGGAAGAGTTGTTTTTGAACATTTAAAGTGCCACTGTTATGTTAGGGGCACATTAATATGAACTTCTATGAACAAGCACTTTTTTAATAAATTGTTTCCTCTTTTTAAACTATGATTCCTATGATGTAAATTAAGTAATGCTAACCTTTTGGTAAATATAATGAGTGTCACAGAATATCACAGTTTATCGTAAATAACAACCAGTGCCAATCTCACCCCAGTACTAGCTCAAACCCCTAGGGGTTCATATACCCTCATTGGGAAACTCTGTAGTAGACAAAATGATTGACAGTGACTCTGTTTTCCTGTAGGTGTGACCTCCATGACCACTGCACAGCCTCGAGCAATAAGGAATAAAACCCACGAGGGCCAGCCAGAATGTAAGAACCCGTTTAAGGTGATGATGGCGCCGGGGCAGCGACACTTCTCTCCGGATCTGTGTGGCCCACAGCAGCAGGATGTTTTTCCTGTATACTCCAGGCAGAGACTGGCCAGCGGTGAGCCAGGGCCCAAATCTCCGTACCGAAGTGGGCACGGAGGCATGTTGAGCCCACCCTCGCAAGCCTTTGGGGACGGTTCTCTGTCCCCAAGAACAGACGCTATTGTCAGTCCTGACGGGTTTGTGCGAAACAACCCCTGTGGCTTCCAGGGCACTGGCAGTCCCAGCGCCATCCACAGCAACAGCCGCATCCCTTTGTCTTCTCCTGGGGTCATGATGCACGGCTCACCCGCCACCCAGTCATCCTGCGTCATGGCTGGAAGGACTAACATGCCTCTGTCCCCCCCAGTCCCCAACAAGAGCCCCATCATGAAAAAGCCCCTGTGTAACTACCCACCCAGCATGGACTCGAGCAGAACTGTGTTTCACCACAAGGCTCCGGCTGCTCCCGCGCCCCCTCTGCCGCCTCCCTGTGCCCTGCAGAATAAACAGGTGAGCTCCGAGAAGGACCCTCTTGGCATCTTGGATCCCATTCCCAGTAAACCGAACCCATCCACTTTCCAGCCCAACGCCCACTCTCAGGTACCAATGATGAATGTAAACATCCCTCCTGCCATCGTCCCATTGCCGAGCAACCTGCCTTTGCCCACGGTGAAGCCAGGGCCGGTCGGTCACATGCAGAGGACTCAGCACGGCACAGCCACATCCATCTCCCCGTCACCCGTCACCTCTCCTGTGCACATGTCTGGACCCGCCTTGGGCCGGATGGAAGTGTCTCCACAACGATCCCGCTCCTCATCCACCTCCTCCGAGCAAGGCAGCTTTGCCGTTCCCCCTTGCGGCACTATGAAGGTCCCGCCACGCTCGCCCAGGTCCTCCATGAGTTCACCCCGACCTGCTTTGCCTTCCAGCCCATCTGGCAAGCCGGACGGTCACCACCAGTACAAAGAATTGCCCACCCAGCTGCTGGCAGGGATGAGTAGCAACATGAGCAGTCAGCACAACCCCATGTATCCCCCCGCCTCAGGCGGCACCGCACCGCAGAAGGAGCACCCGGGCCTTTTGGGAATGCCACTGAACCAGATCCTTAACCAACACACCGCTGCCTCTTTCCCTGCCAGCAGTCTCCTCTCAGCTGCCGCCAAAGCACAGCTAGCAAATCAAAACAAGCTTGGAGGAGGAAGTGGCGGCACCTGCGCAGGCAGTGCAGGGGCGCCTGCTGGGCTCTCTTGCCCTCTCGGTGCGGCTGATACCAACAGGGCTGTTGAAACTCATAATACTTTAAATTCCATGTTGCCACCCAACCCTGCCATGATTATGCCCAACAGCGAGGGCCAGAGTGGACGTGCAGCCCTTCGGGACAAGCTCATGGCACAGCAGCGTGACCCTCTCCGCAAGCGCAAGCATCCTCCAAACGCTGCTAACCACGAGAACAATTTCTTCAACATGGCTGGCATGAGGACGCCCTGCTCTTCCACCGAGCAGATGAGAAAAACCTCTCGACTGCCCACAAATACATCAATGGCTCAGTTACTCCAATCTCTGAGCAACCACAGCACCCACATGGCCAGGGGCAGAAACCCAGGCCTCGTGAGTCCCGGTCGTGTGCACTTTGGCGAGGGAGCCGTGGCCTCTGGTGCGGTGCCTCAGAGCGCGCAGGTACAGCAGCGACTGCATGGCCAGACGGAAGCCATGCTCTGCCCCGGTGTGGAGTCCCAGAGCCAGTATTCAGGCATGATGAATCAGATGCAGGCTACTGCGATGGGAAACTGTGGACCCGTGAACCAAAGTGGACAAGTTCCTCTCGGAAACCATGTGATGGGACATACGAGCTCTCACTTTCAGCAGCGTATCCAGCCAAACGTCAGCTGCATGCTTCCCAGCAGCAGTGATGCCTGCTGCTCACAACCCATGACTGACACAGGTAAGGAGAATATCGAGAGAAATCTCATATGGTAATGTAAGATTTTGGTCATCTCACCAACCCTAGGTTGCATGATTTTTGGTTTCTTTTTCCTTTATTGGATGTTTTAAATACCTTTTGATTTGGTAACGAGTACAGCGAAAAGACATTAGTGCAATTTCTGACATTGTTGCAGCTCCCAATTACAAGACCAAAAGAAAACTAAACCCATAAGACTTTTGTTCATCTTTGGAACACGAATGAAGATCTTTTTAGTAAAATCTGAGAGATTTCTGTCCCTCCACTGAAAGTCTACTCAACCAAAAATCTGACGCTTCAAAACGTTCATAAAGAGATGGTAAAATAAATCCATTTGAATCGAGTGGTTTAATCAAAGCCTTCTGAAGAGACTCGATCACTTTATATATCACATCATGTCTCTTCAGAAGGCTTTGATTAAACCACTCAATTCATATGGATTTATTTTACCATCTTTTTATGAACGTTGTGATGTTTTGAGTGAATAGACTTTCAATGGAGAGGCAGAAATCTCTCAGATTTCATTAAAAATATATTCATTTGTGTTCCATGAGTTTTATGGATTTGGAACAACATGAGGGTGTGTAAATAACAGAATTTTAATTTTTGGGTGAACTAAGCCTTTAAAAACAATTACTTGTTTCATTTTTTTGTGACGGTGCCAATGACATTTTTTGCAGGGCAAGTAGAAATCGGAAAAATATCCATACAGAGCCAATATTGTTAAATTGGCTCTTCAAACTAAATTCAAAATTGTAATAATTAATTTATATATATTACATAATAATATATAATGAATATTTGTGTCCTTTTTTTTTTTATATTGTAGTATCAGTGAGTTGCTGGAGTTGTGTGATTTATAGAGAATATAGTGTGTTGTCTCTAACAAGCACTTTTTAGATCATTCACTACTATATAAGATTTGTTGCTATTGATAAAACCATCTGCTAAATGACTGCTTAAATTCATAAGGCTGCCAAGTTTGTTCTTACAATTGCACTTAATGAAAGGAGAAAAGATTATGCCTTTTATGTGATTTGTTTAATTTCGCTTAAATCATAAGCAGAATTTTTTTTTTTGGAGATAAATCCCAGCTTCCTTGTGACCTGATCAAGAAGCCATATTGTCACCTGTTCCTTTCATGAAACGGAAATGGTTTCTGTTGATGTGATGCGGCGTCTTTTTATCAAATGCGTTTTATTAACTCAATCTGAAGTAAATTACATTGGAGGGAAGATTACTCAGGGAGGTGAGGTTATACTTCGTAAACAGTCACTATAGTGTGCCATAATAATAATAATAACCGTTGTCATAATCATCACACTTCCAGTCCAAATTAAAAAAATTGTTATACTGAAAGAACTAAAAAGGGAAGTCCTCAATGTAAAAAGCACAGATCCATTGTTGGCATGGCCTGTTTGTGTTTTGTTGGCCTGGGCACCTGTACTTACACATTTAAAAATGCCCCTGTTATAATGCACACATCTTCTTCCCTGACCTGTTCAGTCGTGGATGTGTGTGTGAATCATACCTTGGAAAGCACTACCAATCATTGCACTGCTGTCTCCATGGCAACTTCCCCAGCAGCCGCTGGCAACAGTAGATCATACACACTGTCCGCACAGGGCCGTCATTCTGTGACACCACACACGGCATTCATTATGCAACACGACACGACTGTTATTTAGCACATGCATTTAATTTCTCTCCATGTGCAGTGAATGTATTTGCAGGAGTTGAATGCAAACATGCAACCTTTAAAACCAGCACAATAAATGCACATTATGTGCTACCATTTATTGTGCCGCAGCCAGCCCAGCACAGGATTTTATACACTGATCTGCAGCTCTCCAAGAAAGTGGATCTTGAAGGCCAGAGTTGCCCAGCCCAAAGCAGAAACATGACGCTTGTATTTTTAATAAATAGAGCTTGTGAATTATTCAATGAGTACCTGTTTATTAATTGAGTGCTGTAATGTGTTTGATGACTAGTGTATAAATTTCTAGTATGTGTTTGCTGTATATTCAGCATGATGCACAGAAATTGTCAGTTTAGTAACACACAGTTTCAGCCAATCTAATGTTAATCTTGAGTACCTACAGAGTAGTATTGCATCCTTCATATCTGAAAGTCTTTTAGTTTTATTAGATTTATAAAAGACAGATACGCTGTACCGACTCTTTCCGAAAAAGTTCCGGAAAGTTCTGCCCCTGGCCATGTGGGAGTTCCGGAGGGCGTCGTACACACACACACACACACACACACACACACACACACACACACACACACACACACACACACACACACACACACACACACACACACACACACACACACCCCATCACATCATAGACTCTCTATTCGTTCACTCTATTCGTAACACGAGACAAACTATACTATAAACTATAAAAACTATACGATGGTGGATTCGAACGCAGAGCTGAACCTCAGACACGCTCGCCCGACATAAAAGCTCTAACACTGGACATCCGAGGCACACATTTCATGCAAATCTATGTGAAAAACTCGGGACTGAAAATCATGCCATAGTTAGGAGATATAATGTTAAACATGACTTCTCATGACTTTCACCCCCCCCACTCACCCACTTTTTAAAACAGTTACGCCACTGCATTGCATTATGGATACCTTTTGATTCACTATACTTTTGTGTTGTTTACACTGTATGGACTTGCGCTCCGATTGCTAACAAAACACTGACATTTGATGCATTTTACTCACTGCCTGCAACAATCTGCAAATCCAACATTCGTCACTGAAATTGCCTGGAACACAAAAAAAAATGCTGGGTTCTTTGTGAAGCTGAGCATGGTTATCGTTCCCTCACAACCAAAAACACACTTCTTTGGTGACGTTAAAAACATGCTGTCTGAACGATGGGCGATGGGCGAAGTGCACATACAAGAATTTTCCACCCTTTATGACTTCATACAGTACAATACTTGAAGAAAACTTTCCGGAACATGTGAGAAACCGGAAGGAGTATTTTTGGCACAGAAATACTCCGTTATATGTCCAACTCTTTGAAAATCTCTCATTAGCAATCACTCCAGCGGCCTCATTCTGCTCCAACAGCTTTCGGCCCCGCCCTGCTTCATACTACAGTAACATTAATAAATCTTTAATACATTAGCTCATCCATTAATATGACTTCTGCCTGTGTCCTATCGGACTCATTTGAGGTGAAGACAACAACACCCATGATCCTGCAAAATCAAAGTGTCATCAAACTACACCTTTGTTTTGAATAAGTGACCTCTAGCAGCGAAAATTAAATTTTGTGCCTTTTAAGCTTTGAATGTTTAAAGTTTAAGTGGAGCAAAGTGTAACACTCCAAATGCACAAGTTTTATTTTTCAATTTATTTTGTACTTCTATAACACGAGATGCTTTTCAGTTTTGTAGCTGA
Source organism: Paracanthobrama guichenoti (assembly GCA_018749465.1). Lineage (NCBI taxonomy): Eukaryota > Metazoa > Chordata > Actinopteri > Cypriniformes > Gobionidae > Paracanthobrama > Paracanthobrama guichenoti. Next base: position 1,798,779 of record CM031948.1, on the reverse strand, counting down.
TTGTGACCAAATACCTTGTTTTTTTTTATTTTTTTTTTATCAGCCCTGCAAAAAAATTACCTATGCAAGAGTGCATTCTGTTTACTGCTTGGTGCTTAATACACTAAATGAAGCTGTACTGTACCAGTCAACTACCTCAGGGGGGACTAAATGCCGCTAAGTGGAATAAACTGTAATTTGCACTACTGTCTGTTCAAATTAAATGGAAAAAATACCTCGCGAGAGCCTGTGGATTTGTTGCTTTTTCCAGTAACACTTTAGTTTAGGGTCCAATTCTAATTTGCATGCATAATACTAGGATTTTGGCTGTTTTTTTTAGAACTTATAAAGCACATATTAATGCCTTATTCTGCATGACCATATTCTACATCCCTTAATCCTACCCAGTACTTGAACCTAGAGCAGGGTGGACTCTGATTGGCTGTCAATTTTCTTCAGCTGGAAAAAAAAATCGTTCTGAAAGTGATTCCAACGATATTGTTTCTGTGCCGTTACCTTTATAGTTGTGGTGTGGACTTTGCTTATTCACAGGAAACTTATGTCATTGTTAATTTATGTCATTGCAACACTGATTGACTGACCTTTCACTAATGACTATCCTGCCATTTTATGAGCTACATTGTCAGAAACAACAGAGCTATGTAATATTAAGCATTAAGTATTTAACACTTTTAAGAGCCTTCAAGAAAGGATATAATTAAATCTTTGCAATTTAGGTGTTCCTTGTACTTTTGAGTTTTAGTGGCTGTAGTAGAATGACGTAAATTGACATTTTAAGTTACAAGATTACTAACCGATTCTTTCCCACTGGTCTTATGCTAACAAGTAGAATCTTGTTTTACATCTTGTGGTAGTAATTTTCAAACATTGTGCATTTTGTGTATGCATAACTAGGGATGCCAATCAATTGATTTAATTAGAATAATTATTTTCTAGTTCCTACTTTTGCACATTTTATTTACTAAATACTCACCAGTACAGGCAGTAAAGTAACACTTCCTTTGGCCACAGGTGACCCTGCATCACTGAGCTGCAGCATAGGAAACAGTCCTCAGATGGGTGGTGTCATGGCTGCCACAGGGCACATATACCACCACCAACACCACCACCACCAGCAGCAGCAGCTGCACCCTTCACTACAGAGCATGCATGGGGTCTCCACATATCCGAACCAGGGGCATTCCTTTGCAACAGCTCCTTTTACGGACAATAACGTTCCCAACTCAAACAGCTTGCCTTGCCTGTACCAGGATTATCAGGTACTCACTCAGTCAAGTAAAACAAGTAATTTCTTTTGCTATAGCTAGCATGCTCTAAATGACGTTTTTGCCATTTGTTCAGGGGTGCATGCCTGACAACGGCCAGCCTGGGATGACATCTCATTCTGGAGATGCAGGCATGTACCGAGAGGGTCAGCAGAAGCTACAGGGTCAGAGTGATGCTTCCATGGCAGGAGGTTCGGTGGAGTCAGTGGATGCGATCTATAGAGCGGTGGTGGACGCTGCGGGCAAAGGCATGCATGTGACCATCACCACTGGCATGAGCGGCAGCACGCAGGCGAGCCCCGTCCCCGCGCTCAGTGCCATGAGTGCCTTCACTGCCTCCATCGGCCAGCCGCTCAGCCTACCTCACGCCGTTAACGCAGTCATACATGCGCCGCGCAGCTCCGAGGGGACGGAGCCGCTTTCCCAGCTTCAGCGCAACCGGCCGCAGCTGCCCAATCACACGCGCAGGAGCTCCGAGCATGGAAAGAACACGCCGGACGGCACGGACGCGCACGAGTATTTCCGCTCGCCCAGCGCTGCCACGCCCCGTCCGCACTGGGAGGAGTCCAACCATGTTCACTGGAGAGGCGAGGAGTTTCTGGAGTGTTCCACCCAGGTGCACAGCAGCCCATGTGGTAGCAAAGGAGAGAGAAAAAGCATCATGGACTGTCCACCAGAGACGACACCCCAGACCCACGAGCCCTCTGACTCTCACAACGATGACAGCGCAAGCCTGCGGTTTAACCACCGCATGGCCGGCGGCATGAGAGAGCGGCTGGAGCCCACGGAGCGATGCGCTCAGCTGAACGGCACGCTGCCTCGTGGCGGGTACGGGGAGCCGCTCACCGGCGATGACCAGTCGCCCGGCTCGTCCACAAGCTTGGAAGGGCCGCTGCTCAAAGACTACACTCACTTCAACGGGCACTTTAACGGACACTGTGCGCCCAGCCCCTCTGACACAAAGAGTCTCAGCAGTGAGGAGGAGCTGCGGCACCCCGACTCGCCTTCAGCTGACTTGCTGCACTACAGGCCCAGGGCCTTCAATGTAGGCGAACTGGTTTGGCCAATAAAAGGCTTTCCTCCCTGGCCTAACAAACTGATGGGAGAAGAGCATGGACACAATCCCAGCATGCAACTGTCTGAACAGGCCAAGGTAAGAGAAGACTGCCTTGTCCTGTCAATATCTCCTTGAAGGTGCCTTATGCAGAATTCAGTCTGTTATTATACTAAATATTAAAGGGGTCCTATTATGCTTTTCCACTTTAGTTAGTGTGTAATGTTGCTGTTTGAGCATAAAACAAGATCTGCAAGGTTACAAAGCTCAAAGTGTACTCCAAAGGGAAATATTTAATTAAACAGAATTTACTTTCCGAGAACTACAGCACGACTTTTCCGGATCTTTTGAAGCCATAATTTTACTCATTTAAGTAATGCGTGGCTACGGAATACGCAAAAATTGGGACGAGGCCTGGCTGAGTGTTTCCAAACCTCATTTGTCATAGGCTTATTTTAAACACTGTTCCTGAACATTATAACCCCAACATTTATCTCGGTGCTGCACATTTTATGGAGAACAGCTTGTTTTCTGTTGCTTTTGTAAGACGGTTCACCGCTTCTTAGGAAAATTTGCCATGGTTTTGTGATCGATTACTGTTTGTATTACCTTAGTTTTCAGACAAATATCACGATTAAATGGTGGTTACCATTGTATTGAAAATGTATGAGATGAAAATGACAAATACGTCCGGTGAAATCCGTGTTTGCAAAATCTGTGCATAAAATCTGTTCTGCATGATCCTCTTGTTCGGTAACATTATCAGGGTTTAAATCAGCCTCGAACTGTTTTGAAATTGATTGCATCCGTAATATTTATTTTAGAGAAGATCTCGCAGTTATGGAGGGGCGGGACATTTCCAGAACACGTGCTAAGTGGTGCCAATCACAACACACTGGGCCAGCAAACCAATCACAGCACATTTCGGAAGGAGAGGCTTCATTCAAATCGGCGTGTTCGAGCCAGACTGGGAAGAGGGGAGCTGTAATAATGTAAAATATGTGAAAAATAAAGCATGAAAACATATTCTAGTGCAGCACACCATACAAAAAAAAATCAAGACTTTGTAAAAGGGCATAATAGGAACTCTTTAAGGAAACATCACCTCATATACCACTTTTGTTATAGAGCAGAGTTTCCTGTTTCATTGAACATTTCAAGATTCAAGAGTTTTATTTGTCACATACACAGTTATATACAGAATATACAACCGGCAGTGAAATGTAAACAGGTCCGCTCCATGGACAGTGCAGATTCACAGTTAAAAACACAAGGAAGAAATTATATAGAAATAGGTATATAAAAAGATATATATATATATATATATATATATATATATATATATATATGTCTATATCTGTAGAATTATAAATAATCAAGTCAAGAGAAAAAAAGGTAAAAATAAGGATAAAGTGGAATAAAATAATTGAAGTAGACTGTGCAGTGAGTAAACTGTAGACTTATAAATATGTGGTTAACAAATGTATAAAGAGTATAATGTGCAAACAGGTTTATGACAGGTTGTTACACAGTAACAACGAGAACAGAAAGTGCAGTGCAATGTCAGTGTATCGATGTTTATCCTGAAGTGAAGTCACGTGACGTTAAGTTCAGGAGTCTGATGACCTGGGGGAAGAAGCTCCTCCTGAGTCTCTCAGTTTTGGCCATCAGGCTTCGGAAGCGCTTACCAGATGGCAGCAGCGTGAAATGAGGGTTTGCAGGGTGATTAGAGTCCTTGATGATCTTGGTAGCTCTACCTTTGCAGCGTTTGGTGTAGACGTCCTGCAGAGACGGGAGAGCTGACCCTAGATACGGCTCGGATAAGCGCACGACTCTTTGCAGGGCTTTGCGGTCATGACTGGTGCTGTTCCCATACCACGCTGTGATGCACTGAGTTAAAACACTTTCTATCGCCCCTAAATAGAAAGTTTTCAGGATAGCTGGTGAAACCCTGAATTTCCTCAGCTGGCGCAGGTGGTACAGTCTTTGCCTGGCTTTTTTCACCTGTGTCTGAATGTGAGCAGTCCAGGTCAGGTCCTCGGAGATGTTTACTCCCAGGTACTTGAAGCTGCTCACTCTCTCTTCAGTAAGATTTGTGTCGGTTGTTTTTGATGAGGCAAGTGATGATCTCTGAACTCAATCCTGTCAGTAGCTATGTTTACATCCACCTATTTAAGGAGAATTTTAGGATATTGCATAAAAAAATGCAGGATGGAAATAGCAAGATGCACATAAATTCTAAAAACATGCATATTAAGGTGGATAATTTTTATACGATAAGACATGCACATAAACTACGATGGAAACACATTTACTGAATAAGTCCCTCGATGTGCAACAAATTAAACTCCGGTGACACTGCCTCAGCAGAGAATGTGATTGGATATCTGGACTAACCACCGGACCAATCGCATCACAGCATCTCAGATGTTGGTTTGGTGGTTCTGAAGTCAAAGTCTGTCATCAGGATGATTTGGTTTAATTCCCTCCAGAAGCGTCTCACACGATTGCGTTCCCACCAGCATCCGAACATGACAGCGTTTATTGAGTTCAGTCTGACGCTCTGAGACGCAACTCATTTATGATGGAGGACAAAAGAACCTGATTGCAGCAACTTCCATTTTTATCACAGATATTTTGCACCAATTTCCCAGGAAGTGATGATTTTGTTCTCTTGAACATGTGGGATGGAAACACTGCTTTATTCGCAAATGTTTTATGCGATATTCCAATTGTGCGCATAAGTTAAATTCGCAATTAGAAACATAGAGATTGTCCGGCATATCAGATCTTGCACTTTGAGATACAAGATTTAAGTCAAATTTAAAATCTTTAACCGCAGTAGTAAATTTTGCAGACAAGTTCTCTGGATCCTGCTGTGCCTGGTGTTGCAGTGACACATCTCCTGCTTTTTGAACTCTTTAGGTGGAACCTGAGCAGCTGAAAACACTAACACAAGACCTTCAGGTGCTGGACAGAGCCAACAAAAAAAACAGGAAGTAAGTGTCTTGTCTCTGTGACCTTCCTCCCATCTGATTTCTAGTGACGGGTTCAATCCAATTCATGTTTATTTGCATAGTGCTTTTCACAATGCATATCGTAACAAAGCGTCTTTACAGGAAATGCATGCTTTAATGACATAGTGTCATAGAACAGGGAGTCTTGCATTAAATCAAGAAATCTCCATTACTCTCTTTAAACCCCAGAGAGCAGTAACGGGTGACGGTCAAGGAAAAACTCCATCAGTGTTGGAGAAAAACCATGAGAGAAACCAGCCTTCTCTAGCAACAACAAAAATGTTATATAACAATAATATATAGCTCTATGTTGTGTAAATGCAGTAATGTTTGCAATATAAGAATCATATTATGGCAGTGTAAGTCCATCCATCTGCACCAGTTTGTAAAGAGGTCAATTCCAATTTAAGTTCCAATCCCTTGCATTTTTTTTTAATTATTGCTTCATAACTTTTATTATTATTGCTTTCATTTTTTTATCAGCACTTTTAATGCTTTTTTTTAACTTTATGCTCACAGTGAAGATCTTTTTCGTTCTTCAAAAAGTTTGAGCAATATACATTATAGCCACGCTGCTCACACTGCTGAGTGACGTTTAGATCAATATGTAAACGTGCTGCGCTTTCCTCTCAATAACAAAATAAACACACATTTATTTATATAGCACTTTATACAATAAATTCCTTTAAAGCAGCAGCTTTACAGTATTAAACATAAACTCTATCAGTGTCTGTTTCAATTACAACTTTAGTTCTTACTATAAAGCAGCTTTTCCAGTGTGTTCATGTTTTTACTCGCGTTACCTTAAAGAAGGCGGAGCCTGAGAGCCACACCCACTTATTACATAATCGCCACGGACCAATCATAGTTTGAATGTGTTTACCAGCCGTGTGTGTTTTCCAGAAAGTTCTCTTTAGCAAACGGTTTCAAACTGCAGTAACGAACATTTTTGCCTGATTTTGTTCGAAATTACCTCACACCTGTTCGTTCTTCATTCATGCTTGAAGTATATTGGGGCCTTTAGTTTGGGTCAATGTTTTGTTTTGTTTTTTAAAGGTACTTTATAAATGCCTCATCTTGTACTGAGACGTCTCGTGTCGGTCTCTCTCGCAGGGCGGGAAAGCTAAATCATCATTTAGAAGCTGCGATTCATGAGGCCATGAGTGAGTTGGACAAGATGTCTGGAACTGTGAGTGTCTCACACACAAACACACACTTCTCACACTCCTGATTGGCCTGAAGGGATGATGCAGTGAAACTGTTGTCTGTCAATCTGCAGGTTCACCAGGATCGTCAAGTCAAACTGCCCAAACCCAAGAGGAGGAAAATCTCCAGATAACAGCAGCGATCAGGCGTCAGTGTCTCCTCCTTTCTCTCTTTCTCTCTCTCTTTGAATCGTGGTGCTACACTCTAGCAGACGGCTCATCGTGGCCCCGCCCTCACCTAGTGACTGACAGGTGCTGGATCAGCCAATTAGAAAAGGCAGCAAATACAACTTGCTGAAGAACTATTTTTTTCTAGTGTACAAGGAAAATATATAAAAAAAAAAAAAAAAATCCTGCATTTAAGAACACAGACAGTCCAAATATTTCTGATATGTTTTCAATGTGTATATAGACAATACAGAAATTTCATGGTAAAAACATGGGAAGAAATGTAAATACTGTAGGATAATGACATGTACAAGCCAACTCAATGCACACTTTATCTTCAGCTGTACAAAACACAAAGCAGAAATGTCTCATCGGCCCATAAGGCTGTGTGACATTACAATGAATAAGAGTCAATCTGAGACTTTTGTAAGCTTCAGTTTGAGTTGTATTTTGAGTGTGTATGTGTGTGAGTGTGTCGGAGTGGACTTCACCAGCTGAATGGGCTAGTTGCGGGTTTGACTCGAACTTGTGGGCTTCTATATATAGTTCAGGTCTTCCAGCACTAAACGCTAATACATTCATATGTTTAGAATTGTCCTATGATGTTTTCTGTCTTTATATGGTTATTTTGGTTAGTCTTTTGTCATATTTGTTTGAGTTAGACCACATCGATGAAACACTTTCATACTGTAATGGCCAACATAGAGGGAAAACTGGGGCCTTATAATGTTTGTTAGAAATAATGTATGAAACTCCCTGACATGTTCAGTAAAACTTGGCAATAATACGGCCCTGCACACATGCTCGGTAAAGCCTTATACACACACACACAAACACATGTACCCTTCAGTATTATTAAGTTTGTTTTGCCTTTCAAAATGCACTCAGTATTTTCTCTCTCCTTGAAGTTTCACTCGTCAAGAAATGAACAGTACTTTCAGAAAATCTTCGTCATTGTCCGCTCAGCCTTTAGTCTTATCAGTAGTGTAATGAAAGCTGATTTACTCTACGTGGAGACGCTCGCCTCATGCTGAGATCACAAGAGCAGCCGAACACCAATTACTTTATCTCAGTAACTTCGAAAAGGGAAAATGCTGTCAGTAACTGAAGACTTTAGCTTTTGGCATGTCAAGATAACACGATCAGTATATATGGAAGCTTGTTTTGGCTACAGAATAAAAAAGGCAATTCTGACTTTTTTCTCGCAGTTGGGAGTTTGTCATATATTATTCTTATTTCAGTTGCGAGTTACAAAGTCAGAATCGTGAGATAAACAGTCGCAATTCTGATATAAACTCGCAAATGTAAGTTTATCTCCGAATTGAGTTATAAAGTCCAAATTCAGAGAAACAGTTCTGAGATATGAACTCACATTTCTGACTTTTTTTTCTTGCAAGTGTATATCTCGGAATTCTGAATTGATTCCAACTGTGAGTTACAAAGTCTAATTGCGACTTTATCTCAATTCTGAGATATAAACTTTCACCTCTGATATAAACTCACAATTCGGACTTCTCGCAATTGCGAGTTTATATCTCAGAATTCAAAATGTATTTAAATCGCAAGTTCTAAAGTCAGAATTCTGGGAAATTGTTGCAGGTCCAAATTTTGGGATGTAATCTCGCAATTGGGAGTTTATATCTTCCAATTCTGACTTTCAGTTGCGAGGTATAAAAACAAAATTTGCGAGAGTCATAGTTCGGAGACATAATCGCAATTCTGACTTTTCTCGCAATTGCGAGTATATATCTCAGAATTCAACATTTATTTAAATCTAAAGTCAGAAAGTTGTCGTTTTGAGGTGTAAACTCGCAATTCAGATTGTTTTTTTTCTCTCTATTGCGAGTTTATATCTCCAGAATTCTGAATTTATTTCAATCACAAGTTATAAAGTCCAAATTGCGAGAGAAAGTCGCATTTCTGATAAAACTGCCATTCTGAGAAAGTCACAATTCTGATGATATCCCACAATTCTAACTTTACAATTTTGGGTTTATATCTCACAATTCTGAGGAAGAATTGTTTTATTCCGTGGCAGAAACAAGCTTTCGTAATTATCAGTCTGAGACCATGTACATATCAGCCAGCCAACATCCAAAAATGACTGAGTGCATGTTTAACGTGGCCCAATCTTGTGCTGCATTATTGAAAGACACAGAGGAACTGTAGATTTGTTGAATCTCATAGACTCAGGAAAGTCTAAACTGAGTCGATGGGAAATGTCACTTCAGTGAGGGGAGTGTGTGTCATGGTGTCTGTGGTACTTTTTAATGAATTCATGATCAGAAGGTTTCAGAACTGAGGGGAAATTGTGGTTTAGGGGTCATAGACTGGGATTTGAAAACCTCACCCTGGAGGTCAGAGGTCAGCGTTGGGGTCAGGACAGGTTGTACATAATTACTGTAACATGCTACATGGACATCTGCCAGTAACACTAACTCAATATGAAGAGCTTATTAAATTATTTTTTGTGTGTAAACTCTATAGATACGTGTAGGATTTTACAGCACATTGCTGTCTCTCATCACTTTGCATCCATTTTTAACTCTAATCTAGGGACGATTAAATGTCTCTCCTTGTTGTCAGTTTTTACAGAAAGTTCACTACAAAATTAAGTGCAATATTTCCATGCAGTGGATCTGAAAACTATATCACAACGCAAACATCATGTCTAATCGCGTCCCAGAGGGGAACTCATTCAAGCGCCGTTAACGGACGAATGGTGTTGGGCTCGTGTGCGCCTCTGCTGGTGAAGTCGGCTCTGTTGTCAGTGCAATGCTGCGGCTCTGTGTTCAAAGTCTTACTGTTCAAGGTCAAAATACATTTTGTGTTCATGTGGTCAGTGTTGCCCAAAACCTTTCCATTTCTATTCTGGAGTCATTTTCTTTCACTTCCTCCGTGTGTGTGTGTGTGTGTGTGTGTGTGTGCGTGCATGTATGTGAACATTTTTATTTTGTTGTCTTTGCTTGCTATTTTATGATTGGTATCTGACTGGTATTACGAACCTTTCTGATGTCAATATTTTTTTTTCGATACGTATCTGAGTATATATTTTCTCACCAGTATGTACTTTACAGCAGTCGACTTTGTAAAGTATGTTGTGCACTTGATTATGTTTGTTTCTGATAGCTTTGATGTGGCTGTTAGGTTTAGTTTGTTAAAGTCCATAATTTCTTATTGTTTCAATTGATTTTTTTTAAGATGTCCTAAACAGCAGTTTTGTAAATATTGTGAACATTACAGGTCATGCTGTGATGTGACATTGAAATGATGTTGCACCAATGTTTCAATTAAAACCTGGTCACTAAACTGGCGTCTTTATATGATGAGTCTTCAGAAATAAGTGAAAGTATATTTTTGTCTTTTCATGTTTTAGTACCATTTTCAAATTGACATATTTGGTATCGCACTGGTTCAGTAATTAAATAGCTTTAAATTTGATTGGCTGCATACACACTTGTTAAAATTGCACTGAAATGCTTTGTCTGATTGGTTTAGTTTTTTCCATCTCACTTGCAATAGCAATGATTTTTTTTTTTTTTTTTTTACCATTTCTCAGAATTGTAAGTTTATATCTTTAATTTGCAAAAAGTGTTTTTTTATTTCATGTGGCGGAAACAAGCTTTCCTTATATGGAAGCTTGTTTCCGCCACTGAATAAACAAAACGTATTTGTGACTTTTTATCTTAATTAGGATTTTTAGTTTTTTTGACTCGAGTTTATATCTTGTGATTCTGACATTATTTTTTTTTTAGTAATTCCGAGTTTTGCTAATTTAACCTGTTTTTTTCCCTCAGAATTGTGAAATAAAAACAAATTTCCCATACTTTAAAACATATGGGCATCTTTCAGGAACACATACACCGATCAGGCATAACATTATGACTAATATTGTGTTGGTCCCCCTTTTGCTGCCAAAACAGCCCTTGACCCGAAGAGGCATGGACTCCTCTAGACCCCTGAAGGTGTGCTGTGGTATCTGGCACCAAGATGTTAGCAGCAGATCCTTTAAGTCCTGTAAGTTGCGAGGTGGGGCCTCCATGGATCGGACTTGTTTGTTCAGCACATCCCACAGATGCTCGATTGGATTGAGATCTGGGGAATTTGGAGGCAAAGTCAACACCTCAAACTCGTTGTTGTGCTCCTCAAACCAAAGGTAAAACTTCAAACGAAATTTCTGCTTTGTGGCAGGAGCATTATCCTGCTGAAAGAGACACCGCTACCAGGGAATACCGTTTCCATGAAAGGGTGTACATGGTCTGCAACAATGCTTTAGTCAAAGTAACATCCACATGAATGACAGGACCCAAGGTTTCCCAGCAGAACATTGCCCAAAGCATTACACTGCCTCCGTTGGCTTGCCTTTAGTGCATCCTGGTGCCATGTGTTCCCCAGGTAAGCGGCACACACACACCCGGCCATCCACGTGATGTAAAAGAAAACATGAATTACCTTCTTCCATTGCTCCGTGGTCCAGTTCTGATGCTCATGTGCCCACTGTTGGCACTTTCGGCGGTGGACAGGGGTCAGCATGGGCACCCTGACTGGTCTGCGGCTATGCCGCCCCATTCGCAACAAACTGAGATGCTCTGTGCATTCTGACACCTTTCTATCAGAACCAGCATTAACTTTTTGAGCAATTTGAGCTCCAGTGGCTCGTCTGTTTGATCGGACCACACGGGCCAGCCTTCGCTCCCCACGTGCATCAATGAGCCTCGGCCGCCCATAACCCTGTCACCGGTTCGCCACTGTTCCTTCCTTGGAGCACTTTTGATAGATCCTGACCACTGCAGACCGGGAACACCCCACAAGAGCTGCAGTTTTGGAGATGCTCTGACCCAGTCGTCTAGCCATCACAATTTGGCCCTTGTCAAACTCGCTCAAATCCTTACGCTTGTCCATTTTTCCTGCTTCTGACATCAACTTTGAGGACAAAATGTTCACTTGCTGCCTAATATATCCCACCCACTAACAGGAGCCGTGATGAAGAGATCATCAGTGTCATTCACTTCGTCATAATGTTATGCCTGATCGTGTAAATTCCTGATATCAAGAACCCAATTAAATGTAAATGTATTTCAACATGTTACATTTGAAAATGTAGTTCTTGATATCAGTTCATATGTTTGGGAATGAATAAAACGTCCTGGCTTCATTACAGAGCAGAGGAGCAGCGCGCCACCTGCAGGCGAAACGGAGAACTGCCGATCCGGAGTGAGTGCGGGCGGGGGATGCAGGAGCATCAGGCAGATTAACCGGGGAAACCGGGATAGACGCAGCATTGTCTGCTTAATTGTTACATCGACGTCACCTATGCGGTGTAGAATCACTCATCTGATTCACAGAGGCGGTGTTTCGTAAGCTTAATGAATACACGCGATGGCGACCGAATGCAACCAAGAAGCGGTTTTATATTTCATAAAGGAGAATGGAGGGCGCGTGAAGAACGCGGATTTAACGGATCGTTTTCGAGCGACAATCCCCAAAGATCCTGCGTTAAAACAAGTGGCCAAGGACGCCTTTAAACGGTATGTAGACAGCGTGGCTTACGTAAAAGAGGAAAACGGGGAGAAATACGTTTGCCTTAAAAAGAAATTCAGACATTCAAACGAGAAGAGAGACGGAATGAATGAGCTCAGATCCCGTGACGAACGCGAGGCCGCTGTCAGCAAAAGTGGCGTAAAAGGCGGCATGTTACCTGGCTCAGGTTACGGAACTGGTAATGCTGGAGGTGCGAAATCAAAACCGGATCTTTCTGTCAGGTTTTCAGAGGGTGCGAACGGCAGGACGGGATCTGACATGGGGAATTCAAGAAGCAGCACGGCGGGGGACAAAAGTCTGAAAATGAACCGATCACAGGCGGCAGATGAAGAGCCAGTGAGAGAGTCTGGGGGAACTGAGAGTGCTTCGGTGTGTTTACCGAGGAAAGGCGAATCGGAAGATTCCGGAAAAGAAAACAGACCTGGGCAGGTCGATAATTTGACAGATGACTCCATCAGCCGCAAGCATTGCGCGCAGGCGCAGACTGACAGGTCACCGCAGGTTCGTCGCTCCGTTTATCTCACGCGCATGTGCAGAGACTGTCCGCGTGCTGACGCCGACTACGAGCCCGCGTCGGTGACGCTGGAGCCGCTAGAGCACGACTGGATGATGTGCGCGTCTGACGGCCACTGGGAGAATCTCCAGCGACTGCTCGTCAGAGATCCCAGCCTCATAACCAGGAAAGACTTTGTTACGGGATTCACCTGTCTGCACTGGGCCGCAAAGCTCGGGAAACATGAGCTGATGGTAATGCTCGTCAACTTTGCCAAAGAGCATAAAGTCGCGCTGAACGTCAACGCGCGCTCAAGCGCGGGCTACACGCCTCTCCATTTAGCGGCGATGCATCATCATCTCGAGGTCGTCAAATTGCTAGTCGGCGCGTTTGACGCCGACGTGGAGGCTCGAGATTACAACGGGAGAAAACCGTGTCAATACCTAAAGAGCGACATTGCGCAAAACATTCTAGACATCGCGGGCGCGTCCGTGGAATCTGACGAGGACCACGTGGACGCCGTAGATGCGAGTCGCTGGAGACTGTCCAGGGTTATCCAGTCCAACTTCAGACCCCTGAAACCACAAAACCACATCAGCGGCGAGGAGGACGGCAGCGGCTTGACCAGGAAAACTTCTCTCCGCAGGAAATCTTCGTTTACTAGAATGAGACCCAGTCTAAATAAAATCCGCCTGAGGTCGCAGATAGTGCACAGCACTTCCCTCCTAGACAGATTTGAGAAAGAAGCTACAGAAGAGCCTCCAAACCTGTTAAGACCCAAATCAAACCTCTTTGGGTGATTATGTATGGAACCTCTAAGACTTCACAGAGCCTTCTACACTGCAGAAATCTTGATTTACTAGCAGCTTGCGCCTCTATAAACTCACTAAAGACACGCAGTGAAACAGGGTTATTGCATTTGGTCATATGCACTTGTAGGAGTTTCCCTTTCAGACGCAAAATTTATGGGAGGAGAGTATTTAAATAAATCATGCAAGGTGATTTACTAAGGTTTGCACTCGTCAGCTTACTGGTGTTTGCGACATAATTTACCTCCATAGAAAAGCATGTCTTAAACCAGATGCTAATCGGTTGATTGTGTTGGTCATTACGGATTGGTGATCCGGCTGCGTCTGTGTTTATTAATTTGCCCGTCGTCAGTAGAACACACGCAGAACTTTACACTCCCATTCGTGCTTTTTTTTGTTTTGTTTTTTGGGAATTGCGCCCTCACGCTAATTTGCCCTTTTTAGTAAATCTGGCCCCAAATATCTAAAAATGATTAAATCAAGATGCATTTACTAAAGTAGTAGTAAAGTAGTTCAAAATTGAGATTATCTGCCAGTGTGGTAAAAAAAAATTATCTTTATTTACTAAGATTATTATTTTTACCCCATTGGCAGATAATTATCTTTTTTTTTTTTTTTTTTTTTAAAGCAACCACTTAATTTTGATTTATTTCCCCATAGTCATTTTACTCATCTAGTAAATGTCTGGAGCTAAACAAGTTTTTTTTTTTTCCATCATGGCATCACTTTATGAATTTAGTTTCAATAAATTTTGACTCAAATTTTATGAATTAAGCAGCTTGTAAACATTCTTTAATCACTAGAAAAATGGAAAACTATTATGCAATAATTGAAGACATTTCTCCTGCTCTAGAACCTTTTTTTGCCGCTTGTGCTCGCTGGGGCTTTTTTATCTCCTGTTTTGCACAATATGTTTTGTTATACTGAATTTCAAAATATTCCTCCAAAGCATTATGAATGATGGTCTTATTTCTTAATATTCCTTTGCCCTGAGGTGTAGCGCAGGGGATACGATGTGACGTTTTTGTCCTGATTACTATTATTATTATTGTGAATAACACCGCCTGCATTAGAAGAGTAGCACACCTGTTAAATGTCCTGAGTTAATGTGAAATTGTGACATCTATTCTATCGAGATGTATGTGTGTATGGAGGTTATATCACAAGTGATGTATCGTTTTTCACAGGAAATAGTTCTGAAACAGACCTGTTAACACTTTTGTGAGGTTAATAAAACCGATATTGTATCAAATAGTATATTTCCCGCACTTTTGTTTTTCAGCGGTCTGAAGCTTTACCGTCATGCACTTGCTGGCTTTATTTCGCAGAAGCTTTACGGTGACACCATGGCTATATAACGAGGAAACATGAATACCGGATGCACTGTGTTTTTGGATGATTATGATATTAAAAGGTTGCGAAACAATGATTTTTATTATTTTTTTAGCATTTGTATTTCCAATACAGAGACATTTGGGCTCATGCCACAAAGAAGACATTTCTCTTGATGCTTTTTGACGTGTACTGTACTTTAACAGCTGTACTGTACATCCTCACTGCAAAAGAGCATTTATTGAAACTAAACTGAAAGATGATTCGTTCTGTATTTCTTTACATTGTGACATCACTGGGCAACACATCATTGGCTAATAATCATCACCTCCCTGACCCCACCCACCTCTCTCAATGATGGATCATTTATGCAATGTGTCTAATAAAAAAAAAAATCTTCCTCTAACTTTAAAAGTATTTTTGAATCCTTCTATATCATTAAGCTCTGAATCTATTTAAATGTGCATTGCCTGAATGTTTGAGGAAGCTTTTCAAGTTGAATAACTGGTGAGATATTGGTCCTGTTGATCACAGACTTTCTCATTCAGGAGTTTAGAAAGGATCTTTTCAAAATCATTTCCTGAAATGATCAGGTTAGGGAACGACCTGCAGACTGAGATCTTGTACCTCGTCAGACCGGGTAAGGCGTTGGACGACAGAAAGAGAAAGGAATGTTGTTAAGACATGCCACACTCCGTAACCAAGTTACAGGTAGTAATCCAGCAACAGCACATTTCCTTTGCTTGTGTAATACCGTACACACCCATGTTAAGAAGCCGCACAACGCCTGGTGTTCCCAAAAAAATGTACAGATACTCCCTGATGAACTAACCTGATGAACTAACTAACAAAACGATATCTTGGGGTGTTGTTTGTGCCATCATTCTCAGTGCTCATAGGCTCAAAACACAGATTGATCTGATGTATCCAGTCTGAAGAAGCGTGCGCTTCTCTGCAAATGTGCAAAATGTATTTTTACAGTCATGTAATTTCCGAGCATACCGTTACGGGTCCTTTTTGACCCGGAAGAGGTACATCGTTTTTTTAAACCCCCCTTTTTGAGAAAAGACATGAAAATGCACTATCCAAACTTAAATGGTTGTAATTCAAGAATGCGTTGGAATATAGACCTAAGTTTGGTCTTGTCTTAAAGACGACACTCAGATTATTATATAATGGAAGTATGAAAAAGTTACGGAAGTTTAAATCAAATGTACTGTACTACATATTTTATATAAAATATACATTTCACAAAAGAATTGTTACTCAAATGACTATAAAAATCAAATCTCAAATCATATCTAATCGTTTTGTTCCAAATTTGAAGATTTAATTCCCATGAGATTTTGTTTAGGCGCTGTACCAAAAATAGCCACCGGGTGTCCTCTAACAAATTAATACATTTCTGTCCAAATATCACTTCTAATCACAAAACAGTCGCCAAATATGAGACATTTAGAGTCAGACCTTTCCGTCGATATGCGTTTTATCAAGATTAGAAAAGATTTTGATTATAAATGTTGTAATATGAAACCTGATAACGCCCACTGGGGAGGAGCCGCTAAAAGAATTTGAGTACGGTTTCCGTGGTAACGCAACATCCAATTGATTGAATTTTGAGGTTGTAAGCTTTCAAATGATACCTAATTTATGATAATTACTAAAATGTGAAATGAAAAAGGGCAATAAAAAGACAGTTAAGGGGTTAATCCATCATTTTTAGTACAAACCAAAAATTACTGTGTGCAGTATTAGTTATAATTTTGTATTATGCCTGTTAAAGTAATAAACGTGCATAAATGTTTCCTGGAGCAAACAGAAGCTGAAGGTTTATCCCGAACCCTTTCCTCAGCAGCGCGTCCTCTCGGCTGTCCGGAGTGATTGTGTTAATCGACAGTGTGTGAGCGGTTGATGTGGGATCAGCTGTTTGTGTGTGTTCACTCAGATGGATCAAACTATTTCAGCGCTCTCAGCGCTCCTGTCTGACACACACACACACACACACACACGCACACACACACACACACACACACACACGCAGTTCGGCTTCATGGGAAAATCTTCCTGAATCATCAGCACAGTGCAGATCTCTTTTGTCCAAGGCCTCAGATCCACAAACACATGAACATTTATTTGTCATTTGAATGAGATTGAGCTCAACCTATGGCCATAGAAAGGCTTCAGTATCACATTTCTAATGGTAAATTATGTTTTTCTTATATATATATATATATATATATATATATATATATATATATATATATATATATATATATATATATATATATATATATATATATATATATATATATATATATAGCGCATTATAGAGATTGTTTCAAAGCAGCTTCACAGTAAGAATAAACACTGAGCAGATCTACAGCAGAACAGTGTCACGCTTCAACTCAAGTCAGTGTCGCTTCAGTTACGAAACTAATTAGATTCAGAAAGAAGCAGAATCGAAGGCAAACGTGTCCTCATTCAGCTCTGATAGTTAGTGGAGTGGGTTAAATTAATAATATTACTGAATATTAATATATTATTGAATAATAGCCTCTTTTAAACCCCTAATATTCTGATAACTGTGCTTGCAGTTCAGTGATTTTCTCACTATAATAATAAACAGGTATTAGTCTATAATAATATGATAGATAAAATAATATAATTATAAAATAATATTTTATCTATCATTATAATTTATAATATTATTTTAGTCTAATACCGGTTAATAATAATATAATGATAAATAAAATGTATAAATCCTGACTGAAAAATATTTTTATGACAATGCAAGGTTGTATAGTGTTCAGGATTTACTATAATAATAATAATAATAATAATAATAATAATAATACTACAGATATTAGTCTATAATAATATAAAAAAACAATAATGATAAATATAATAAAATAATTATATTAGTATATATAACAACAATATAATGATTATTTAATATTATTATAAAATAATAATACTGATAGATCAAATATATAAATCTCACACTGACTGAAAAATAGGTTTAGGTTTGGGTACGATTAAGGGATGTAGAATATGGTCATGCAGAATAAAGCATTAATATAAACAGCTAATATCCTAGTAATGTGAATGCTAATAAACCACTATTAAAAGTGCAAACTGGACCCTAAACTAAAGCTTCACCATTACTTTCATCCCACACAGCTAAGAATGATTGAGTTGTATGAGGCTCTATATTTCTTATTGTGTTGATGGACTAGATAGATCATTAAACTTCTAAAAACATTCAGGCACAAACTGCATTCGGTGCACAATAGTTTTTGTTGTTGGAAGCCTGTGATCGATGCAGAAATTAACAGAAAAGTTCTCTTGCTTGTTCATCAGCTTTGACTATTTGAATAACAAAAAGCTATAGCAGAGCTTATCAAGTATAAAAGCAGCAGCGGTGGATCATTCCTGCACAGAACCAGCCATGAACAAGGTAAGCACTGCAAACATCTACTACTACATTCCTGTTCATTTATGAAAACATTATTTCAGAATGTTCAGGTTTTTAAAACCTTTTTGTCGTGGTCATGCAAACGTTAAGGGAACGTTCCATTTTAGAATTCTGCAAACGTTATGGGAACGTTACTTTTGCACGTTCTCTGATTTAAAACATTTAAAAATTGTTAGATGATCCGACTAAATGTTTCAGGAAAAAAAAATCTTGTTTTGAGAACATTATTCCAACATTATTTGAATGTGGGTAAGTTTTATAAAAAAAAAGTCCTATAGCTTGTCCTGGGTCGACATTTTATTCAGTAACGTTAGGCAGTTTTGATTTATAATTATTAATGTTGCATTATTTTACATGTGTGTCAGCAATGCTTTATCACTCGTTTCTGCTTTTTCGGCTGTGTTTTGATCAGGAGATTCTGTACTCTTACAGAAGATGTGTAATAGCGCCCCCTACTGTATAACAGTGAAAACACGGCTTGAGAAGTGTGTCTGAAAATTAATTAAATGCAGAAAGAGTTAAAGACCAGACAACCTTGAACGGAAGTTCTATTAACGTTACTGGAAGAATGCTTATTCATTACTTTGGCTGGGTTTACTGATCAATATTAAATCAAACAATATTGGTCAGTCCAAAACTCAAATTTCATGTGTCCCAGCTCAAAATGTCTCATCAATACAACATGAAAGTGCTGTTTGTGCTTCATTTAGATCATTTTCTACGAGGACAGAAACTTCCAGGGCCGCTCTTACGAGACGAGCAATGACTGCCCTGAGCTCAACTCGTATCTGAGCCGCTGCAACTCCTGCCGGGTGGAGAGCGGCTGCTTCATGGTCTACGATCGCTCCAATTTCATGGGAAACCAGTTTTTTGCACGCAGGGGCGAGTACTCCGACTGCAAGCGACTGGGCTTGAGCGACTCCATCAGATCCTGCCGTATCATCCCTCAGGTACGGTGCTCCACTCTTAACTCTAACGCTTATTGATAATGTCACATGATTGCATGACGAATAATTGAAGAATGCAAAAGCATGTTATTAGAACTGCTGGGTTTTTAGTGTGCCACTCACACTGGTCTTTACTTCTGCCGTTGAGCAGCACAGAGGAGCCTTCAGGATGAGGATCTACGAGAGAGAGAACTTTGGTGGTACCATGCACGAGCTCACGGATGACTGCGAGTCCATGACGGATCGCTACCGCTTGTCTGACATGCGGTCCTGTCACGTGATGGATGGCCACTGGCTGCTATATGAGCAGCCCCACTATAGAGGCAGGATGATGTACCTGAGACCTGGGGAGTACAGGAGCTTCAGAGACATGGGCTTCAGGTTCAGCTCCATGCGCAGGATCATGGACCCCTGCAATTAATGATGATGAATCATGAATGATTTGGATGATGAATTAAATGACCTTCATAATTACTTACTCTTCATTTTGTGGTGTTTCTCATTTAAAAAGTTCAGTGAAAGGTCTTCATGAAACTATTTGTTGGGGAACACCAAAGAGAGACCAGTATGTTCAGTGAAGATCCAGTAACGTTTCTGGTCCGAAGTTATCTGGTCTTTAATGTTCTCAAAACGTTAGCACAAAAACATTACCTATACATCGCTCATGGAACCAGAAGAGTCTTTGAAACAAAGACACTACAAATTAGCAATTATATTAACTTATTTTTTATGCAAATACAAACTATACACATACATTCAACTTTACAAAATGCATATTTCAGTGATTAAAGACGGCAGTGTCAGCCAAAGGCCGAGAGGGCCCACTGTTTGACGTCTGTGGGGCATTGTGGGTACCTCTGCAGCGCCTCCATCACCTGACCGTGTTCCAGCATCAGTCTCATCAGCTGATACTCGCGCTGAACTTTACACACGCCGGTGTCCACTGGACAAACCAGCTCCAGCTGCAGCAGATGCTCAAACGCCTAAAACACACACACAGGCACACACTCACGTTTACTTGGCTATTTAAAAGGGGACATTGCATATACTTCTATTGTTTTTATATACAGATAATTGTGTATTTTATAACCTAACACCCTAAACCTACCCATCATGGTAAACTTCCTGCATTTTTACATAAAAAAAATTAAAACTTTTTTAAACCAGTTTTACAAATGAGGACATCCTCATTCTGGTTTCTCTCACTTCTGGGTACTAATTTGTCAGACATATCACACACACACACACACACACAGACAGACACATGTATACACACACACAGGCAGACAAACAAACACACACACACAGGCAGACAAACAGTAGTTCTGCATGAGCAGTGATTAAAACATGACTGTATTCACTCTGTACACGTGTGCACCAAACCAAAAAGAATATGAGCACCATTACACCACTAGTGTGAACAGAGCACCACTGAGTTACTGATGGTTGACCACTAGGAAGCAGCACACAGGCTGACAGAAACATCTGAAGACGTGATGTGAGAATAAACCCTCAAACTGACCTTCATCACCACAGGCTTCTCAAACTTATGGATGGAGTGAGACTTCCTCTGAAGGAACTTCTTAAACTCTGAGGGAGGGAATTACATTCGCTTGAGCTGAGAATGAACATTTACACACAAAGGTCTGCAAAACACCATTTTAAAACGTGCTGAAGTGTTGAAGGATGACGTACCATTATGAACCATCTGGAAATTGAAGGGTTCTCCATCGTAAGTGTCATTCAGATGTTTCATGGCAATAATCAAGCACAGCTCTAGAATAGACAGACCTGGAAAAAGGGCAATTGAGAAAGTTAGAGATGAGTGTTACTGCAGATCTTACAGAGACGAGGTATAAATCAGATAAAAATCACAATCATGAAGCTAAAAAACAATCTCACCGTGAAGGATGTTTGCTTTGGAATCAGCTGAAATTAAGCGACTGGCCTCCAGCAGATCCGCCTCACGGAGAGTCGAATGAGAGACTGACACCCGACTTACAGCCAGAAACTACAACACACAAACACATTTACACACACAAGCACAAACAACTCAAGATCTCCAACTGTGGTCTGAATGAGAGATAAACTCATTTAAACATACCAGCAGTGAATGCAGAGAGCGGAAATCTTTACTGGAGTTAAAGTTTCTCTTCAAAACCTCCTCGACAGACTTATCGTCACACAATCTCTACAGGAAAACAGAGAACGAGAGGTAAGAAAAAGTGACTTGTATTAGGCCGGGGTTAAAAATAACCATTTCTTCTATTTTATTCTGTGCCGTTTTCAGTTGATGTGTAAACATTATAGAAGCAGCAGCCGCCCAATAATAACAATAAGCTTTGTTAGTTTTGTTATGAAACAAAGTCTCAGCTTTCATATTGTGTCCATTTTATACTGAATTTCAAACAATAAATGTGTTTTTTGTGTGGTGACCGATCGTCTCATGAACCAATCCACTAGTTCCAGCACCAAATAAACGTGAATGAACATCAGAAGGAGAATTGTGTCAATGCCCTGCCCTTTCTTTTCTTCTGTGAGCACAAGAAGAGATGCTTGCTGCATGTGTACCGTGACGCTGCAGTTCCACTCATTGGAGAATTTGGGATCTGGGAAGTCCTGAGGCAAACGGAGCTGTGCGCGAACCACATCCACATACTGACTGAACGCGAGCGAGCTGAACAGATGGATCTGCCTGTGAGAAAATCGAGACTTCACTCGCTTCTCCAGCAGCTCCAGCACGTCCTGTAACGCACAATGAACGATCCGCTGTGGTTTCATTAGATCACCTGATGTGTCAATCTTCAGAATCATTAGGGCTACAACAACCAATCATCAAAATAGTGTCCAATAGTGTCCATGGGTCTTTGCACTGTGCATGATGTTGCAGTAGCAAAAATTAACTTCAATGAAAAGGCATATGCCAGATTATTTCTTTCATTTTATTTATTTTATCTGATTACAGTAAAATTTAAACAAATGTTTTCCTTTTATCTGTCTCTTATATTGGCAACATTATTATTTAGTAAACCAGTTTTGCACAGCTGTTTTAATCTTCATAAGAACAGTAAATTACAACCTTTCTAAATAATGCTTGCACTAAATGTATAGTATAAACTGCAAAAATGATGTTCTTCCTCTGTATTTTTGTCTTCTTTTTCAGTACAAATATCTAAACTTTCTTAAATCAAGATAAATTTACTGGAGAATCAAAATGACAAGATATTAAGACTTTTTCTGAAGAAAAAAATGCATCAAAATAAAGTGAGTTTGTGGGAAAACAAGATTTTCTAAACACTACAGATATTTTTCTTATTTTAAAATTCATAAATTCACTTCATTTTGATAGACATTAAAGGGATAGCTCACCCAAAATGAAAAAACTGTCATCATTCCAACTGTCGGTAACCAAACAGTAATCAAAAAGTATAGGAAAAAACTGTTTGGTTACCGAGACTCTTCAAAATATCTTCTTTTGTGTTCAACAGAGGAAAGAAATTCATCCAGGTCTGAAAGAACTTGAGGGTGAGAAAATGATGACAGTTTTTCCATTTTTGGGGGGGAACTATACCTTTAATGTCTTAAGTAGTTATTAATTTCAAGTATATGTATCTTGACTTAACTGCTCTTTTTTTATTGCCTTCTTTATAACACATATTTTTAGCCTAGAAATCTAGACGCACCCTAGCGCATTTGCCGCGAGTGTAGTCTAGCAACTCTCCGTTGGCTTGCGAGCTGGAAAAACCAAACTCTGGTCAGGCCAATCACATCGTGTATAGAGTCGGTGGGCGGGCTTAACATAATGACAGCAGAGTTTCAGAGGTTTCCGCGTGCTACTTAAAAACAAAGAAGCTGGCGAACAGCGGCCTTTCGAATCGACTCTGGGAGACTTTGAGAAAAGAACTGCACTGAAGTCATTCTTAAGAAAGGAAGAGGTGTTCCAAGTTTTGCCGACCGGATACAGCGAAAGTTTAATCCATCAAGTAGCGCCGCTTCACCTTCTTCGTTGCTCTGGTCGGTTGTAGTGCTATCCTAGTGTGTGCAGAGGGAATTTGAAAGACAGCCGTTTATCCCGCCCCTCGGATTGAGCCCTGCCAATGGTGAGTTCCCAGACCCAACATCTTGATGTGGGTCCGGCTTGTCTGGACATATTTTAGTAATGATCATAAATTAGGTGGTATTCGCTTACAAATTCAAAATTCATCCTGTGAAAGCCATTTCGTAACCATAGAAACTGTATTTTAAATTCTTTAAGCAGGCTCCTGCCCTAGGGGGCGGTATCAGGTTGCATATTACAAAATGTATTTTAACTACTTTATAATCAAAATCTTTTCTAATCTTAACAAAACTCATATTGTTGGAAAGAGTCTCAAGGTTCCATATTTTGTGATAGAGGTGATATTTGGACAGAAATTTATTTATTTATTACAGGAAAATGCATTAAAAACAAACAAACAATGGAATGTGGGTGACAGCCGGTGGCTGTATTTGGTAAAGCGCCTAAACAAAATCTCATAGGAAATTCAGTTTTGTGATATCAACTTTAAATTTGGAACTTGGTTATGCTCAAACAATAAGAGCGTGGCGCTAGCAACGCCAAGGTCACGGGTTCGATTCCCAGGGAAAGCAAGAACTGACAAAATGTAAAAATGTGCACCTTGAATGCAATGTAAGTCGCTTTGGATAAAAGCGTCTGCCAAATGCATAAATGTAAATGTAGTACATTTGACTTACAGTAAATTTAAACTTCCATAACCTTTTCATACTTTCATTTTTTTGAAGCGCTGAATAATCTACTGATTGTCGTCTTTAAAACAAGACCTAACATAGGTCTATATTCCATAGGATCTTCCAATAACAACCATTTAATGTTTTGATTAGATGTGCATTTTCACGTCCATTCTCTTAAGGGGTTCAGAAAGTTTAGATATTCGTACTAAGAAACATTTCTTTTGCAGTGTACATTATTGTTCAAAGGAGAGCACTGGGCAAGAGTTGGAATATTAGGTTAAATCAGAATATTAAAAATTTAACAATAATGATGAGAGATTAAATTCCAGAACAAAAATAATTGTTGAGTGCAGCCCTCATGTGTGTGTAGGTGTTTCTGGAGCGGTACCAGTCTGCAGGTCAGTCCCACCACAGCGACCGGCGTCTGCGCAGACTGAGACACGTCCAGCAGGTTATAGAGCAGAGTTTGGTTCTTGTGATGAGCGAACAGATCAAACTCATCCAACACGAACAGCACAGGACGACTGCTGCTCTTGTCACCTGACAGGATCAGACGACATCATAGCAGCATTAACATCAACTAAAAATAAAAGTAATTAAAATTTGGTCACATTTGGTCTTGATGCACAATTCCGATTTGGTGACCGAATCATATTTTATTCATTCATATTTGGATTTATTACCACATATGAGTGAGGCCTGGATCCGATCTGAGGATATCGGAATTCATGCGGTTTTTTTTCCTGCTTACACATTCACATGTCATATCCGATCTGTGCCACAGAATTGGGTCACTTTAACCATGCAGTGTAAATTGGGTCATAGAGAAGCTACGGTGGCTGACACAGGACAAAAATTTTGCCGTCGGAGACAGCAGAGAGTAGCTAGTGCTCTGTAGCTACTGTAGAAACATGAAGGCACAAAATGCAGACTTCACAGTAAGTGGACCCGCGGTGTATGTAGATAAAAATGGCTCATTCTAAGGTAATAAAAACATAACTGTTCATTATGGAAGGTCTTTATACACCACTGAAGACATAGTTATGTATATTATATTGCATTTCTGTCAATAGATCCTCATAAATGTCACACTGCACCTTTAAGTACTAAAATTGGTAAAAGCTAAAATTAAATAAAAATAATTTAAAAGTAAAAAGAAATATATAATAAAACTAATCAAAATGACAGAAACAACAAATACTATAACTTAAACGGAAATTAAAATGAAAATATAAAAATAAAAAATAATTCAAAATATGAATGCATACTATAATAGTATATAAATAATAGTAAAATAACACAGTGATGAAGCCTCACCTCTCTTGAGAGCTTCCAAAAGAAAAGCCAGATTTTCTGCAAAACTCCCCTAAAACACAAGAAAACCTCTCAGTACAAAAACCGCACTATTTCAGTAAATGATGACAGGATATTTCTGGGTGGATTATTCCAGCGCCACACTCACAAACACTTTGTCTCCTACGACGTTCTCCAGGTGCAGCTGACGAGTGATTTCCTTCAGAGCAATTTTGTCGTCTGTCTGCAGAAGACCTGCGCTCAGAAAACCTTCACTGTCACCAAAGCAACAACTCTGAGGTGAAATCCAGCTGTAGCTTCTCATGTCACGTTTAATACAGGGTACAAACAGCAGTCAAATGATGTGCATGAACTCACCGTTGAGCTCCACCAGAAGAACGTTCTTCTGCACTTCCTTCAGACTCATGAGCTCTCTGAGGACACAACCCAGCAGCTGCACACACACACAGCACAGAACTATTATTATTATTAAAAATTGTTATATGACAAGCGAGGAACTGTACTGAACTTTTGCATTACCCAGGGCCAGCCAACGGCATAGGCGGAAAAGGCAAATGCTAGGAGTGCCACCAAAATTAGTTATTTTTTAATAGCCCAATGTTTTTACTCTACAGTTGTGCAGTTTTAAGGGGACATATGGCTATTTTAAAATGTATTTGCCGAAATTAGTAATGATGAGCTTTATTTAAAATAGCAATATTTTATGTAAAATTCATATTAAATATCTACATTTTTACAGTGTTACAGTGAGTGAATGAGTGAGTTACAGTGAGTGAGTGAGAGAGTGAGTTACAGTGAGTGAGTGAGAGAGTTACTGAGTGAGTGAGAGAGTTACTGAGTGAGTGAGAGAGTTACTGAGTGAGTTACAGTGAGTGAGAGAGTTACAGTGAGTGAGAGTTACAGTGAGTGAGTGTTACAGTGAGTGAGTGTTACAGTGAGTGAGTTACAGTGAGTGAGTGAGTGAGTGATTACAGTGAGTGAGTGAGAGTGACTGAGTGAGTGAGAGAGTTACAGAGTGAGTTACAGGAGTGAGAGTTACAGTGAGTGAGAGTTACAGTGAGTGAGAGTTACAGTGAGTGAGAGAGAGAGTTTACAGAGAGTGAGAGTTACAGTGAGTGAGTGAGTTACAGTGAGTGAGTGGAGTTACAGTGAGTGAGAGTTACAGTGGGAGGAGTGAGTGAGTGAGAGTTACAGTGAGTGAGAGAGTGAGAGTAGTGAGTGAGTTACAGTGAGTGAGTGAGTTACAGTGAGTGAGTGAGTGAGAGTTACAGTGAGTGAGTGAGTGAGAGTTACAGTGAGTGAGAGAGTTACAGTGAGTGAGTTACAGTGAGTGAGTTACAGTGAGAGAGTTGAGTGAGTTACAGTGAGTGAGAGAGTTACAGTGAGTGAGAGTTACAGTGAGTGGAGAGTGAGTTACAGTGAGTGAGAGTTACAGTGAGAGAGAGTTACAGTGAGTGAGTGAGTGAGTTACAGTGAGTGAGTTACAGTGAGTGAGAGTTACAGTGAGTAAGAGGTGAGTGAGAGAGTTACAGTGAGTGAGTTACAGTGAGTGAGTTACAGTGAGTGACAGTGAGTGAGTGAGGTGAGTTACAGTGAGTGAGTGAGAGAGTGAGAGAGTACAGTGAGTGGAGTGAGTTACAGTGGAGTGAGAGTTACAGTGGAGAGAGTTACAGTGAGTGAGTTACAGTGAGAGTGAGAGGTGAGTGAGTGAGTTACAGTGAGTGAGTGAGTTACAGTGAGTGAGTTACAGTGAGTGAGAGAGTTACAGTGAGTGAGTTACAGTGAGGTGAGTGTGAGTTACAGTGAGTGGTGAGTGAGTGAGTGAGTTACAGTGAGGAGTGAGTTACAGTGTGAGTGAGTGAGTTACAGTGAGTGAGTGAGAGTGAGAGTGAGGAGGAGTACAGTGAGTGAGTTGAGTGGTGAGTTACAGTGAGTGAGTGACAGAGTGAGTGAGTTACAGTGAGTGAGTTACAGTGAGTGAGAGAGTTACAGTGAGTGAGTGAGTTACAGTGAGTGAGTGAGTTACAGTGAGTGAGAGAGTGAGAGTTACAGTGAGTGAGAGTTACAGTGAGTGAGAGAGTTACAGTGAGTGAGAGAGTTACAGTGAGTGAGAGAGTTACAGTGAGAGAGAGTTACAGTGAGTGAGAGAGCTGAGTGGTGAGAGAGTTACTGAGTGAGTGAGAGAGTTAGTGAGTGAGTGAGAGAGTGAGTGAGTGAGTGAGAGTTACAGTGAGTGAGAGTTACAGTGAGTGAGTGTTACAGTGAATGAGAGTTACAGTGAGTGAGAGTTACAGTGAGTGAGTGAGTGAGTGAGTTGGAGAGAGAGTTTACAGTGAGTGAGTGAGAGAGTTACAGTGAGTGAGAGTTACAGTGAGTGAGAGTTACAGTGAGTGAGAGTTACAGTGAGTGAGAGTTACAGTGAGTGAGAGAGTTACAGTGAGTGAGTGAGTTACAGTGAGTGAGTGGAGGAGTTGAGTGAGTGAGTGAGTGAGTTACAGTGAGTGAGTGAGTGAGTTACAGTGAGTGAGTGAGAGAGTTACAGTGAGTGAGTTACAGTGAGTGAGTGAGAGAGTTACAGTGAGTGTGAGAGAGAGTTACAGTGAGGAGTGAGTTACAGTGAGTGAGAGAGTTACAGTGAGAGAGGAGAGTTACTGTGAGGTGGTGAGAGAGTGAGTGAGTTACAGTGAGTGAGTGAGTGAGTTACAGTGAGTGAGTGAGTGAGTGAGTGAGTGAGTGAGAGAGTTACAGTGAGTGAGTTACAGTGAGTGAGTTACAGTGAGTGAGTTACAGTGAGTGAGTTACAGTGAGTGAGTGAGTTACAGTGAGTGAGTGAGTTACAGTGAGTGAGTGAGTTACAGTGAGTGAGTGAGTTACAGTGAGTGAGTGAGAGAGTGAGAGAGAGTGAGAGTGAGAGAGAGAGTTACAGTGAGTGAGTGAGTTACAGTGAGTGAGAGAGTTACAGTGGAGGAGAGAGTTACTGAGTGAGTGGAGTGAGTTACAGGTGAGTGAGTGAGAGAGTTACTGAGTGAGTGGGAGTTACAGTGAGTGAGAGAGTGAGTGAGTTACAGTGAGTGAGTGAGTTACAGTGAGTGAGAGAGTTACAGTGAGTGAGAGTTACAGTGAGTGAGAGAGTTACAGTGAGTG
Source organism: Paracanthobrama guichenoti (assembly GCA_018749465.1). Classification (NCBI taxonomy): domain Eukaryota; kingdom Metazoa; phylum Chordata; class Actinopteri; order Cypriniformes; family Gobionidae; genus Paracanthobrama; species Paracanthobrama guichenoti. The sequence continues at coordinate 1,770,284 of CM031948.1, read as the reverse complement.
AGTGAGTGAGAGAGTGAGTTAGAGAGTTACAGTGAGTGATTGAGAGAGAGTTACGAGAGTTACAGTGAGTGAGTGAGAGTTACAGTGAGTGAGTGAGTGAGTGAGAGTTACAGTGAGTGAGAGTTACAGTGAGTGAGAGTTACAGTGAGTGAGAGTTACAGTGAGTGAGTGAGTGAGTTACAGTGAGTGAGTGAGTGAGTTACAGTGAGTGAGTGAGTGAGTTACAGTGAGTGAGTGAGAGAGAGTTACAGTGAGTGAGTTACAGTGAGTGAGTGAGAGTTACAGTGAGTGAGTGAGAGAGTGAGAGAGTTACAGTGAGTGAGTGAGTTACAGTGAGTGAGAGTTACAGTGAGTGAGTGAGAGAGAGTTAGTGAGTGAGTGAGAGAGTTACAGTGAGTGAGTGAGAGAGAGAGAGAGAGTTACTGAGTGAGTGAGGGAGTTACAGTGAGTGAGAGTTACAGTGAGTGAGAGTTACAGTGAGTGAGAGTTACAGTGAGTGAGTGAGAGAGTGAGAGTTACAGTGAGTGAGTGAGAGAGTTACAGTGAGAGTGAGTGAGTGAGAGAGTTACAGTGAGTGGTGAGTGAGTGAGAGTGAGAGTTACAGTGAGGTGTGAGAGTTAGAGTGAGTTACAGTGAGTGGTGGTGAGGAGTGGAGTTACAGTGAGTGAGTTACAGTGAGTGAGAGTTACAGTGAGTGAGTGAGTGAGTGAGAGTTACAGTGAGTGAGTGGGTGGTTGAGTGAGTGAGTGAGAGTGTGTGAGTGAGTTACAGTGAGTGTGAGTTACAGTGAGTGAGTGAGAGTGAGAGAGTTACAGTGAGTGAGTGAGAGTGTTACAGTGGTGTGAGAGTGAGAGAGAGTTACAGGAGTGAGTGAGTGAGTGAGTGGGTGAGTTACAGAGTGTGAGTGGTGAGAGAGTTACAGTGAGTGAGTGACAGTGAGTGAGTGAGTGTTACAGTGAGAGAGTTACAGTGAGTGAGTTACAGTGAGTGAGTGAGAGTTACAGTGAGTGAGTTACAGTGAGTGAGAGAGAGTTACAGTGAGTGAGAGAGTTACAGTGAGTGAGAGAGTTACAGTGGTGAGAGTGTGAGAGTTACAGTGAGTGAGAGAGTTACAGTGAGTGAGTGAGTTACAGTGAGTGAGTGAGATACAGTGAGTGAGTGAGTGAGTTACAGTGTGTGAGTGAGTTACAGTGAGTGAGTGAGTTACAGTGAGTGAGTGAGAGTTACAGTGAGTGGAGTTACAGTGAGGAGTTACAGTGAGTGAGTGAGTTACAGTGAGTGAGTGAGTGAGTGAGAGAGTTACAGTGAGTGAGTGAGTGAGTGAGTGAGTGAGTGAGTTACAGTGAGGAGTGAGTGAGAGAGAGTGAGAGAGTTACAGGAGTGAGTGAGAGAGTTACAGTGGAGTGAGTGAGAGAGTTACAGTGAGTGAGTGAGTGAGAGAGTTACAGTGAGTGAGTGAGAGTGAGAGAGTTACAGTGAGAGTGAGAGTGAGTGAGTGAGTGGAGTGAGAGAGTTACAGTGAGTGAGAGAGTTACAGTGAGTGAGAGTGTGAGAGTTACAGTGAGTGTGAGGAGAGAGAGAGTTACAGTGGTGAGTGAGTGAGAGTTACAGTGAGTGAGTGAGTGAGTGAGTGAGAGAGTTACAGTGAGAGAGAGAGAGAGGAGTGAGTGAGTGAGAGAGAGAGTTACAGTGAGTGAGTTACAGTGAGTGAGTGAGTGAGTACAGTGAGTGAGTGAGAGAGTTACAGTGAGTGAGTGAGTGAGTGAGTGAGAGTTACAGTGAGTGAGTGAGAGTGAGAGAGTTACAGTGAGTGAGTGAGAGAGTGAGAGAGTTACAGTGAGTGAGTGAGAGAGAGTGAGTGAGAGTGAGTGAGTGAGAGAGTTACAGTGAGTGAGAGAGTTACAGTGAGTGAGTGTTACAGTGAGAGTGTTACAGGAGAGTGAGTTACAGTGTTACAGTGAGAGAGAGTTACAGTGAGTGAGAGAGAGTGAGAGAGTTACAGTGGTGAGTGGAGTGAGTTACAGTGAGTGAGACAGAGTTACAGTGAGAGAGAGAGTTACAGTGAGTGAGTTACAGTGAGTGAGTGAGTTACAGTGAGTGTTGAGTGAGTGGAGAGAGTTACAGTGAGTGAGTTGTTACAGTGAGTGAGTGAGAGAGAGTTACAGTGAGGAGTGAGAGAGAGTTACAGTGAGTGAGTGAGTGAGAGAGTTACAGTGAGTGAGTGAGTGAGAGTTACAGTGAGTGAGTGAGAGAGTTACAGTGAGTGTGAGAGAGAGTTACAGTGAGTGAGTGTGAGAGAGACAGTAGAGTTAGTGAGTGAGTGAGAGAGTTACAGTGAGGAGTGAGTGAGAGTTACAGTGAGTGAGTGAGTGAGAGTTACAGTGAGTGGAGTGAGTGAGTGAGAGTTACAGTGAGTGAGTGAGAGAGAGTTACAGTGAGAGTGAGAGTGAGAGAGAGTTACAGTGAGAGAGAGAGTTACAGTGAGTGAGTTACAGTGAGTGAGTGAGTGAGTGAGTGAGTTACAGTGAGTGAGTGAGAGAGTGAGTGAGTGAGAGAGAGTGAGTGAGTGAGTGTTGAGTGAGTGAGTGTGAGGAGAGAGTTACAGTGAGTGAGAGAGTGAGAGTTACAGTGAGTGAGTGAGAGAGTTACAGTGAGTGAGTGAGTGAGTGAGTGAGGAGAGAGTTACAGTGAGTGAGTGAGAGAGTTACAGTGAGTGAGTTACAGTGAGTGAGAGAGAGAGTTAGAGAGTTAGAGAGAGAGAGTTAGAGAGAGTTACAGTGAGAGAGTACAGAGAGACAGTGAGTTACAGTGAGTGAGTTACAGTGAGTGAGTGAGAGTTACAGTGAGTGAGAGAGAGAGTTACAGTGAGTGAGTGAGAGTGAGTGAGTGAGTGAGTGAGAGAGAGTTACAGTGAGTGAGTGAGTGAGTGAGTGAGAGAGTTACAGTGGTGAGTGAGAGAGAGTTACAGTGAGTGAGAGAGAGTGAGTGAGAGAGAGTTACAGTGAGTGAGAGTTACAGTGGTGGAGTGAGAGAGAGTTACAGTGAGAGAGAGTGAGTGAGAGAGTTACAGTGAGTGAGTGAGAGAGAGTTACAGTGGTGAGAGTGAGAGGAGAGAGTTACAGTGAGTGAGTGAGTGGAGTGAGAGAGAGAGTTACAGTGAGTGAGTGAGAGTGAGTTACAGTGACAGGAGTGAGAGGAGTGAGTGAGTGAGTGAGAGAGTTACAGTGAGGAGTGAGAGTGAGTGAGGTGAGTGAGTGAGTGAGTGAGAGAGAGAGTTACAGTGAGTGAGGTGAGTGAGGAGGAGTGAGAGAGAGTTACAGTGAGTGAGTGAGAGAGTTACAGTGAGTGAGTGAGTTACAGTGAGAGAGAGTTACAGTGAGTGAGTGAGTGAGTGAGAGAGTTACAGTGAGTGAGTGAGTGAGTGAGTGAGAGAGTGAGAGGAGTGGTGAGTGAGTTACAGTGGAGTGAGTGAGTTACAGTGAGTGACAGTGAGTGTTAGTGAGTGAGTGAGGAGGGAGAGAGAGTTGAGTGAGTGAGTGAGTGAGTGAGTGAGTGGTGAGTGAGTTGAGTGAGTGAGTGAGTGAGAGAGAGAGTTACAGTGGAGTGAGAGAGTTGAGTGAGTGAGTGAGAGAGAGTTACAGTGAGTGAGTGAGTGGAGTGAGTGAGAGAGTTACAGTGAGAGGAGTGGTGGTGTTACAGTGGTGGTGAGTGACAGTGAGTGAGTGAGTGAGTGAGTTACAGTGAGTGAGAGAGTTACAGAGTGACAGTGAGTTGAGAGTGAGTGAGTGAGTTACAGTGAGTGAGTGAGTGAGTGAGAGTTACAGTGAGTGAGAGAGTTACAGTGAGTGAGTGAGAGAGTTACAGTGAGTGAGTGAGTGAGAGTTAGAGTGAGTTACAGTGAGTGAGTTACAGTGAGTGAGTGAGGAGTTACAGAGTGAGTGAGAGTGAAGAGAGTTACAGTGAGTGAGAGAGGTGGTGAGTGAGTGAGAGTTACAGTGAGTGAGTACAGTGAGTGAGTGAGAGAGTTACAGTGAGAGTGAGTGAGAGAGTTGCAGTGAGTGAGTGAGTGAGTGGAGAGAGTTACAGTGAGTGAGAGTGTGAGAGTTACAGTGAGTGAGTGAGTGAGTGAGAGTGAGTTGAGAGTACAGTGAGTGAGTGAGAGAGTGAGAGTTACAGTGAGTGAGTGAGTGAGTGAGTGAGTGAGAGAGTTACAGTGAGTGGAGAGTGAGTGAGAGTTACAGTGAGTGAGTGAGTGAGTGAGAGAGAGTTACAGTGAGTGAGTGACAGTGAGTGGTGGTGGTGAGTTGAGTGGAGAGTTACAGTGAGTGGTGAGTGAGTTACAGTGAGTGAGTGAGTGAGTGAGAGTTACAGTGAGTGAGTGAGTGGAGTTACAGTGAGTGAGTGAGTGAGAGAGTGAGTGAGGATGAGTTACAGAGTGAGGAGGAGTGAGTGAGAGTTACAGTGAGTGAGTGAGTGAGAGTTACAGTGAGTGAGTGAGAGTTACAGTGAGTGAGTGACAGTGAGTGAGTGAGTGAGTTACAGTGAGAGAGTGAGAGAGTTACAGTGAGTGAGTGAGAGTTACAGTGAGTGAGTGAGAGTGAGTGAGTGAGTGAGAGTTAGAGAGAGTTACAGTACAGTGAGTGAGTGAGAGAGTTACAGTGAGTGAGTGTGAGAGTTACAGTGAGTGAGTGAGTGAGAGAGTTACAGTGAGTGAGTGAGTGAGAGAGTTACAGTGAGAGAGTGAGAGAGTTACAGTGAGTGAGTGAGAGTTACAGTGAGTGAGTGAGAGTGAGTGAGAGTTACAGTGAGTGAGTGAGTGAGTGAGTGAGAGAGTTACAGAGAGTTAGAGTACAGTGAGTGAGTGCAGAGAGTTAGAGAGTTACAGTGAGTGAGAGAGAGTTAGAGTTACAGTGAGAGAGTTACAGTGAGTGAGAGAGTTACAGTGAGTGGAGTGAGAGAGAGTTACAGTGAGTTAGAGAGTTACAGTGAGTGAGTGAGAGTGACAGTGAGTGAGTGAGAGAGTTACAGTGAGTGAGTGAGAGTTACAGTGAGTGAGTGAGAGAGAGTTACAGTGAGTGAGTGTGAGAGAGAGTTACAGTGAGTGAGTGAGAGAGTTACAGTGAGTGAGTTACAGTGAGTGAGTTACAGTGAGAGAGGTGAGTGAGAGTTACAGTGAGTGAGTGAGTGAGAGAGTTACAGTGAGTGAGTGAGTTACAGAGAGTTACAGTGAGTTACAGTGAGTGAGTGAGTGAGTACAGTGAGTGAGTGAGAGAGTTACAGTGAGTGAGTGAGAGAGTTACAGTGAGTGAGTGAGAGAGTTACAGTGAGTGAGAGAGAGAGAGAGTTACAGTGAGGTGGAGTGAGTGAGAGAGAGTTACAGTGAGTGAGTTACAGTGAGTGACAGAGAGAGTGAGTTACAGTGAGTGAGTTACAGTGTGAGGTGAGAGAGTTACAGTGAGTGAGTGAGAGTTACATCTCTGTCCAGCCTGTAAGTGAGTGAGAGTTACAGTGACAGACAGGAGAGAGTGACAAGGAAATACAGTGAGATCAGTGACAGTGAGAGTTACAGTTGAGTGAGAGACTGGAGTTGTTATTAGTGAGTGAGTGAGAAGTTTGAGATGAAATTGTGAGTGCACTGAGTGTAGTGAAAAGAGAAAAGAAAAGTGAGTGGAGAAATGGTTGGGAGATGTTGTGTTCTGTAAAGAGAGTTGGAGAGTAAGAGAAACAGTGAGCAGTGAGTGAGAGTTACAGTGCTGGTCAAGCAAATGTTTGTGAGTGAGTGAGTGAGAGAGAGTTACAGTGAGTGAGTGAGAGAGTTACAGTGAGTGAGAGAGAGTTACAGTGAGTGAGTGAGTGAGAGTTACAGTGAGTGAGTGAGAGTTACAGTGAGTGAGTGAGTTACAGTGAGTGAGTGAGTGAGAGAGTTACAGTGAATGAGTGAGTGAGAGTTACAGTGAGTGAGTGAGAGAGAGTTACAGTGAGTGGAGTGAGAGTTACAGTGAGTGTGGTGAGTGAGAGAGTTACAGTGAGTGAGTGAGAGAGAGTTACAGTGAGTGAGTGAGAGAGTTACAGTGAGTGAGTGAGTGAGTTACAGTGAGTGAGAGTTACAGTGAGTAAGTGAGAGAGTGAGTGAGTTACAGTGAGTGAGTGAGAGAGTTACAGTGAGAGTGAGTGAGACAGTGAGTGAGGAGAGTACAGTGAGTGAGTGAGAGAGAGAGTTACAGTGAGTGAGTGAGTGAGAGTTACAGTGAGGAGTTACAGTGAGTGAGAGAGGAGAGTTACAGTGAGTGAGTGAGAGAGTTACAGTGAGTGAGTGAGAGAGTTACAGTGAGTGAGTGAGAGAGAGTTACAGTGAGTGAGTGAGTGAGAGAGTTACAGTGAGTGAGTGAGAGAGAGTTACAGTGAGTGAGTGAGAGAGAGTTACAGTGAGTGAGTGAGTGAGAGAGAGTTACAGTGAGTGAGTGAGTGAGAGAGAGTTACAGTGAGTGAGTGAGAGTTACAGTGAGTGAGTGAGAGAGTTACAGTGAGTGAGTGAGTGAGAGTTACAGTGAGTGAGTGAGTGAGAGAGAGTTACAGTGAGTGAGTGAGTGAGTGAGAGAGAGAGTTACAGTGAGTGAGTGAGAGTTACAGTGAGTGAGTGAGAGAGTTACAGTGAGTGAGTGAGAGTTACAGTGAGTGAGTTACAGTGAGAGAGAGTTACAGTGAGTGAGTGAGAGAGAGTTACAGTGAGTGAGTGAGAGAGTTACAGGAGGTGAGTGAGAGGAGTTACAGAGGTGAGTGAGAGAGTTACAGTGAGTGAGTGAGTGAGTGAGTGAGTTACAGAGAGAGTTACAGTGAGTGAGTGAGTGAGTTACAGTGAGTGAGTGAGTGGAGAGAGTTACAGTGAGTGAGTGAGTGAGTGAGTGAGTGAGAGAGTTACAGTGAGTGAGTGAGTGAGAGAGAGTTACAGTGAGTGAGTGAGTGAGAGAGTTACAGGAGGAGTGAGGAGGAGTGAGTTAGAGAGAGTTACAGTGGTGAGTGAGTGAGGTGAGAGTGAGTTACAGTGGAGTGAGTGGAGAGAGAGTTACAGTGAGTGAGTGAGTGAGAGAGAGTTACAGTGAGTGAGTGAGAGAGAGAGAGTTACAGTGAGTGAGTGAGTGAGAGAGAGAGAGAGAGTTACAGTGAGTGAGTGAGAGTGAGTGAGAGAGAGTTACAGTGAGTGAGTGAGTGAGTGAGAGAGTTACAGTGAGTGAGTGAGTGAGAGAGAGTTACAGAGTGAGTGAGTGAGAGAGTTACAGTGAGTGAGTGAGTGAGAGAGAGTTACAGTGAGTGAGTGAGAGAGAGTTACAGTGAGTGAGTGAGTGAGAGTTACAGTGAGTGAGTGAGTGAGAGTTACAGTGAGTGAGAGTGAGAGTTACAGTGAGTGAGTGAGAGTTACAGTGAGTGAGAGAGAGTTACAGTGAGTGAGTGAGTGAGAGAGTTACAGTGAGTGAGAGAGTTACAGTGAGTGAGAGAGTTACAGTGAGTGAGAGAGAGTTACAGTGAGTGAGTGAGAGTTACAGTTACAGTGAGTGAGAGAGAGTTACAGTGAGTGAGAGAGAGTTACAGTGAGTGAGTGAGAGAGAGTTACAGTGAGGAGTGTGAGAGAGTTACAGTGAGTGAGTGAGAGAGTTACAGTGAGTGAGAGAGTTACAGTGAGTGAGAGAGAGAGTTACAGTGAGTGAGTGAGTGAGTGAGAGTTACAGTGAGTGAGTGAGAGTTACAGTGAGTGAGTGAGAGAGAGTTACAGTGAGTGAGTGAGAGAGAGTTACAGTGAGTGAGTGAGAGAGAGAGTTACAGTGAGTGAGTGAGTGAGAGAGAGTTACAGTGAGTGAGTGAGTGAGTGAGAGTTACAGTGAGTGAGTGAGTGAGAGAGAGTTACAGTGAGTGAGAGAGAGTTACAGTGAGTGAGTGAGTGAGAGAGAGTTACAGTGAGGAGTGAGTGGAGACAGTGAGAGAGAGAGAGAGAGTTACAGTGAGTGAGTGAGAGAGTTACAGTGAGTGAGTGAGAGAGAGTTACAGTGAGTGAGAGAGAGTTACAGTGAGTGAGAGAGAGTTACAGTGAGTGAGTGAGAGAGAGTTACAGTGAGTGAGTGAGAGAGAGTTACAGTGAGTGAGTTACAGTGAGTGAGTGAGAGAGAGTTACAGTGAGTGAGTTACAGTGAGTGAGTGAGAGAGAGTTACAGTGAGTGAGTAATCGCCGACATCTCTGTCCAGCCTGTAAACTATGTTTCACAACAAAACAGACCCGAGAAGTGACAAGGAAATAACGTGAGATCACTCGTGCGTGAAACCGGAGTTCTCGCAAGAGACTGGAATTGTTATTAAAAATGATAGCCCGCAAGAAGCTTGAGATCCAAATTGTCTGTGCACTGATTTGTAGTGAAAAGGAGAAAAAGAAAAAAAATATGGAGGAAATGGTTGGGGAGATGTTGTGTTCTGTAAAGAGAGTTGGAGGTAAATAAATAATTGTGCAATGTGCTGCTGCTGCGGCTGGTCAAGCAAATGTTTGTGCTTTGTTTCTGTTTGATTTAATTGTAAATATATCTATTAAAATACTGATATGCTGCTCCCGCTGCCCTGTATCTTGCCCTCTCATTGGCTGTAGGTCATCGCCATTTCAGTCAGGACACATTTCACACAGCAGGATTTTCAATCTCATCTGCATTTCCCTCAGATCACGTCTTTGATAATTCACACTGCGTGATTGTCACTCGCATAAACAAGAAACATTTGTCTATGATTTCAGGCATCTGTCTGCGATCGGGGCTAAAATCGTACAGTATGAACTCGGCATAAGTGAAAGAGTACAGAGAGAGTGAGTGAGTGATTGATTGAGAGAGAGAGAGACTATGTGAGTGAGTGAGCGAGCAAGCAAGCAAGCGAGAGAGTAAGTGACTGATTGACTGGCCTTAAATCTCAGATGTTTCGTACCATAGTTTTGCCGGATCCTCGTGGACCAACGATGAGGACGGAGTTGCTTTCTCCATGAACAGCAGTGCGTTTCAACAACTCTAGCAAGTGCCTTCACTCACACACACACACACACACACACACACACACACACACACACACACACACACACACACACACACACACACACACACACACAGTGTTAGAATCAACACACACACACACACACACACTTACATCAGACAGGATTAGATATTGAGTAACTGGACACACTTGTGCTGTGAGTCCAGGCCCGTGGGCTGATCCGGCAGCTTCTGGTGACACAGTCTCTCACGCAGAAGCTTCTGAGCCTGCACACACAATCACAACAGTAAATACCAACAAACTGTAGAAATTAGAGAAATGTAGTCATGAGAAAATATTTGACAGACCAGAGAGACGCACTGGGCTTCAGTGAGAGCGGCTGATCTGCGTTGGCTCATCTTCACCTACAGACACATTTAAAACATCTCAATTCATAATGTGCAGACGTAATGTTTGACTGACAGTGAATAAATACATCAATCTAATTACACAAAACAGCATGTTGGACAAATATAGAAATACATCAAATATTAGCGCAGATAAATATACAGGTACAGACCATATAAACAAACCAGATAAATAATTAACAGGAGACTATGTAGGTTTTTCACTAAAGTCCCTTCACTAATGTTTTTAAATAGCACTGCAGTGTGACAAGTACATTTTAAGAATATGAATATTTAACCTCCTAAGTCTTTTGAATTAGCATTTTTTCATCTCATTACATTGATTAGAGCATAAGAAACAAATAGGAAAAAACTTAATTATATTTTATTCATGTGTTATGCTATGTCCTCGTAACTAGACACCAGGACTAACATTTTACATTTTTCAATCAATTTTTAGGTTTTAAACCAAACGTTGTTTAAGGATGATTCTCAACTATGCTATGAAATATATAACGTAATAAATTGATGACATTTTACTTTATGCAATATGTGGGTAAAATGCCCATACATGGGTTTTCCTATTCAACGCAATGACGCTGCATATTAATGTGTTGGAGCAACATGTAATGGACAAAGAAGTGTAATGGGATTTTCATAATATCTAATATTTTACAGCAACACTGATCTGTAATTCATAATGAAACCTCAAAATAAATGGTACCCTGAATAATGTGCTCTTTACAGGACATCCGGACTAAAACTGTGGCATGTAGTTTAAGAGAAGTTCACTATAATATGATGTCCTCGTACGTCTATCGTAGCACAAGTTATTTCATTCTTCTGTATGCTTGTTTAAAGATGTGCTGCATGACACCAAACCTTTAATTACAAAAGCAACACTATTTAAAACAGATTTTAAGATAGAGCTCAGCATGTCATACCACATAACACGGATTAACACGGTTAGCTGCTAAGATTAAAGGTATATAAACTCACCGATGTTTCGCGCCACTAGCTCTTTCCACCTGACTCTGCTATTTCCGGGAACCAACATGTTGTATTTCCGGTGACCACGTGAGGCACTCTGAGGCCCACCAAAGCGACCCACTCACTGACTGAACTCCATACTAATGACAGGATATCTTGAGTCTCACTAGGATATAAAACATGAACCACTTTAAAATCATGAATAGTACATCATATTACATTTTTGTGTGTGTGTGTGTGTGTGTCCATTTGCTCAAATAGCAAAAGAAAAACTCCACAATAGTGATTTCACAACTTTCAAAAAGAGGGAAAAAATAGTGAGATTGATTACGGCAGTGAAAAGCGGCACATGGAAAAAGCGGCAACTTGTTTTTTGTAATTTGATACAAAAGTAGCTAATATAATACAAAGTATTAGTGTTATAAATGTACATACATTAAAAAAAAATACAAAACACTTTGCAGGTTTATTATATTGATGTCCGTTAAAACGCGTCATCACAGTCTGTGAAAAGGGTCTATATGTAGTTTTCACCACTAGAGGTAACTTATTCAAAACATGTCGCGGAGCTTTTATTGGTTGTCATTTTCCCGTCGGTTTATTTTCATGAATTGGAATGTACGCAAAGGACTGTGGGTGATTTAAGGCCGAGAAGGATACATCCGGTGCGCCCTACAAAACAGGCCGAATGAAGGACGCAAAAAACAAAGGTGACGTGGCCTTCGGTGGCGTTTGATGACATGGCAGCCGAGATATGCAGCCTTCGAAGGATGCAGTCCTGCCTTTGAGAAACACCCTCTATGCTGCAGACGAGCGCATCTGCTTTTCTGGTCATGCGTGTGTGGGGGAATGCAGCGCAGTTTTATGATATTAGATACATTATTTGAGTGTGTTTAAAATTATGCTATAATGCTACTCTGTGCGTTCGCTCGGCGGCTACTATGAGACACTTGTTCACACTGCAGTGAGCTAGATCGACATTAGGCATGGTAAAACATGGTACTCACGGTAAATCAAGAAAACCCGATTTAAACAATAAGACTAACTGTGTTGAGCTGTAGAACAATCATTAGTTTTCTGTCGAAGAATGATCCAAATAGTTGCTCACCTATCTATTAAAACACATCATATATTAAAGCGTCTGCTGTGTTTTCATGGTTTCAAAGGTCCTAAAGATGCCACAAAAAAAGTCACGTGACTGAAACCCATGAATACAATTTTAAAAAATCGAGGCGGGTATGATGTCATTGATAAGCGATGCACAGACACAGTCTGTGTCCTGGTTAAAATTGCTTTTTCTCTGTATTTAAACATTCTTGTAAACATTTGGGATAATTCAAGTACACAAGTCAACAAAATGTATAACATTGTTTTGGTTTTTGGTTATTTTAATAAAAAACTTACATATTGTGCCTTTAAATTAGTCAGTGTCGTTTACAAACCATACCAAGTGATGGCTAGTAATACATAAAGAAGCATTTGTTTATGTAAACAAACAAGTTTTCTTAGTTTGTATTACATATTATATTTTTGTATAGTGAGATTTGTATAGTGTGTATTTACAAATGAGAAACATCTAAACATGCTAATGTCTTCATCACATCACTTGCAGCCTCATGTGCAAGATATAGTAACAGATAAATACATAACACATACCATTATGAGTGTAACATGTTCATAATAAATATGATCCATAACAGCTCTTCTTCTTCTTCACACAATGGCTCAGGCAAATCCATCAACACAACGGGAAAAATGTAGCAAACATTTTTCTAGCTTCTCAGATACATTTCATCTTCAAAAAATAAAGCATATAAAGCTCACTGATTCTTGAGATAAGGGACAAAACATGTTTCAGATGTTAAAAACTAGAAACTAGACAAAGGTCTCAGATAATGAACCATGTAAGGGAACAGGCTTATTTCTAAATATTTCTAAAAATTCATATTTATTCACTTCATGATTTAATTTGCGTCAACTATCCAAAAACAGTGTAAAGTCTTCAGTTATGTAATATTGGTGTTCAGTAAAGGAGCTAATTCATAAAATACATTCAGTTTTTTTGTTGTTTTCTTTGCTTTTACACTATTATGAACAGCTCCAGTTCCCAAATTCCTTAATTCTCCTTTTAATATTAAACATATATCACCAATGTTCTTAGGTGATTAAGACATAATTCCATTGAGGTTTTAATTTTTTACACAATAAACTGAAAAAGACATTTCTTTTAAAATTAACAAAAACATGACGGTGTTAAATACTGACGGAGTTGACAAAAACTCAGCTGGGGCCAAATATACAGTATATGTAAATAATCATGAAACTGCATTAGAAGATTTCCCCATATGGAAAAAAACATATTAAATCACATTTTGAGAGCACTTGTCAACCATCAGACATAAAACCTGACGGAGGTGACAAAATATTTTTTAACCACGTGTTGGTACTGTGGAGCAATTTAGTTTTTTTCCTAGCTGCCTTAATAAACATATCAAAAATAATTATTTACAGAAACTATTACACTGCGATGACGGAGTTAACAGGTTAAAGCTGTGACCGCAGAGACTTCAATATTGTTTGTTTAAAACATCTGTAACTTCCAGGACTATGTGTCCTACTGTGAGATCCACAATGAGCAAGAAAAATAGTAAATGGTCCTCAGAGTTAAAGCTGCCCATGACACTGCCGGATTTATTCGGAATTATAAAAAATCCTGACGGAGTTGGTGCAAACTTTTTTCATGAAAAATGCAATTCAAGATTTACTTTTTATATTGTTTGATATATTAAATATCTCCGCCTTTTAATGTAACTGTGTATTTTTTTTAGACGCTTTGTTTGGCAGTTTTACATTGTGACCTCATGCTGAGGACAGGTTAAATTACACGTTTCCAAGTATATTGCTTTTAAAATAAATAGCAATGAATGTCCTGATTGAGTATACAAATTTCCTTTAGATGTAACTTTTTTAAGTATTTTTTATTTCGTTGATATTCTTACTTTAACATAAATAGGGCTTTTGTGTTTAGGACATGTTTTGTCCGTTATCTCAAGAATCAGTGAGCTATCAAAATATGGTATGAAGAACTAAAGAGGCCTTTTTCCATCTTCCAGTTCATCCCATTAAGCTGATATAAAGTAATGCAAGAATATACCCATAATAATGAATGATTAAGGTCTATATACACATCTTTTCTTGTTGCTCTGTCCCCTGTCAACCTCTGTGGTTTTGGGAGGGAGCACCACTTGGCACAAGACATACGCTTGGGTATAATCTCCCAAACTGGTCTTAAACAGCTCCCTCACAATTTTCAAAAAATTTTCTTTACAAGAGACATTTTCTAAAAACTACTCTGACCAACTTGGAACTTTGCAGTATTTCTGTGGCTATAGGCTCATTATGAATGAATCGCACATGTACTATTGCTGTTGATAAAAGCGAGTGTAAATGTAAAAGGTCAGAATTGCAAGCAAAAGCCCTAAAATGCCACCACAGACAATTCCAATACAAGCCCCTACTACTCCATGTTCAGCACCAGTAACTGAGCCAATAAGTGCTCCAACTACACCCATCCATGTATAGATCTGTGGCATGTTGATGTCTACTGAATCCCTATGTTTGGGAGCCTCTGCTGCTGCTTCTTTCTTCTTCTCTGGATCCCTTTTACTGACTGTAACAGAAAAAAGCAACAATAAATCATTACATTTGCAAATGTGAGATCAGCTATGGCTCTTGTGAAATAATACTCACTGCTAGGAGGAATCTTCTGCAAACTTCCACGTCTCTGCCTGAGCTCACTCTCACCAGACACCACTTCTTGTGTTAGTTCATAGTAAGCTTGTGGTATGAAGAAATCACCACGGTTCTCCTCCACCAGGTCTTCAATCTGTGTAAAAAGCTCACCGATCTTAGCACGGCTCTCAAGAACATAGCTTCGGGCTTTGCACTTTTCCAGGATATTCTTTGCTTTCCGGAAGTGTGCTTTGATGGCAAAATCTCCCACTCCTTCATCACAAGCAAACAGCAGGATAGTGTGTTTCCAGACACGCTCTGACAGTAACTCCATGTGCGTCTGTGCTGCTGTAATTTCATTAGTTGAAGGTTCTTCAGAGACTTTCACAGGTATGACCAGAAGAAGAGCGTGAGGTCCTGGAGGACAAAGCGTCACGCTTCTGTCCACTTCTTCTCTTATGTTCTCTGCCGTTTGTTGTATTGAGGTTCTGTCCCATCCTGGAGCTTCAACAACACTGATCCTCCTTCCTGCTTGTTCACGCTGATGTACCGTACAGAGCCCAACTTTCACTCCTGTCAGATTCTCACAGTTCAGGATTGATTTGACCACTTTATTCTTATCATCTCCAGCGTTTCCTAGGATCACAATTCTGAGCTCTGATTGTACAGAGGAACCAATGGAATAAAATCAATTTTTGTTTTTTTTGTCAAAATATTTCTTTGTTGGAAAAACACTTAGAGAGAGAAGATTCACTCACCCTGAGGTGATGCCATGATCACAGGTGCTGATCACAGATAGACTGTACAAGTGATTGTTGGTATAACTTGAAAAATAACTCAAAAGTAAGTAAGCCTTAAAGTTCATTGACAGTAAAACATCAACACAAAGAAAGAAATTAGTCTAAGCTAATGAAAATGATTTTTACTGTGAAAATTATTTAAAACAGGCAGTTTTCATTTAATACTCACTATTTTGTCCAGAAGCTTTAAAACCATTGAACAATGCCGATAATCAGAGGACAAATAACATGTAGAAATGTCAAAGTGTGGTGGACATTACTGATCAGAATAATTCAAAATAGCATAGTATGTAGTGAAGATGGTTTATTAGCATTGGGTTCGTTTTAGCACTTAGCACTGCTCTATTGCGTTGCTAATCTGAACCTTCTCACGCATGAAATATATTTACAATATTTTCTTGAAAAATATTTTTCAAAATTGTATTGAAAAGGTATTTCCAATATAAAGGCAAAGACAGAAAGCACATAACTATGCGTTTTAAAACACACAAAACAACTATTCGAAGTATTGCACAGGATCAAGCCCTTACGAAACTGAACCATGGTTTTACTACAAATAAAACAAAAAACAGTTATTGTAGTTAAACCATGGTAACCACAAATTAACCATGGTTTTGCTACTCTAACCATAGTTTAACCATGGTATATGTGGTAAAACTGTGGTTATATAAATGGTAAGTTAATCAATTAGCCAAACAACCATGGTTAGCCTACTATACATTTACTATGATAAAAATCATGGTTATTTTTCGTAAGGGTGAACAAAAGCTTAGTCAAGCAGGATACAATTAAAAGCTTTATTTCCAATTTGTTAAGCAATCAAAGAAAACATGAAATCAAAAATATATCAAAATAATGCTTAAAATATGAGCTTTCAACCTACCTAGCATTGCTAGTTGTTTTTCTTCTTTACTTCCACATATAAAATACTTTCACTTTACTTCATTGGGTAATCCAGTACAGGTGTAGGCTTATGGCAAGCCGTTTTAGCATTAAATACCCTGGCTGAACTAATTTAGTTTGGACTGGTCAAAATTCTATACCAGATATCTATTCTGCAATTTTGACTAGTCGTAATTAGAATTAAGATATCTATAATGCTATTTTGACTAGTCATATTCTTCCATTGGAAAATATTTTCAATCTTCAAATGAGTTTTGACTAGTAGAAATTGTAATTAAAGATATCTATAATTGATTTTATACTAGGCATAATTCTAATTAGAGATATCTCAAATTACAATTTTACTACTGATAATTAAATTAGAGATATTTCTAGCAGGTGTTTGACTAGTCATAATCACATTTAAGATATCTTTAATTAATCATTTAAAAAAAAATGTTTTATACATTTGTAGATTTATAACTAGTCAAATTATAATTGTAGATATCTTGAATTGGATTTTTGACTTGGTAAAACTTTAGTCAACGTCCTAGTCAAATCTCATTTAACACTATCCTACACACAGCATGAACTAACAATACTTTTAAAGCCTTTTTAAATTTTGGCTCATGTAAATTTCTTAAAATGGCAATTTTTTTATAGGCTATTAAAATAAAGTGTGTAATAATAAAATAATAAAGTAATAACATGAACATTAACAATGGACCCACTCTCTGACCTGTAATCCACACACTGACTAAGACACATTGGGGGAAGCATTTTAATAATCCTCTGAATGCATATATAAAATGCAGAATCGAATCGGATTAAGTGTTTGGGCCGATTCTGGGGCATCATTCATCCTGCATGAAGTCCATCCCAGCAGCTGCAATTGGGCCGAGTCATTTCTTCCAGCAGGCCGGATCTGGGCCATTATCAGGCTGAACCATTTTGGCTACCTGGGTACGCTTGATCTGGTTGAGATAGTCGGATGTAGTTGGATTCATATGTTTGCATGACTAGTGATCAAATCTATTTGAAATGCTAAGGTCCATATGGAGGCTTTCAGTCTTGTTGAGTATTCAATTGAACTAGTAACAGATTATTAGGTTGCAGTGGCGGGCCGTGCATTTCACACCTATAGGCCTTCAGTGGTATCCTACCTGAATTAATTCACCTCTTAATACAATCATCATGACGCCACAGATATAGAAACCATTAATATTATACAGAAACGCAGTATAACAGGGCGTTGCGGCTCACATGAAGTGAGAATTAATTATTAAATTATTAAATTATTTAAGAATTATTAACGCAGGAAACCCAATTGACACAATTCAACAGGTCTCCTTTCACTGCAGCTTGTGTTTTCCATGCATTTAGCTACCTTTTGAGTTCTCCCAAATTGTGCGTTTTTGTGTGCAAATTCTACAGGAAAGAAAACACAACAGCATAAATGGTTCTTGAAAAATCTTACCAACAGTATGACAAATTTATTTCAGGTGAGGTTCAAAGATATTTCAAAGTTTTTCATTAAAATTGATTTAAACCCACAAAACTCGAGATTTTAACAGTATGAAAATGCTGAAAATAATACAGGCTATTAATAACGAAAATAATAATAATAAAACATTTCGATCATAAATTTACAAGAAAAAAATAGTGTGCAGCTGACCCATGCTCTCAGATAAATCAAGGAGATCCGCAGGACTTCAGAATCAGTGATGGCAGTTAGCTCATTTTTAGCCGGGACAGATCGAATAGCGTCACTGTGCAGCTGGAGAAGGCTGTATGTGTAACGGAGGCCAGCTAGTAGTTGCTGTGCGAGTAAACCTCACTCCTCTGATCTCAAGAGACGCTCTAGCGACTGACGCTAGTGGTTGCTGCCTTTAGCCTCCTTGTTAGAGCGTCTGACTCTCATGCCAGCGGACCCGAGTTCGAGTCCCGCTTGGAGCGGGGCGGTTCGAACAGGAGGGGTTACATTGGTGCCGTGACCCGGATGGGAGTGAGGTTTAGGGGTGTGAGTGTAACGGAGGCCAGCTAGCAGTTGCTGTGCGAGTAAACCTCACTCCTCTGATCTCAAGAGACGCTCTAGCGACTAACGCTTGCAGCCTCTAGCGACTAAAAGGTTGCAGCCTTTAGCCTCCTTGTTAGAGCGTCTGACTCTCATCCGGCGGACCCGAGTTCGAGTCCCGCTTAGAGCGGGGCGGTTCGAACAGGAGGGGTTACATATGCGGGAATTTTGAAAATGGCTTTGTAAGTATGTTAATTAATACATTCATTTCTTCTCCTTCAGTCAGCCATTGGGGTTTGAAAAACACGCTATTAAAACTACTGCGGTTTGCTAGTTATTCTGACTAGGCCACTAGTTCTCTCTGACCATCCAATCAAAGGACGTGAAAATGCTGACGTTATTGTACGCCTGCTAGATGGCCCCAGGAACGCCATCTCGAAATCTGATTGGCTGTTTAAATCGGAGACATTATTTGATTGGTTAAAGCACACAGTTTCATTGCCATTCATTTTAAACTAGAGTCACCTGCAATATTGATTCTGAAGGCCTCAAGGCAGATTTCTTTGACCCTGGCAACACATGATACCTGAAATATGATTGGATAAAAGCTCTAACAAAAGCAAACACTACTGGAAGCAGCACAACCAAGAGAAAAGCTATGACATTAAGAAAATAGACTATTGGGAATAATTTAACACTCATTCATGAAAAAAATGGTTAAAAGTTTGTAAACACTAAGGATTTATAATCGTTTTGAAAGGAGTCTCTTCTGCTCATTAAGGATTTTATATGATCAAAAATCAGCTGAATTTAGCCCCGCCCACAACATTTGAGGTTGGGAAGTTCGGTCTGGACTTGATCCGTTGTGGAGCAACTATGCTCAAACCAGAGCTGTTCGGACCAATCAAATTGTCAGGGCGGGCTTTATACAATGATAGACAGATGATCAACAGTAACCTAATCATCCACGTCACCAAAGAGCGCTTGGGTTGAATTTGTTCTAATCCTAAACGGAGAACTTGTTTGTATATGCATTCACATTTACTATTTCTCTCAAAAATGATGATCGTGTTGGTAAGTACTCCGTGTATCCTTACATTTTTTTTTACAATACTGTCAAATATCATTTACACTCATCTTCTTATACTTCTTCCAGCGTGCGTGCAGTTGAGTTCTGTTGACAACTACGCGTTGCTCAACATACGTCACTTACTCCGTTGCTCTGATTGGTTGTAGGTCTATCCAATTGAGTGCAGAGGCATTTTCTTTCCTGGTTCGGTTGAAACTCCCCATAATCACAGCCCAATGGAGCAGTATCAGTATGACGACGTTAGGCTAGGTAAAAACAGTTATTTTAAATGGTAATAATATTTTACAATATTACTGTTTTCTATGTGAATATATGTTAAAATGTAATTTATTACTGTGATCAAAGCTGAATTTTCAGCATCATTACTTCACATGATCCTTCAGAAATCATTCTAATATGATTTACTGCTCAAAAAACATTTATGATTTTTATCAATGTTGAAAACAGTTGCTTCAGAGTTTTTGTGAAAAGTGTTTTTTTTTTTTTTTTTTGCATGATTCTTTGATTAATAAAAAGTTCAAAAGAACAGCATTTATTTAATGTACCTTTGTTGGATTAAAGTATTAATTTCTTTCTTTTTAATTTACCCAAATTTTTAAACGGCAGTGTATCATTCCACAAAAAACAACAACTGCAAAACTGCAAAAAAACAAACAAACAAAATCAGCTAAAACTGATTTAACACTGATAATAATAAAAAATGATTTCTGGAGGATCATGTGATACTGAAGACTGGAGTAAAAAAATCAGCTTTGATCACTGGAATAAATTCAATTTTAAAAAATACTGTATATTCATATAGAAAAGAGAGTAATATTTCATAATTTTACTGTTTTTGATCAAATAAATGTAGCAGCAAATGTACCTTGGTGAGCAGAAGAGACTCCTTTCAAAAACATTAACTTTTGACTGGTATTGTATTTTTTTAAGAGTTTTAATCTGTCCTGTTTTCTGTTACTTTAAAGATCAAGAAGGCAAGTAAAACTGCTAGAATGCTTCCCAAAAGTAATCCAGTACATGCTCCCGAAACTCCATATTCAGCACCTGCAACGGCGCCGACAAGTGCTCCGAATACAGCCATCATTATCACTGAGACGGGCTTAAAGTAATGAATCAAAAGTGCTTGTGGGGTATCCAAAATGTCAGGTTTGGCTTTGGTCACTGTTAAAGAAAAACAACATTGATTAGCACTTAAGTGACATTAAGAATTAGGCAATTAGGATTAGGCATTTTCCAGAAAAGATCCAAAAAGATCATAAAGACGTCGTAAAATGAATCTATATCAATCGAGCTGTTTAATCCAATCTTCTGAGACATGATAACTTCATATGATTTAATTTAGGTCATTATTCACAAACACAGAAGTTCAAACGTTCATGTGACATGTCATTGGTTCTCACGCACTTGCATTTGAGCTCCTGTATTTACTATACGTGACACACTCCATGTATGTGTCAATCATTGTTTAGGTGTAAATAAAAGCCTAATTTATATCTGTTCATTATATAAAGAGATCATATCTCTTCAAAAGACTTGGTTAAACTACTCATTTCATATTATAGTTTTTGGACACCATTTTTGGATCTTTTAAAGGTGCAGTGCGTACATTTCAGCGGCATCTAGCAAGTGAGGTTGTGAATTGCAATCACACACCGCTCACCCCTCTCTTCCGAAAGTACATAGAGAAGCTACGGTGGCCGACACAGTGAGAAACGCAAAAGAGTGAGAAAAGAGCGCTCTGCAGAGAAGTTTGTCCGTTTAGGGCTACTGCAGAAACATGATGGCGCAAAATGGCGATTTCACTGTAAAGCTCCGGGTATACTTCAATTTCCACGTCCAAGCGCATCTTGCGCACAGTTGTGTCCACACAGCTTTCAAAGTATACTCACCCATGGATGAGCGTGGATGGCCGAGTTCGACACAAGCGCTGTACAATTGTTGTGAGACTTCTGACGTCCTGGCACATGCGCTGTTGTATGCGGACAGTTTGCTCGGTCTTAAAAATTGGGCTGCACGTGGACAGGGTGTGCTAACGCTCGCAAACCCTCCTGATGATGAAAATTACGCCACACAGCGGCAAATGGTGCATGAAGGGGACCCACGGTGTATGTAGTAGATAGAAATGGCTCATTCTAAGGTAGCGAGCAGCTACCTATAGCCACTCGCATCAAATTCAAGGCACTGGTGCTCGCCTACAAAGCAACCACCGGCTCTGCACCAATATACCTAAACTCGCTTGCTCACACTTACACACCCTCCAGAAGCTCTGAAAGTGAACGACGCCTCATGGTGCCATCCCAAAGAGGCATGAAATCACTCTCACAGACCTTTTCCTGGACTGTTCCCACCTGGCGGAACATCTTTTCCAGCAGTACCTGACCAATAGACTAGCACTTAACTATTCTATTCATTTTTCTCTTTGTTTGTTTGTTTGTTTAAAAAAAAAAGGGTACTGTACTATGTGTACTCTGCTAGATTAACTGAGACTTGTTACAGCACTCGCATGCTGTTGCTCCTTGTTTGTTTAGTTGCTTCTGTTGCTCTCCTCATTTGTAAGCCGCTTTGGATAAAAGCGTCTGCTAAATGATTAAATGCAAATGTAATAAAAACATAACTGTTCATTATGTAAGGTCTTTATACACCACTGAAAACATAGTTATGTATATTATATTGCATTTCTGTCAATAGATCCTCATAAATACTACACACTGCACCTTTAAATGTTGGTTACCTGGACTTTCATTGGAGGGACAGAAAACTTTCAGATTTAATTTAAAATCTTAATTTGTGTTCTAAAGATGAACCAAAGTCTTGTGGTTTTGGAACGACATGAGGGCGAGTAAATGACAGGATGTTCTTTTTTGGGTGAACTAACCCTTTAAGAAAAATACTCACTGCTAGGAGGAATCTTCTGCAAACTTCCACGTCTCTGCCTGAGCTCACTCTCACCAGACACCACTTCTTGTGTTAGTTCATAGTAAGCTTGTGGTATGAAGAAATCACCACGGTTCTCCTCCACCAGGTCTTCAATCTGTGTAAAAAGCTCACCGATCTTAGTGCGGCTCTCAAGAACATAGCTTCTGCCTTTGCACTTTTCCAAGATTTTCTTTGTTTTCCGGAAGTGTGCTTTGATGGCAAAATCTCCCATTCCATCGTCACAAGCAAACAGCAGGATAGTGTGTTTCCAGACGCGCTCTGACAGTAACTCCATGTGCGTCTGTGCTGCTGTAATTTCATCAGTTGAAGGTTCTTCAGAGATTTTCACAGGTATGACCAGAAGAAGAGCGTGAGGTCCTGGAGGACAAAGCGTCACGCTTCTTTTAATATTTTTCTCGATGCTTTCTGGTGTTTTCTTCATTGAGACGTTATCCCATCCTGGTGCTTCAACAACACTGATCCTCCTTCCGTCCTGTTCACCCTCATATAATGTACAGCGACCCACAGTCTCTCCCATAAGATGCCTGGAGCCCAGGACTGATTTGATCACCTTGCTCTTGTCAACTTCATTATTTCCCAAGATCACAACTCTGATCTCTGACAGATGACGTGACCCTCCTTTCAAGAAAACAATAATATATTAATAATGATCTACATAAAATATTGGTAACACTTTACAATAAGGCCTTGTTTGTTTTTCATTATATAATGCATTAAGATTAACTATCAATGATCAATATATTTCTAGAGCATTTATTAACCTTTGTCCCAACTTTTTTGAGATGTGTTGATGCCTTGAAATTTAAAATCAACAATATTTTCCCTTTAAATGATACATTTTCTCAGTTTAAACATTTGATGTGTCATCTATGTTGTATTCTGAATAAAATATTGAAATTTGAAACTTCCACATCATTGCATTCTGTTTTTATTCACAGTTTGTACAGTGTCCCAACTTTTATGGAATCTGGTTTGTAATCCATACGGCTCCAGGCTTAATAAAGTCCGTCTAAAGCGAAGCGATGAGTTTTTTTGTAAGAAAAATATCCATAATTATAAGTTCATAAACTATAATCACTGGCTTATGCTACTCCTACATCCTACGTCGGGTCAGAGGTCACTCTTCCGCCAAGATTCGCGTACGGTCGTTACTGGAAGCCAGTCATTAAAGTTTATAAAGTTATAAATGTGGATATTTTCTTACAAAATCATATCGCTTAGCTTCAGGAGACCTTTATTAACTAGGGATGCACCTACTAGTATTGGTATCGGGTCTGATACTGAGCTTGTGTGATGTGTACTCGTACTCATTAAAATGCTCTGATACCAACAACCGATACCTCGCAGCGTGTACTGTACAGTGCTTGTGACAAAGAAACACAGACATCAGAGCAAACAGAGAGCACAATGGATATATCAGAGAAGGATATCTATGAAGTAAATGTGTTGAATTGATAGAATGTTAAACAAATTAAATACACTCACCTAAAGGATTATTAGGAACACCTGTTCAATTTCTCATTAATGCAATTATCTAATCAACCAATCACATGGCAGTTGCTTCAATGCATTTAGGGGTGTGGTCCTGGTCAAGACAATCTCCTGAACTCCAAACTGAATGTCAGAATGGGAAAGAAAGGTGATTTAAGCAATTTTGAGCGTGGCATGGTTGTTGGAGTATTTCACAATCTGCTCAGTTACTGGGATTTTCACGCACAACCATTTCTAGGGTTTACAAAGAATGGTGTGAAAAGGGAAAAACATCCAGTATGCGGCAGTCCTGTGGGCGAAAATGCATTGTTGATGCTAGAGGTCAGAGGAGAATGGGCCGACTGATTCAAGCTGATAGAAGAGCAACTTTGACTGAAATAACCACTCATTACAACCGAGGTATGCAGCAAAGCATTTGTGAAGCCACAACACACACAACCTTGAGGTGGATGGGCTACAACAGCAGAAGACCCCACCGGGTACCACTCATCGCCACTACAAATAGGAAAAAGAGGCTAAATGTTGCCTAGTCTGATGAGTCTCGATTTCTGTTGAGACATTCAGATGGTAGAGTCAGAATTTGGCGTAAACAGAATGAGAACAAGGATCCATCATGCCTTGTTACCACTGTGCAGGCTGGTGGTGGTTGTGGTGTAATGGTGTGGGGGATGTTTTCTTGGCACACTTTAGGCCCCTTAGTGCCAATTGGGCATCGTTTAAATGCCACGGCCTACCTGAGCATTGTTTCTGACCATGTCCATCCCTTTATGACCACCATGTACCCATTCTCTGATGGCTACTTCCAGCAGGATAATGCACCATGTCACAAAGCTCGAATAATTTCAAATTGGTTTCTTGAACATGACAATGAGTTCACTGTACTAAAATCACCAGATCACAGTCACCAGATCTCAACCCAATAGAGCATCTTTGGGATGTGGTGGAACGGGAGCTTCGTGCCCTGGATGTGCATCCCACAAATCTCCATCAACTGCAAGATGCTATCCTATCAATATGGGCCAACATTTCTAAAGAATGCTTTCAGCACCTTGTTGAATCAATGCCACGTAGAATTAAGGCAGTTCTGAAGGCGAAAGGGGGTCAAACACAGTATTAGTATGGTGTTCCTAATAATCCTCTAGGTGAGTGTATTTACGCCCATGGGCATCAGAAGCAAAAGAAAATCTGGGTGGGTCCTCCCCCAGAAATTTTTTACTGGAGTAGATGCCATTTACATTAAGACCAAATAGCACGCCTTATTTACTAAACGTCTGGTTGGGACAGACAAAATTACAGAAGACACTGACTCATAAACAGTGTCAGTAGTGTAGGGGTAAGGAACATGGCAAAAAGTTTTGATGCGATCAACCCAAGGATCGAATCCGCCTTTTGCCGAACTTGCTCTACTCCCTTTTCCCATCTCATTGATCGGAAAGGTATTTATTTTCAATAATAATGAAGAAAATATTAGAAAAGTGGAAATAAAGCATCTAACATGTTTATCAGTTAGGGGTCGGTGAACAGACATGCACTGAATTAGAGATGATAAAAGTGAGTGGGTCCAATATCATTGGTCTTAAAAAGTGGGTGAGTCTTGCCCCGGTGTTGTGCCTAAGTGCACAGCGGCACAGATGCACAAACTTGTCAAACGCACATCCCTTTTTCACAGACATCGCCATGAAGTTTGTAGTTCTATTGGATATGGCATTAGCAAATAAAGTAAAACAATGCACAAAAACAATGGTTGTGTAAGAAAAATGTCCTTATTTAACACATTATAAAGTAAAATATCTAGCCTCCGCCAGACCACCTTCCATATTCAACTTACTAAAAAAAGCATAACTGCTTTATTAACCCCCCGGAGCTGTGTGGAGTAAGTTTATAATGATGGATGCACTTTTTTTGAGCTTCAAACTCAGTGAACCCCGTCACTGCCATAATAAAGCTGGGACGTGTCAGGATATTTATTAATATAACTCTGATTGTGTTCATCAGAAAGAAGAAAGTCAACACCTAGGATGGCTTGATGGTAAATCACGGGGTAGCCTAATTTTCATTTTAAATTGAACTAATCCTTTAACAAATATGAAACCATAATGTAAAGTGCCACCAAACCAAAAATATATTCTTAAAAATGTGTCTACCTGGTATTTTTGATGAGAATCCGGCAGCCATGTTGGTTGTGTGTTTACAGCAGATGGTCAGAGATGGTTATTGTATGAATGAAGCTCTGGCTAACAAACGAAAATGTTAACTCATTATTCATTTATAGTACATTATTATTATTATTATTATTATTATTATTATTATTATTATTATTATTATTGGCCAATTATTAGGCTATTTATAACGAAAATGGTGCAGTAAGAAGCCCCTCAAATAACGTTTAATAACAAAATACAGAACAAATTAAATAAAAGTACAATAAAAAAGTTAGAAATGTAATTTAAACGCATGAAATATTGTATTAACGTACCGTGCTAGTTGAGGATGCTGTCGTATGAGGATGCTATCCTGCTACTGCTGTTTCAGTTTCGGTTTGCTGTTGCCGCGCTCGCCCTCTCGCGCCTCTAGTGGCGAATGACACTCACTACAACCTCTGCTCCTGCAGCTCTCTCTCTCTCTCTCTCTCTCTCTCTCTCTCTCTCTCTCTCTCTCTCTCTCTCTCTGTCTCTCTCTCTCTCTGTCTCTCTCTCTGTCTCTCTCTCTCTCTCTCTGTCTCTCTCTCTGTCTCTCTCTCTCTCTCTCTCTCTCTCTCTCTCTCTCTCTCTCTCTCTCTCTCTCTCTCTCTCTCTCTCTCTCTCTCTCTCTCTCTCTCTCTCTCTCTCTCTCTCTCTCTCTCTCTCTCTCTCTCTCTCTCTCTCTCTCTCTCTCTCTCTCTCTCTCTCTCTCTCTCTCTCTCTCTCTCTCTCTCTCTCTCTCTCTCTCTCTCTCTCTCTCTCTCTCTCTCTCTCTGTCTCTCTCTCTCTCTCTCTCTCTCTGTCTCTCTCTCTGTCTCTCTCTCTCTCTCTCTCTCTCTCTGTCTCTCTCTCTCTCTCTTTAAAAAGTACAATCATACATTTTAATATTATATGACTATGCAATCCCTCTTGTTCTTGTGGCACTGAATTTAAAAAGTGAGTATTATTAATAGATCTGATTTTGTGATGTTTTGCGGTGTTGGTGTGTCTCTCTAAACTGAACACACTTGTGTTTGTGCTTGTTTGTTTTAGAGAGACACACCAACACCGCAAAACATCACAAAATCAAATCTATTAATAATACTCACTTTTTAAATTCAGTGCCACAAGAACAAGAGGGATTGCATAGTCATATAATATTAAAATGTATGATTGTATAATTGAAAGTTATAAAATATTTAAAAATAAATTAAATAAATTAAATAATTGCATAATTTATTGTTTTTCACATTTTGAAAATAAAAGTGCACATCAAATACACACATCTATAACATCTAATATTTTGTGTGCAAAATTATATCTTATAAAATCAGCAATTTTGCTGATTCAGTCTATCTTTAGTTAACAGAGGGCAAAAAACTTACATATTTAATAATAATAATAATAATATGTAGCATTTTAGAATATCTTTACTATTTCTGTTGCCAAAAACGGACTGATATTTTTATCTTCTTTTTTTTTTTTTTTCAATTGTTTCATTACGTAAATTATAGCAGAAAAGTTAAATAACCTATCATCCATTTTAAATATGGATATGTGGTAGTGTGGTTCGTCTTGGACAAACACGATAAAATAAAATCTTATAAAATCTGTCAATAAACATTCCCTGATAAAATTCTCTGTTTCTTCCTAAAGAAGAATATATTTAATATTTCCATTCATTGTTATTATTACATAAAGGTCTCAATATACAAAACAACATGTTTCCTCTGCTAACAGAATTTGAATTCTCTTATTTCTCCTCAAAGGACACAAACATACTGTATTTAGTTTCCCAAATGCAGCTGGATGTTAGGAAGAAAACATGACATCCTGTTAGTTTTATAAAAGGATGAATGCACAAACAAATGGAATCAACAAAAGAAACATTGTTTCAACAAAGACATTGTTTATGACATACACTCACCTAAAGGATTATTAGGAACACCTGTTCAATTTCTCATTAATGCAATTATCTAATCAACCAATCACATGGCAGATGCTTTAATGCATTTAGGGGTGTGGTCCTGGTCAAGACAATCTCCTGAACTCCAAACTGAATGTCAGAATGGGAAAGAAAGGGGATTTAAGCAATTTTGAGCGTGGCATGGTTGTTGGAGTATTTCACAATCTGCTCAGTTACTGGGATTTTCACGCACAACCATTTCTAGGGTTTACAAAGAATGGTGTGAAAAGGGAAAAACATCCAGTATGCGGCAGTCCTGTGGGCGAAAGTCCTTGTTGATGCTAGAGGTCAGAGGAGAATGGGCCGACTGATTCAAGCTGATAGAAGAACAACTTTGACTGAAATAACCACTCGTTACAACCGAGGTATGCAGCAAAGCATTTGTGAAGCCACAACACGCACAACCTTGAGGCGGATGGGCTACAACAGCAGAAGACCCCACCGGGTACCACTCATCTCCACTACAAATAGGAAAAAGAGGCTACAGTTTGCACGCGCTCACCAAAATTGGACAGTTGAAGACTGGAAAAATGTTGCCTGGTCTGATGAGTCTCGATTTCTGTTGAGACATTCAGATGGTAGAGTCAGAATTTGGTGTGAACAGAATGAGAACATGGATCCATCATGCCTTGTTACCACTGTGCAGGCTGGTGGTGGTGGTGTAATGGTGTGGGGGATGTTTTCTTGGCACACTTTAGGCCCCTTAGTGCCAATTGGGCATTGTTTAAATGCCACGGCCTACCTGAGCATTGTTTCTGACCATGTCCATCCCTTTATGACCACCATGTACCCATTCTCTGATGGCTACTTCCAGCAGGATAATGCACCAGGTCACAAAGCTCGAATCATTTCAAATTGGTTTCTTGAACATGACAATGAGTTCACTGTACTAAAATGGCCCCCACAGTCACCAGATCTCAACCCAATAGAGCATCTTTGGGATGTGGTGGAACGGGAGCTTCGTGCCCTGGATGTGCATCCCACAAATCTCCATCAACTGCAAGATGCTATCCTATCAATATGGGCCAACATTTCTAAAGAATGCTTTCAGCACCTTGTTGAATCAATGCCACGTAGAATTAAGGCAGTTCTGAAGGCGAAAGGGGGTCAAACACAGTATTAGTATGGTGTTCCTAATAATCCTTTAGGTGAGTGTATGTCTGATGAATGATTTACCATTAACTGCAATGAAATACCATTATTGTCCAAAATCTTACAGTATCTGCTTACAAGGGTCATGGGTCTAGCTTAGACCATACATCAAATCCTAAACAAACAACAATTACTTTAGTCCAAATAGATTTTTTGACAGTTATTTAAAGCCACATGGCATATGAGAAACATCTCTAAACATGATGATGTAATGTTAAAAAAACCCCACTTGAAATGTGTAAGATCCTGACCTTTAAAATATATAAGGAAAACATTAAAAATTAATAAAAATGTAACGTTTATAGAGCATGTTCCCGTTTTCACTAGTTCTGGACTACATTTTTCTTTCTTCACACAATTGTCCAGGCAAATCCATCAACTTAACAGCAAAAAAAATTGCAAACACCTGCATTTTAGCTTCCTCAGATGCACATTTAAAATATAAAGCGGTCTAAATGTGTTAAAAGCTGGCATTTAGCAATGCAAGAACATCATTATAAATCCCACTTCACCTGTATTCACCCTACTACTTAGTGTAGTAAAAGTCTTTTATCGCTTTAAGCTCTCAGTAGCTGTTTTTTTTGTGCCTTTTTTTCTGTTTTTCAGTTCAAATAGTTCCTCGCAGTTGTCAAGAAAATATATACATAATGCACGTTCTCAAATATATTTTTACTTAATAACATAAGAAAAAACTTTTCATGGACTGTTTGCACTTTTATATCTGTACTAGCTTGTATCTGTTCAGCTTTCACACTTTGCAGCTCCTTATGATGTGCTTATGATGTACAATGTGTAGGTTTCTTTGGATAAGTCCGTGAATAAATGTGAGTGTAAATGTACATGGTGATACTCGCAAGTAAAATCCCTACAACAACACCAAAGACTAATCCAGTGCAAGACCCTGAAACTCCATTTTCAGCTCCAGCAACTGCACCAATAAGTGCTCCAAATATACCCATCAATATCACTACAAACAGTTTGGGGTCCATTTTCAGTATGTCTTCCAAAGGTGTATGTTTTGCAGCCTCTATGGTTTCTTTCTTCTCCACAGAATCTCCTTTGTCTTTATTCACTGTAAAAGAAAAGAACAATAATAGATCAAGGACTTAAGTAACTGAGATCAGCTATGGCTCTTGTGAAATAATACTCACTGCTAGGAGGAATCTCCGAACTTTGACGTCTCTGCCTGAGCTCACTCTCAGCAGACACCACTTCCTTTGTCTTGTGTTGAATCAGTTCATAGTAAACTTGTGGTATGAAGAAATCACCACGGTTCTCCTCCACCAGGTCATCTATCTTCTTTAAAAGTTCCTGCTGAGTGTTCTTCTGAAGAACATGGCATCGTCCTCCACACTTTGCCAGGATTTTCTTTGCGCTGTGAATGTGCTCTTTGATTTGTGGGTCCTCCACTCCTTCATCACAAGCAAACAGCAGGATAGTGTGTTTCCAGACGCGCTCTGACAGTAACTCCATGTGCGTCTGTGCTGCTGTAATTTCATCAGTTGAAGGTTCTTCAGAGAGAGTTTTCACAGGTATGACCAGAAGAAGAGCGTGAGGTCCTGGAGGACAAAGCGTCACGCTTCTGTCCACTTCTTCTCTTATGTTCTCTGCCGTTTGTTGTATTGAGGTTCTGTCCCATCCTGGAGCTTCAACAACACTGATCCTCCTTCCTGCTTGTTCACGCTGATGTACCGTACAGAGCCCAACTTTCACTCCTGTCAGATTCTCACAGTTCAGGATTGATTTGACCACTTTATTCTTATCATCTCCAGCGTTTCCTAGGATCACAATTCTGAGCTCTGATTGTACAGGGGAAACTCCTTTAAAGAGCAAACAGGAATCAAATTAATAATGGTGTTTAATAAAATTATTTGTTTGTTGGAAAACACACAGAAGAATTTACCTACCCTGAGAAGATTTAGCAGCCATGATCACAGTATGTGCAGGTGTTTTTGCCCTTCGTGGAAACTAATAACAAGAAAACGCACAGTCGGTGCTAGGTTTCCCCTTATACACACAGCCATTTTATCTTGTTTTAAATTATTAAGCAATGCCTAATCATCACAGAAGATGTAACATTAATTTTGATAGTAGAATTTATTTATGCTAATTTGTGGTATGATTTTTTTTCAGAGGAATTATATAAAAAAATTCATAATTGCTCAGAAAAAATTAACATGGCAAATTATAAAGGTAAATTTTCATTAGTTTATTATATCTGGGTCAACAAAAAAATAAAATAAATAACATTGCAGTCATTATACGTTTATGTTAAGGACATTTTTAGTCTAAATCCTTTCCCAATTGGCTTACATTATGAAAAACTAGTAGTATTTAGTATATCAACAGACATAAAAGAGGAAAACAACCATTTGAAGATGTGGTATGCCCTGTTTAAGCTCCGAGTGAACTTAAGCTGAACAAAAGCCATGCTAGAATACACTTAAAATGTTTGCAAGAACTTAAAAAATACACAAATACACAGAATACACCTAAAAAACACAAGCACAGAAAACATATCAATAATCAAAATGTATTATTGTATCGGCCTACCTCGCATTGTTTTCTGTTCCTTACTTCTGTACTTTCAGTTGTGGTGTTTATGGTGTTGTTTATGAACTTTGAGCAGCACCCGCACGCCGCACCCAGGAAGATTAATATTTAATAGTTGGCCATATAAAGGCATATGCGTAAGGCATAAGGTCTGGTGGCGTGATCTCGGATCTGGTAGTTGGTCATTTGTTAAAAACAATCCAGATACTCTCAAATCTCGGTTGCAAATACAGACTGAAATAAAACAAACCTTTAATACATAAAGATTGTGTGATTTCCTCATTAATTCTGATTTCCCTCCAAAATGATGTCACTTCCCGGAGAATGATGTCATTAAGCAACTGGAAGATATGGAAACCTTTATTATTAATCAAAGTTTTGCTTTATTTTTGCTGTGTGGTCCAAAAAGAAAATTCAGTCAAAACATTGTCTCAATTTTCAAACCATTGCAATTTTGGTCACACTTTAGCTTAGGATCCAATCCTCACTACTAATGTTGGGGTTTGCCTCAAACTCCCAATTACTGCTTATTAATAGTTAGTAAGGTAGTTAAGTTTAGGATTAAGGGATGTAGAATATGATCATGCAGAATAAGGCATTAATATGTGCTTTATAAGTGCTGATAAACAGCCAATATCCTGGTAATATGCATGCTAATAATCAACTATTAATAGTGAGAATTGGACTCTAAGTGTTACCATTACAAATGTTATATTCATATGTAGCACCTTATATTACATTAATTATCATTTCTGTTTGCCAAAACAATGAATTGATTTTTGATCTTTTCAGCTTTTGTTTCATTGTTTAAATTATTGACAGTTGAATAACCTATCATGCATTTTAAATACAGAAATGCTGTACTTTTCTAAAAATCTGTCAATAAACGGATTCCCTCATATAATTATGTTTCTTCCTAAAGATTCATATATTTAACATTTCCATTGTTAATACATAAAGGTCTCACAATACAAGAGAACATGTTTCCTTGTAACAATATTTTAATTCTCTTATTTCTCCTCAAAAGACACAAACAAACTGTATTTACAGTTTCCCAAATTAATTCATAAAGAGCAAACGAGGTAAAGCAGGATGTTAGGAAGAAAACAGTTTAAAATAAAGGACACGTCATATGATACACATACACACATATATGAAATAAAATAGAAATAAAAGAGTTAATAGGCTCTTGTTTCTATGTAAGGGCCGGCAGGTGCAGTCTTTAAGAAGTTTATCAATGACACGCATTAGTAAAACCATCTTCAGATATTTCATTCTCGAAGGAGAAGTCGTCTTTTTAAACCATCACAAGCGTAATCTTGAAACGGCAGGTTTCAGATCGGCGTGAAGGAGCTTCTACTTTAACCGTCAGACGTTCAAAGGCCTTTAGCTGGGTTTCAGTGGGTCAGAGGTCAGCGTTTCAGACTCTCTTCCAGCAGCCATCTTCAGAGCGGCGGTAGAGCTGCGGCTGTCCCCCCGGAAACAGCCCGTCTGCGCTCGGATGATCCAGCAGGAACCGGATGGTGGATTTGATGTGCTGGACAAAGTGAGGAGGTTCTGCGTACGGAGACGTGGACAAAAACTGATGGACAAACCAGATGAGAAATCAGTTTCGCTATACTGTAAAAATATCTCACTGATTTACATTACAAGCATCGGAATTTCATTTTACTTTCTGGTCACATAAAGGCAATTTGATTTCGCCCTGCAGCTCAGTCTGGAAACCTGTACATTCATTTATCCTGCTTCTGTCACACTTTTGCGGCAACCAATCACAGACTGGCTTATCCACCTGGCGCGCTATCCACAATGATGGATAGAGAAGGATGGATCTATGCCTGTTGATCACGCCTCTTGTGGTCTGATTGGTTGAAGGACTATCCAATTGTGTACAGAGTCATTTGAATTATGCCCGTTGATCACGCCTCTTGTGCAGGAGAAAATACAGAGCAGACTCCCCAGACTAATGTTCAATCTTAAAAGATTGAGCTTGGTCTGGTGATAACCAGACAAACAGACATCAGCATCTGCACCAAATTTCTTATTTTTACTCAGTTTGAGTCTCTGAATAAAAATACAGTGTCTATTCACACCAAGTGCAAATAGCACGCCTTGTTGGCAAGTGCTATTTGCACTAGCTCCGCCTAACAATGCCTGGTTCGGACAAACAAGATAAAAAAAAAAAATTGCATAGATTTCAACGTCCTCAGTGGCACAATCAGTAAACCATAAGGCTTATGGATCTTGGTTTTGACGCGATCGACCCAGGTTCAAATCCGCCTAGGTGGTGTAGGGAGGGCTTTTATTGTCCCATTAAGGCAGCATCCATTTAATAATTTTAATAAATATAATCATTTACACTCTGTTATTATTGCATTGGGTTAATGTACAACAATACTGAGGTGCAAATAATATGCATCTGTCAAAAAGTATAAATAGCATCTAATTACTATTTACACGTATTTCAAAGAACTGCTACTTTTACATGGTGTAAAAAGAATATATTACTATTTTCACTTGGTATAAACAATCTATCGCTATTAACACTTGGTGTAAACAGCATCACTTAGTGCAAATAGCTGCTGCCATAAAAATAAGCTATTTTGTCTGCCATATTCTCACTATATCACACTATATGAGCCATAAAAGCCTGATGTATCAAATATGATACTCAACAAAAGGACATATGCAAACTCTGAAGGGCTTTCAGACCTGTAGGATGGTTTCATCATCCTGAGACAGCCAGAAGCCCATGTCACTGTTTGGCGTCCATCTGCACGGGCCGATCCTCACGAGCTCTCTGCTGGAATCATACACTTCAACCATCTGTCAATCATATACAGTAACAGTCCATCAGTCTGGCTTCTAGGCTTCTGATTGGTCAATTGTATCATCATCATGCAGTTAAACATTTGTAACGAGCGCTGTGTACCTGTCCACCAGAGAAGGTGCGTGCGGATCGCAGCTCCTCCGCCGGCCCTCGACATGTAAATGAGGCTGGAAACATGTGACCCGTTTTAACGTTCACACCTGCATTCAGACAGAGACACGGACATGTAAGGCTGCATGATTAATCGAAATAAAACTGATATGGCTTGTAATGAGAAACACTTATTATTGTGCGGCCCCCTTTATTTCTCTTTCATCACATTCAGTTCATAATGAAAATTCACAACTCTGATGACAGATCACATCATGAGGAGAATTACCTATCCCATACACCACGGGCCGGTGAATCCCCTCTGTGATGACGTCATTCATGTCTGAAGAAACATATGTTATGTTATACATTTATGCATTGCAGTTATGTTATCATGCACTGCATTCAGAGTCATACAACAGCTCTGTGTGATGAACAGACCCAAAGAACTGAATAAAACACAATGTGTAAAAGTACATTTTAAGCCGTTATTCAACGCAAATCAATCAACAGAGACACAATTTCCCATGAATAATGTTTTCATTTTGTGTCTGTTCATCTCATAAAGCAGCATGTGATATGAAATATAGTACTATAGTAAATATATATAACTATAGTAATATAGTAATTGTAGCGGCTACTTTTCCAGGGATTTTTTGGGGTTCTTTTGGATGTGGTCACTATGAGATTTCACCATATGACATTTTTTTTCATTTTTTGGTCAACAGAAATAATAAAATTACACAGCTTTGCATTTTAAGGGTGACTAACTATCCCTTTAAAGGGGCTATAGGTAAGAATTTGCATGTATTAACTGTTTTAAAATTGTATTGAACAGTTGATACCTTCAACGTCTATGAAAGCCTGTAGACTGATTTACACGTGAAGGACTCGGGATGTTTTTGCCGTGTGACGTTTATGCCAATAATCCCGAAAGAGCCATTCTGTACTTTAATGTCAATGTGTCATGCAAAGAAAAGAGATTAATTCATATATATAGTATATATGGAGTAATCCACACGACGCCAGGGGGTTAATAAAGGCCTTCTGTCTTAAAAAAAGACCAATATATAACAACAACAATAATACATAGAATCTTTCAATTTAATATTTGACAGAAATTCTAAAATTATTCCTTTAGAAACCTTTGTAGAAATATCTGTAGAAGCCATATCTAAACATGATCCAGAAGCGCAGGCGTTTTCTCTGGGCCAAGGCTCATTTAAAATGGACTGTGGCAAAGTGGAAAACTGTTCTGTGGTCAGACCAATCAAAATTTGAAGTTCTTTTTGGAAAACTGGGACGCCATGTCATCCGGACTAAAGAGGACAAGGACAACCCAAGTTGTTCTCAGCGCTCAGTTCAGAAGCCTGCATCTCTGATGGGATGGGGTTCATGAGTGCGTGTGGCATGGGCAGCTTACACATCTGGAAAGGCACCATCAATGCTGAAAGGGATATCCAAGTTCTAGAACAACATATGCTCCCATCCAGACGTCGTCTCTTTCAGGGAAGACCTTGCATTTTCCAACATGACAATGCCAGACCACACACTGCATCAATTACAACATCATGGCTGCGTAGAAGAAGGATCCGGGGACTGAAATGGCCAGCCTGCAGTCCAGATCTTTCACCCATAGAAAACATTTGGCGCATCATAAAGAGGAAGATGCCACAAAGAAGACCTAAGACAGTTGAGCAACTAGAAGCCTGTATTAGACAAGAATGGGACAACATTCCTATTCCTAAACTTGAGCAACTTGTCTCCTCAGTCCCCAGACGTTTGCAGACTGTTAGAAAAAGAAGAGGGGATGCCACACAGTGGGAAACATGGCCTTGTCCCAACTTTTTTGAGATGTGTTGATGCCATGAAATTTTAAATCAACTTATTTTTCCCTTAAAATGATACATTTTCTCAGTTTAAACATTTGATATGTCATCTATGTTGTATTCTGAATAACATATTGAAATGTGAAACTTCCACATCATTGCATTCTGTTTTTATTCACAGTTTGTAGGGTCCCAACTTTTATGGATTCGGTAAAATTATTCCTGTAGAAACCTTTTTAAAAATGTCCATTAATATATTTTCAGAAATAAATTATGTTTTATATTCTTACACAGATCACAAACTGTTCTTTCTTTGACCCGACGCATGACGTATCGAACGCGGAAGTGCAGAGGATGGAGCAAAACAACACACCGGTCATGAATTAGAGTCTAAAATTTTAAAGAGAAATGTGTGAGGAGCTTGAGTTTGTTGTTTGAACCACGAGAGGCGTCTACTCTCACCTGAGCTTACGCTACTCCTACATCCTACGTCATGCGTCAGGTCAGAGGTCACTCTTCCGCCAGAACTAGACTGTTCTGGAAGATTATAGTTCATAAAGTTAGAAATATGGATATTTTTCTTTGCTTCAGAAGGCCTTTATAAACCCACTGGAGTCATATGGATCACTTTTATGATGGATGGATGTGCTTTTTTTTGGGCTTCAAAATCCATACCATAGTTTCCCATTATAAAGCTGGGAAGAGCCAGGATATTTTTTTTAAAAGTAAACGGCACAAACTCTCCTCTGACCTGTGATGCAGCACGTCTCCAGGTGAATGTCTTCCTTCTGTTTTTGAAAGGCAGCTGTAAAGAAAAACGTTCTCAAATTCGGATCTCACAGTGAGTGTTTCGTCTTCATCGCACATTTGTACACCACGTACCCAGAATACTAAGGCTGAGTGAGTGAGAGGTCTTTCTGTCGTCATCGAATCCCCCGACAAGATGCAGCTCCAGTCTAAAGACACACACAAACACACATTATATCACGCAGACACTCCTGAAAAACCCTTTAGAGTTGATGCACGAAGATCTACATCACCTGCCGTCTTTAGCAGGGTTGCTTTTAGAGGTGACAGCATTGACTATAAGAGGAACTTCAGTCCATGTGCTGGAACCATCACAGTGTGCAAGGCAAGTCGCTCCACTGCCTTCAGAACAGAATAAACACAGGATCAGACACCCAACGTACAGTAGAATGGCATCAGATATTGATTTGACGAAGGTTTGCTGTCACCTGTGTGTCGGAGCACGACTAAGTGGCACGTTGTGGCATCATCGGAGCCCAGGATGGAGACGGAATCTGAGGAAAGAGAAACATCAGTGTCCGTCTGACTGACACGCGTGTGGCAGCAGCTCATCGGATCATCGGCACACACTCACTGTCCGCTGGTGTGGTGGACGCAAACTCTCGCTGCTGGACGTACAGGAGCTGTTCAGGGTCCACAGGCTCGGGACTTCTGGACACAAACTGCTTTGCGCTTTCCTAACAGAGACACATCAATGTGTCAAAACACACATGTACAATACTTGAATAGTGAAAATATGTGAGGGACATGAATGCTTTTAACATCAAGATGCATGTAGGAATTTAAGTTTATAGATTTTTTTATTATACATTTTTGCAATTCACTTCAATATTTGAGTGAATTCCTCTGACACCATACATACCACAGGTTTAATATCCTGTAAAGAGCACATTATTCAGGGTACCATTTGCTTTGAGGTTTCGCCAGGACAACAACTTCTCCTTGGTCTTTAAAAATGACTGAATGATCAAATTTAGCACGCTTACGGATATATAATATTTTGTAATTATCATTAAATCTGACTCGGTTTCATCTCAGTTTTCTAATCAAAATATGGCTTTCTGTTATGAAACAGGGCATTGATATCATACATGTCCTCAGAGGACACCGGGATCTTAGACACAACAAGAGAATAGGAAAGAAATTACATATCAGTGTTGCTGTAAAATATTAGATATTATGAAAATCCCATTACACTTCTTTGTCCATTACATGTTGCTCCAACACATTAATATGCAGCGTCATTGCGTTGAATAGGAAAACCCATGTATGGGCATTTTACCCACATATTGCATAAAGTAAAATGTTATCAATTTATTACGTTATATATTTCATAGCGTAGTTGAGAATCATCCTTAAGCAACGTTTGGTTCAAAAAAAAAAAAAAAAAAAATTCTGAAACCTGAAAATTGATTGGTAAATGAAAAAAATCCCATTGTTTTTGCCTATACATGTCATTTAATTTTTTAACAGCTGCCCACTTACGAGGACATAGCATAACATATGAATAAATTATAATTTTTCAAAATAAAATTCCATTTGTTTCTTATGCTCTAAACAATGTAATGACAAAATACTAAATTCAAAAGACTTTGTTTTCCTGGGTCTTAGGAGGACAGTTTTTTTAAGGATTTCTACCTGTGTATCTTGTACATCACAAGTTTTTAAATATAAAGAGAGTCTGTGCATACATACTGCCGTATTATATTACCTCAAATATCTATTTTTGTATATGATTTTGTACCTTCAGATGCGGGTATTTGCTGAAGAGTTCTGCGGTTGAGTTCACGCGCTCTATGCGCTTATTCTGAGTTAACAGCGGCATCCTGACAGTTATTAAATCTGATCATCTGATCATTTCATTAAACTTTGATGATTAATAACTCTGTCATGTGAGATTCTCCTCCATCTCACCGCTGCACTGCCGCATTCTCTTCCGCCTTGCGCACACGTCACAGGTCATGTGACTCTGAATAGTAGAAATGATTCGCTAGAAGGGACATTAGCGTTAGTTTAACTTTAGAACGGAATCCAGAGGAAAGGCGGAAGCAGGTTGCTCATATGCCGATATACGTACAATCCGACAGGCGGCGCTCCACTAACAGAAAATAATAAAAGGCTCATCATTAAAAAATATTTATATATTTAATTGTAATCCTTGTGGAACGCCTAGAAATGTTCTGTCATCTAGCTTGTATAATAATTAAAATGAAATAAATTATTAAATAAATTATAATAATTAAAAATATATATATGTGTGAAAGCGCTGTTGACCGGCAGGCGGCTCTAGTGCACCACAACATTCCGTAGGCTACCTCAGGAAGTGCTTGAGAAATGTTTAAGAAATGTTCAGATGAGTTAATGTGTAATCCATCATGTGTATGAGCACAATGTACAGTGTCCTTAATTTATAAGAATTTTACAGAGTACAAAAAAAAAAAAAAGTTTATAAAAAGCGACCCCTTTACTACTTAGCCTATGCGATGACGGGAAATATATTTAAATAGACAGTTAATAAATAGTTAAATATTCGAAATGCTTATTAACCTCTAAAAGCACTACTACCATAGCTACAAACAGATTGTTAAAAGTATTTGTAAGCACAATTGATCTTATATTTTAATTTAAAATATAAGTATCTTAATTATTCTTTTAAATTAAGGAATTAAAGTGCCAACTCACAGTGACCGTGTGTGTGTGTGTGTGTGTGTGTGTGTATTGATCACAGTTTATGTGGTTTCCGGGAATCATTACAATAGCATTATGTCAGGAATTACTCAAGAGTTTAATCACATTGCACAACTACAGTTCATACAGTGGAATCTAAAAATCTGACACCACTAATCTAGAAGCTTCTATTCTATAATTTACACATTTCTCATATTTATTTTTACCATATTTTAAACCAAGTTTGTTCTCATGCTGGAGAGTTTAAAGCGCAAACAAATCCAGATCACATGCCTTTAATATGTCCTGGATTATATATATATATATATATATATATATATATATATATATATATATATATATATATATATATATATATATATATATATATATATATATAAAGATACTTATATTTTAAATAAAATCATGTACTATTTATCATTTACTTTTTATTTGTATCTTATATAATAGATT
Organism: Paracanthobrama guichenoti; assembly: GCA_018749465.1. Lineage (NCBI taxonomy): Eukaryota > Metazoa > Chordata > Actinopteri > Cypriniformes > Gobionidae > Paracanthobrama > Paracanthobrama guichenoti. The sequence goes on along the minus strand of CM031948.1, from coordinate 1,730,420 downwards.
AAAACTAATATATTTACACATTTACTTATATCTAATCTATTTATTTATTTGAATCTTATTATTTATTGTTTTCCGGACCCCTGTTCAATCAATAGAGAGGCTCAGATTTATTTGAAGGTTCTTAAGGCAAATGAATCAACCAAAGATGATACATGAGGCTTAAATTTCTCATGTACTATTTATTTGTTTGACTTTTAGTTTAGACTAAATATATTTAATACCAATATTTGAATCTTATTATTTATTAACCCCTGTTCAATCAATAGAGAATGATGTGAATCAACCAAAGATGACATGAGGCTGCTTTTCTAGAGTTTATGAATAGTTTAGACAAATATATTTAAACCAATATGTAAGAAAATGATGTAATATAGACCTACGTGTTATATGTTCTCTGGTTTGTGTTTCTTGTTTTTGGACTTTCATTTTGAAGCGTGTTTATTCCTGTTTTAACTTTGTTTCTATGGTTACCCTTGTTTGTTGCCATGATTGATTACCCTCACCTGTTCCTAGTTAGTCTCTCAGTTTTTGTTGTGGTTGGTTGCCTTTTGATTTTTGTTTGTTAATGTGTTATTGCATTCTCTCCCTCAACATCAGCATATCAGTCCACAGCAGACTGGATTTAATTAGCGCACCATTATATAAAACCAAAGAGAACGAGACACCAACTCTCTCCTTTTCACACACACACACTTATCTCTGCTCAGGTGTGTTTGATCCGTCGGCCTGTGATTATTCACTCACTGAAAGGAAGGCATGAGAATGAGGCGTTTCATCATCCGTTTCTCAGGTCTCTGGGATTTATTGTCTGAGATGATTACGGCTGCACTTCACAGGAACAGGTGTACCGCCTGTCCAGGAATTGAATGAGTGTTTCAAGCCACTGCATGCGTGTGTGAATATTCATGCACTGCCATCAAAAGGACGAGCTGAACGGAATTAAACGTCATGTGTGTGCAGTGGCCTAAACGGATTCTGTACATATCGGACGATTCCCGTTTAAGGAAACGGAGCTTTAGACATTTCCTGTTTATAGAGTTTCCAGCCAATCAGCTGCTGTCATTCGAGCCAGATGCACGTTTCTACATTAATCAAATCATCTAAAAATATCTTAAGAACTGTAATTTACCGAGAAACTCAAGTCTGAGAAAAATAAATGTTCTTGGCCTCCAAATTAAAGACTCGAACAAGAAATGCATTAGGACACCAAGACAGTCGCTTTCTTAAATGATAAACAATTCCTTTTCTGGAGTTACATTAAATGTTATAAAATAAAACAAGCTTTTAATTTCAGTAAATCCTCTTAGAGCTGCTTTTAGATATTATTCATTTCATTAAATCACTGGAACAAACCGTTGCAGAGCTAATGTAATAACATTAAACGTCTTTATATTCTGGTCAATAGATATGAAAGAGACATGCATTTATTTCCACTTGCTTAATATATAAAATGTTTTATTGCTTTCCCTTTCAAGCAAAACATATTAAGGTTATAGTTACACAAGGTATAATTAGTGACAAACAGAAGAAAAAAAAAAAACCCCTGCACTTCTTGAATGTCCGTTAAAGTTTGGCACTCAGATTAATGCAGGTTTTAGATGAATCAGTGTAAAGAGACCTGTGAGAAAATGAGGTTGTGTACAGTTTTATTAAAGTTCATGAACAGAGATACTATGGAAATATTGTACATTCAACAAGTGCTGAACTTTGACCCTTAAACACAATCCTTAGAAAAGAGACTGACAGACGTCAAATAATCCAGAAAGCAAATAAACAGCAGACGTCAAACAAATAGACATGCATTTATTTTGGAAAGAAGCCCCCAAACAGACACATGGAATCCAGTGATGTAAATATATATATTTATAAAAATATGAACAGACATTTTATTGATTTCTAAGTGCTTTAACAGGCATCACAAACTATAAAGGAGTTTGCGGTTTCATCTTTAGTTTAAATACTTTCACGAGGAAGCATCTACATGCTGCATTTGGTTTACGCGTCGATCACGTCTCTTATTAACTCGGCAACTAAATCAGAAAATGATGAGCGGGAAGTGAAATCCCTCTTTCTAGAATCCTGACGAGCAACTGATGACAAACCCACTATTAAATATAGAAAAATAGTCTTCTACAACCAAACGAAACGAAAGTACGCAGCCCTCGCGAGTCTGAATGCCACAGATCAGTCAGTCCAGAGTGCGCATGTTAACATGGATTCACCTATTTAAAGTCCAAGTGCAGAAGAAATCAGTCATAACCCGCCACTGGACGTGGGTTAGGGGCTATAACGTCACAAAGCACCGTGTGCGCATGCGTGTGTATGAAGAAAAAAAAAAAAAGACGCATCTGGTGCATTTCTGACTTGGACAAGGATTCTGAGCAGAGTAACCCCGCTGTCTAACAGGCTGTCAATCATCATTCCTCTCCCAATCATTGGTCTCTACAGCAAGTCAAGCCCCGCCTCTGAAGGGCTGTTGTGTCTTATTGCTGCGCCCCTTCCAGCACACGTGGGAATGACCACATGGTTTGTAAAGGGTGAAAGGGAACAAGACACAAAAGCCTTCTGCAAGCAGGGAAACATCATGATGTTCCACCTCTAGATTCCTAGAAAGAGACTTGAGTGTGTTAATGCTGCGAGGAGAGGGATAAATCACCAGAATAAACTAGTAGTTTAAACGAGTACTGACAGCCTATTAAACGAGCAGGGTTTAACCTCAGCAGCCCGACTGAGTGATGTCACCGCCGGAGCTTTTGGTGACCTCCATTGTAGTGAATATCTGAAACAAATGGGAAGGACATGTTATGATCATGTGCTTAAATTAGAACATGACATGAGTAATAAAGAGGACCAATTATGCTTCATCATTTTTCAGTGTGTAATGTTGCCGTTTGAGCATGAAAAAGTCCCTCCAGTGGGAGTTATACTTTATATCAGTGTCACTGTTTCTCTCTGTCACAGAGTTCTCTTCTGGGAACGAATGTAACAATATTCCTCATTGAAATTATTCCTGCCCAAGGCCCAAGTTAGTAGTGTGTTGAAACTGGCAGTTATGGTAAGGGGTGGGACATTTCCCAAACATGCAAAGTGCTTGACATTACACTGCTCCAGCTGACCAATCAGAGAACAGTGTGCTTTTCAGGAGGAGGAACTTCATAGAGACAGGAACTAAATGGAGCGTTACTGACAGACTGGGAAGAGAGGAGCTACAACAACGGATAATGAGAAAAATAATGTTTTGTTTGAACATTCAAATCATGAAAACCTGTTCTAGCAGAGCCCAAAAACAAACTTTGAAAACAAGAATAATAGGTCCTCTTTAAGTAGTAGTCAAAGAAAACACACCTCAGCACAGGTGGGGTGTATCCCAATGGTGTTGTCCAGCTGATCTTTGGTAATCCCACATTTCATAGCCGCTCCAAAGCCCTGTGTGACCTCTCCAGCATTAGGACCCAGATAGTGAAAGCCAATCACACGGTCCTGCACACACACGTTACAGGATTGCACACAACTGATAGAAAGCAATCAAATGCATTTCATTTCATTGCAACGGTCCATTGTTTATTCACAGATGCAACTTTTGATTTTAAAACATTAGTAAAATTAAGATTAACAAATCCTGTAGAAACCAGTTACACAGTACATGTAGTATAAAAAAAGTTTCTCACAATAAGGGCTTTACAACTCGCAAGATATAAACTCAGAATTGAGAAAAATAAATAGTTGCAATGCAATAGCTTCTACTACCCCTTTTTTGTGGTGTAAACCACTTCCAGCTTAATTAGTATTAGTGAGCAACCGATATATATCGGGCCGATATTTACGTGTATCGGATATTTCAATACTGAAATATTTTAAATGATTCCAATGCTCCTTTCTGCAGTATCCCAGCTGCGCTTTCTTGCTCTCCCGTCCGCAGCGACACACACCGGCTCCTCTCATTCACTCCGGTTAGATGTAGCTTGTGTGACCGGGTCTAGATTTCGTTGCGGGATTGCGTATAATTCCAGTCATTCACGCAGACGTCGCGCTCGCATCTGATGCGCACATGCATAATAAAGCCGCAGCTGAAATACAAGCTCCAAATTTAGTTATTTTTCGCTGCGTATTTATGGTCAAATACACTCAATAGTGTCACAATGGCCATCTTGTTGAGTACTAACGTAAACACAGTCATAACCCGTTCAGGAAGAACATGTAACAGGAACAGTGTTTTGGATCAGTGCGTGCGTCAGCTCTTAAAGGGACAGGCAGCCTAATAAAATCCCTTACTGCTCTTGACTGATAAATTAACTAATCTGCATTTCATTTTTACAATGAAGATTATCCAATGTTATTTTAAAATTACAAGAGATTAAGTTAAGAGCACTAAAATTTAGGCCTAAGCATTAAATGACTAGGTTGTAAATAGTTGGTTACTTTTAAAATTAACAAATGGTAAAAACAGGTGAGTAGTAAAAAAAAAAAAAAAAAGTTCAGTGCTGAAAATAAATATTTAAGCATAATTAAAATAATTACACTTGCGCACACAGTAGCAACAAGCAAGCAGCATAATAAAGTGCACACTGACTGTACTATACTTAAATTTTTTTTTAGTTCAATAAATGTTCCTTTTTAAATTGAGACTTGTAACATCTGTTATGATCATGGTGTCATTTTTATGATGTAAATTGAGGAGCTCAATGATGCGTCGGCTAAGGCTGATGGAAGAAATAAATAAATAAATAAATAAATAAATAAATAAATAAATACGGTCGATCCCCAATTAGTATAATTACAGCATTTATTAATATTTTCAATTGGCTTGTATTATTATATTTTGACTATTTTAAGTTTAGTAATATTATGCGGTTGTCATTCATCTTGATTTTTTTATAGTAATTTTACTATGTCAAATGACCTTATTTCAATTAGTTTCCAAGGCAACATGTGCTTATTTTGTTTAAGTTTTTACTCTAATCATTGTATTTAACACTGGTAAAAGCACTGTTAGTTTGTCAACTAAGGTAAAGTAAACCTTATTGTAAAGTGTATAATTGTATAATGTAGTGCATGATTTTGACCTGGAATCAGTTTGATGAAAAAAAAAAAAAAAAAAAAAGAAGTCAACATTCATAGAGACGGCTGACTGTTATGCATGTCTTACGTTGTCAAGTTTATTGCAGATGATCTTGGCGTAGCACCTGTTGTTGTCTCGGCCGGGAACAGTGAACTCCAGAGGCCAGAACAGACTGTGATAGACCTGCAGAGACAGGCATGCATCATTACAGCAATCACCAGTGCTCATTAAAAACACAATCATCATTATTACTCAGCGGGCATTATTTAGATTTCCAGTCTGACGTCTGCTTGTGAACACACCTCGAGGTTCTCCTGTCCGTAGATCTCCAGCGCCTTCTCCTCTGCGTGACCACAGCTGCCGTATTCCATAGGAGTGAAGACAGTGGTGGGAACGTTCACATAATCGCACTGTTACACACAAACGCATGTCACAGGGTTAGTCACAAAGAGCACTTGAGCTGTTTTCTAATAGGACTTTAGTCTTCCTGGAAAATCTTCAAAGACTGACCTTCAAAGATGATCCAGCGTACAGTCGGCGAGCCAGAAGTCTCCCGGCCTGAATGGCCACAGGCGTGAGCTCCCACTTCCCCTCCAGGATGTCTCCAATGGCATAGATGTGAGGAACGTTGGTCTGCTCCTCATCATTCACTGGAATCTTCCCGTTCCTGGATGGAGGAACAGAAAATGTCTCAATGTTCATAAGGACTCTGTAAAGGGATTGCATGTACTACATGAACCGTACAAAACGAAATAAGTCACATTAAACAATTCTCATGAATCGATTAGATGGGTCTGCTCTGTACGCAAAGCTTCCACCAGTCGCGCCAAACTACAGCACTGAACAATGCATTTTTATGGACAAAATGTGCATCTAGAATATAGTGGAGTGGAAACCGAGTGAGCTGATGCAGGAAAGGGACATGATTGAAGTGCCCAAAACATGAGAAATGTTTATTTTAAGCTTCAAGCGAATGCATTAGCGTTTAACATACACGCACGTCAGACCGAACACCGTCAAGAGGGACACAATTAGTGCAAAAACATTGATTTACCTGAAATATCTGCTGTTGGACGCTTCTTTAGGTTTAAAAGTCAACATTTAATTCAAGTATTTTATGAGAGTAGTAACTAAAGGGAGAACAGCGTGTAATTGAACAAACGCAAGATATTTCTACAGGATAAAGTGACAGTGAGTGAGGCTATAGCACAGATATACACTTACAGAAATAAGCCACAGTTCTATTAGATAGTAAAACCATGTTTTTAATTTGAATAAAACCATGCATTTGCTGTATTGATTACCATTTGTATAACCACACAAACACCATATAGTTAAACTATGGATTTGAAGCAAAACTATGGTTAATTTGTGGTTACCATTGAATAACTACAATAACCCTGTTATTTATTTATTATCATTGTTTTGTTCATTGTAAAACCATGGTCAATTTTTGTAATGGTAGATATATTCACTATGTGTGTGTTCATAGCACTCAGCTGACACGGTTGTTTGACGGACAGCATTGGGCAGGATGTGGAATAGTGCAGTGTTAAAAAAAAAAAAAAAAAAAAAAAGGGCCTTTTTATCCGATTAATCAAATTGGACAACTAATCGATTATTAATAATCGTTACTTGCAGCCCTATATTAAATATCAATAACAAATGCACAAGAACCATAAATCCTGTATGTGTCAGAAACACAATGCACATTACAAAACTGAAATGAGCAGTTCACCACGAGGCGTAAATCAGTAAATGCTCAGCGAGTCACTCGTACAGAAGACCCATAAAAGAGCCATGCATCACTCATATGTGTGTTGGTCATATGGAATCATATGACTGCTTGAGAACGGATCTAAAAACTGTGCTGTACTAATCCCTCAGACGGACTCAAACCACACACACACACAGTTTGTGTGAGAATTAATATGCCCATTTCCCATGCTTTTCAATGGAAGTACTTTGACTCATCCTGCCCGTCTACATGCCACAGTGTGTTCTGTAAACACTTTCCAGGTTATTGAGGTCAGACACTGGACACGCTGCAAAGTTCCCAGAGGAAATACTGCTGATTCACCATGACACTCCAAAGCCCACCTCCCATACTCACTCTGGCCCCGCCCCCTCAAATGCTACTCTGACAACAAGGACTTTGTTATGGGTTGGGGCAAGAACTATAAGGACAGATGACCAAAATAAACTATTCAAAAGACAGACATACTTGGCATTGACTTTAACTCCAGCCTTGTCCAGACCGATTTTTCCTGTACAGGCATCACGACCCACTGCGATCAACACCTGAGAGAGACAAAGACACACACACACACACACAGTTTACCACTGAAACAAGTGAATCCGCCATCGGTTACAAAAACAACAAAACGAGGCAAAGCATTGTTTATATGGAGAAAACTCCACCCACAGGAATTACATCAACACATGACCAGAAGTTAATTTACCTTGAACTGTATTCAGACTATACAGCTCAAATGAAGGTTTATACTGATTAACAGATGCAAGCAACGCATGACCAACGCATGTAAAATCTGAGGTTTCTCTGTGGCGTGCATGGCGGCTTCAGTGAAAATGTCCACTCGGAAGATGAGCGAGGATATTGAAAGCCTATTATGTCAAACTAGTATAACAATTAAGCTTGTTATACTATCGGTTATGAGGGTCAATACAGTACGAAATTTTATGTCGGATTAAAGGAGAAACATTATGAATGAAACTTGCTTTACACTTGAACAGTTGCTATACCAACACCCTAACGATAAGAAAATACTGTTAAATAATGTATAGTTGTCAGTACACGGCAAGCTTTTCTTGCAATTTTGCCACCCGTCATGTGTACAGATACTTTTCATACACAAGTGCCGAGAGAGCGCTCAAACCCAGACATGCAAGTGGTTGCCGTGGTAGCGAACAACAATACCTTAACGTGCTGACTTCTATGGACTAACTTTTGAGGAAATCTGTTTATAACAGGCTACAGGGCTCGACATTAGCGCTTGTCTGGGAGGGACAAGTGGATATTTTGAAGGGGCAAATGAAAGAATTTCACTTGCCCGACCGGACAAGCTGATTAAATCCCCAATAACAAAATAAATAACTAGCGAATCACCAAAATGCAAGAATGATTCTGCATTAATTTAGTGTAAGTGGCAATCGATAGTGGATAATAGTATAATATATATATAAAAAATGAACTGACAGTAACAAGGTTGAGCTGTTGATGCTTGCACGGCCTTTTGAGAAATCAAAACAAATGAGCACCGCACACAGATAAACTGCGGTAAACATTCAAAATGTGAAATTTTTACATTTATAACATGATACAGTTAAACGACGTCACACAACCAAGTGTGCCGTTTTCCTGAATACCATCACGACTGAAAATGACAGATTTCATATGACCATAAACAGTTAATTAACATTAAGTCACTTACATTTTAGATGCAATATTGACTGTTTTTGTTCCATTTCAGCAGCAAAACTAGTTCCAAAGATTACAAGCAACAAGCTTCCAAACAGCAGAACCATAAGGCATCTCACAGCAACAGGGTTACTGAATGATTCAGCGTTTTGAATGAATCCGTTGAATCAAAGATTCAATGACCCATTTGTAAACGACTGCCTCATTCTTGAATGAATTAGCCATTCAAATTAATTGTTTGAATTAATGACTCACTCATTAAGACTTACGTGCTGCCACCTACTGGTGGCTTAGTTTCATGTTTAAACACTTTCCAGCTACTTTTCTTATTCGTTTATTCAAAAATGCAAATCTTATCACATTTTTTAATGCAGCTGCAATTTGTGGTAAGACGCAGATTTAAATATGCCAAAGCTGATTGAACACACACACAAAAAAAATAAAACTGTTCCGGACAAGTACTTTTTTTGCATGAACATGCTTAATGTCGAGCCCTGGGCTTTTGAACTTATTGGTTCTGCGCTGCCTATTGACTCATTGATTTTAATCTAGATCTATAAAATGGCTAACGTTGCTTAAGTGATCACTCAAGTTTAATACAAGGATAATAATGCAAGGCAAGCACGTGGCATGTATCGGATTAAAACCATATCAGATCTATTTTTAGCTGCATTCACTATGGGATTTAACTATTCATAGATAAAGTGTTCCTTCAAATGGATCGCATTTACAGGCTGTCTCCGGGGGCAGGGTTAGACTAGGCGGTTACAAAATCTGTTTAAACGGTTACAAAATAAAGTGACTGCGTTCATTTCCTTTTTTAGTGAAGAGAATGTAAAATGTTTGAGAAGCGTTTGCACTATTAAAACAAAAGGCTCTCACTAGGATTGAAACGGAGCCAAAGATAACAGACAAGATAAAAACAGATGTCCTGTAATGATATCTGATGGAAAGGCACACTGGCACGACACTCACAGTGTTGAATTCCCCTTCGTAGATTTCGTCACTCTCGGTTGATTTGGCCGTCACTTTAAGTCGGCCTGGAGTTCCAGCTTCCAGCTCCTCGATCTGTGGAAAAAAGAAACAGTCTGATGCTTTATGACCACGATAACGCGTGTAAAGAGACCATGATTATTATACTCCTAAAGAGCATTAGAACCGCAGCTGCGACAGATAATGCATTATTTCAGATTTCAGTAATATTTAACAGCACACATGAACCAACCTTGGTCGGAACAAACTTCCTGAGGAATTTGACCCCATGTGTCTCCATGTACTCTCCCGCACGGTTGGCCATGTCCTGGTCGAATCCTCGCAGCAGAATGGAGCGAACCATGATGGTCACGTCCAGCCCCAAACCAGCCAGGAAACCCCCGCACTCCAGAGCGACATATGACGCCCCGATAACAAGAGTCTTCCCAGGACAGTAGGACAATGAAAACAGGTCATCACTGTGAAGAATGAACAAAACCGTTGAGGACGCAACGTAGACAGATAACGTTACCCGCCAATGTAGACAAAAGTCAAAGAGAAAAGTCAATATGCTCAAAACACAGAGTCTTGCCAAACACCTGCGGTTCACTTCCTCATCAGATAAAAGATGAATAAACCATCTGGAAATCTCAGCCATGCGTCATAAAAGAACACACATATGCAATCAGTTTACAGGTTTTCCAGTTTGAAAGTGATCACTATGCCGTACCGACTAATCCTTTTCTCATAATTTTTCAGGATTATTTCTCTCTCCATTGTCATCTTTCTGGACTCAAATTTAATGGTTAAATTAAATCTCAATTAATTGAAATCATGTGACTTAGAATTTAATCCTAAAAAAAAGAAAAAAATTTAGGCCAATATAAAATCAAAATGAAGGCAAACATTTAATCTTTTAAAATGTAAATCAAATGAAAATTAAACAATTTTAGATGAATAAATCAAAAGTGGGACTGTGCACTTAAATCGATTTGCTATTTGAAAAGTGTCTGTAAATATTAAATTGCAAAAAAGACTTTAAAGTTTGAATTAATGATTAACAATTTGACATTATACAATTCCATTTGACGGAATTCTGTGATTCCATGTCGCAGAAATCATAGACTCCTACATGTACATTGTGCCTTTTTTTGACATGAACCACCTTGATAATTTTCCACATTTATGCCACTCATATCAGAGCTACAGAAGGAAATTCTTTTACTTGACACATCATTCAATGGGACCTTTCTTTCCCTTGGTGACTGAGAATGAATCAGCTTTAGATCAATAAATCCTGTAAATAAGTCAGCACGGCTCCTGTAACAACCCCCTGAGGTCCAGCTGCGTTTAACCGGCTCTCCAGAGGAAGTTTACCGCTGTGAGCTCAGAGTCTCAGCTCACCTGGTGATGCAGTACTCTTTGTCTCCCGGGACGCCCAGGTAACGAGGCCGCTCTCCTGTGGCCAGAATAAACTTAGCCGCTGTGTAGAACGTCTCTTTACCACGCTTGTTTGTGGCCTGTTGGGAAGAGTCAACAAAAAATTAAGATGAGGGCAGCTCTAGGCATACTGCAAGTGTGATTTCAACTGCAATATGCAACTTTAAGCATCTCTTATTCTACTGGCATTTAAATAAATCTAAAAGAAAGGCCTTAAATGACATTGGAGAGCTGATGCTTCTGTGTTTAAGGCACATTTTATCCATGTTCTGCTGCCAAAAGGAACAAACTACCCTTCACACTTGAGTTCTCAAAAAGAACATCTACTTTTAATCCCCCAAAAGTGAACTAAGTGGAACAGAATCCAGTTCTCTTTGCATTCATATTGCACCTGGAATCTGTAGTGAAGTCAGCTCTCCTTTAGGTACATTTTAGCTGTGACTGTTAGCTCAGTCTAAGAAAACAGCTTTGCATTTACAATGCATTTTCTACTGAATATGGTGAAAGCGTCAGAACAACTGGCTCGCTGGATCAAAACACTTACCTTGATCTTGTGTGGCTCCACAAACTCAGCGTAGGCGTTGAGGTAATTGACATTTTTGTCTCGTAGGGAAACTCTGTATCCCCAGTTCAATGAACCGATGTAGTTATTCACCGCAGTCCTCATCGTCTCCCAGTTGTGAGTCACTTTAATATAACAATATTTGATGAGAAAGTGAAACAGAAGAAGTCTGCATTAAGAGCAAAAAGTGGACATGCTTGAAAGCGAAAACTATACTACACATTGAATGTTGTAATTATCACTTGCCCAGTGTGTTCCTGAGTTCTCTGGTGTTAAATCACCCATTAACAATTATTTCATTAAAGTTATAACAGAGGACCCTCAAAATAGTCTTTCAAACCATTTCAAGATAAATGACTGCAACCTAGTCAGTGTAAAACATTTTTTAAAATAAATAATTTACTAAAATGCTTCCAGAGAAAGAGGAAACCAATGTGCAACTGAAATGTCTACAGAGTAGAAAACACAAAATTGCATCACAACTTTTACCACTCAGGGAAAATGGAGGCATGAAGAACTAACATTTGTACATCATCAAAACAGGCACTTTTTAAAACCATTTCTATCTGCAATGGCTCTATGATCTGGATTACAGACAAGAATTCAGTGTATCGTGTGCAGCTTCATATTCCCAGCCGTGTGGAATGTTACGACTGACCTTGATCGCTGAACTCCCAGCCGAACTTGCGGGCGTCCGCCATGGCGGTTCCTAGCAGAGCCGTCTGATGCATCAGTTTCTTAGGAATACAGCCCACATTCACACACGTCCCACCCAGACCTGGAGAGAGACCTCGCATTACCATCTTATAAGAAGTCATTTTTGATTATATACTTCTATGTCTGATTCTGATATTCTTACCCCAGGTTGTGCCCTTTGGTGTGGGAACAACATAATCCAGAACCATGACCTTCTTGCCCAAGGCCGCCGCTTCCTGTTTGGGAAGGAAGAGGATGTGTTCAAATCAAAATCATGTGCAAAACCCACAGAGCTGCCCATGTGTTAAGAGTTCCTACAGAGTTTGGCTAAATTAAACTAATGAAGTATCAGGTCTTCACACGTACTAATCAATAATATTTAATATTAATGATGATTTTGCTGACAACATAAAATTAAGCAACCTAAAAATTGTGTAATTCTGCAAATCATTTTAAACCCTAGAAAAATAAAATTCAGCAAATATAAAATATTGAAATAAAAAGGAGGTAAATGTATAAAACTCATAAATTATCTGAAGTTTAATATTACTGTTTATTACTAGGTATTGCATACACCAAATGTTTCCCCTTGTGTTCATTTAGTGGAAAAACTGCCTGAAGACGACGCATCTTGATCTGCATTTAAATTTTTCAAGTCAAAAGGCTAAAATAATTTCTTTTAGCTATAACAAGATGTAACACCGGGTGAATCCATGTAACTTGAGCCTCAGTTTGAGGTGACGCGTGTCCCGATTGACCTGACTTAGACACACACATACAGCATTTAAACGGCATTATAGATGAAGGATCTTTCTGCCTCCGTGTAATTTAACTCACCTTTGAACATGCCAGACCGCCAGAACCACCGCCGATGACGATGAGATCATAGTCGTACGCCTCACTCTCTTCACCCAACAGCTTCTGCAGGATGCCATCTTTGTGTGCCTGTTACCACAACAACCAGCCAATCATTAGGAGCATAAAAACAATGCTGATAACAGCCACCGTGAAGAGGCACTTGTGCATTATTCAGCTCTATTACCAAAGGTCTTTCCCACAGAGCCTCTTTACACGCGATTGTGAAAGGGCTTTTATAGACAGCTGACAGATCTACAGGCAGATACAGGCACGATGATCAGGCATTTCATATGTAGATCCCAAGAGTATGGATGCTACCAACATGCTGGAAGGCTCTGAGAAGTTGATCAATCATTTTAAAAATGAATTTGAGGCCACCAGTCGGCTAAAGGCCTGTAGAGTGCAATAGTCATTTCCGGAGGTTAAAAATCCATACATTTTCTCCATTAGGAAATAGATTAACAACTTTAAAACGTTTAAAAGACAGGCCTTCTGTGAGCTACGAGGTTGTTAATTGATGGTATTTGCTTCTGTTTAAGCTGTCAGCCAGCATCATTTCAGCTTAAATTTTAAAATAATCGTTTAACAGTGGAATTCCTGGTGAAAAACTACAGTACCCATGATGCTGTACAGAAAATGACACTAATCAGAGAGTTTGAGAAAAAAAAAGCAACATGCACCAAAAAAAAAAAAAAAAAAAAATCTTGCTAGCTCCACCACACTCCCATGAAGCACTGCAGATTACATAATGTGGGTTATGTGCAACAAACTTCCATATTCTGTAATACAGGTCTCACTTCCAACTTAGGTCTTTTGTATGTGCTTTGTTAAATATAGAGCCTCCTTCAAAGGAGCGAGCAAAGATGAGCATTACCAATGTTCCTCACATATGCAGTCGGATATCTAAAAGTGTATTTTTCCTTCTTCCCACTAACATTTAAACATTTAAAATCAAATAAGAGCAACAATAAAAGAACAAGCTAGGTGAACCGATTACCTTAAGTTCATAGATATTCGTATTGCCGTTAACACTTTCTTCGAGCGGATGCAACGAGACCGGTTTTCCTGTTTGTACGCGAGACGACTGGCATCTCTGGAGTCAATCTCTCGTCATATGTTTGCATATACATACTTTGCAATAAATTGTTTTTATTTAAATGTATTCAACATTTGTAAAATGAAGAGTTTTATTTTTCTCCATCGTTTTTAAGTCGATTAAGCCATTCACAATGGTTCCTGGGATTGTAGTTCTTTCCCCTCACTAGCCTTTAAGTACATGGTCTTGTATTTTTCTCCAATTTTCCAAATACCTTTCGCTTCAAAACTGTTTGTAATGTTATTATTCACCCCATAGCTGACTGGCTTGGTTTACATATTTAACAGACTTTTTCAAATCCCAATGAGAGAAATTAATAGAAAAAAAAAAAAAAAAAAAAAGACTTCCAGAACCAGCGCAGATGAAAAAGGGAGCGTGTGCTAATGCACTACACTGAGAACAAACTGTGCAAGAAAACACAAATGTGAAAGCAATTTGAAAAATCTAATTCATAACCGCATAAGCCCTGCAAGTTATATACAGAAAGATATATTAGAAAGCATTTTATTGCTTGTAATGCGTTTGTTTCCCAATATTTTTTTTATTTTTTATTAAAAAGCAATTTAGTTGAAAAATACTTGACTAAATGGCATGTTTAAATTAGTAAAATGAGAAAAGCAACTAGATATTATTGTAATATTAACTAATATTGGAAATTCCCAGCCTTAAGCATAATTCAGCATAATTACAGCATAATTCCAATCGAAATTTGATGAGTGAGAAGGTTCTTTCAGAGTGAAGCCAACACATTTCAGAACGAAACTGAAAGTCCTGCCCTAAGTCAATGACAGCAATTTTGTTAATAAGATGGGAAAATACCTTCTAGCAGACATGTGGAACAGTCATAAGCGCTTTAATGACCCTTTAATTACCTATACTTATTCTCATCTTCTACCACAGCTAAAATGAAAGGGTGTGTGTGTGTGTGTGTGTGTGGGTGCGGCAGAACGTTCACTGACCATGACAGTGAAGTCAAGCGAGATCGGCTTCAGAGTGGAAAACCAGCACAATGCACACTAAACACTGCACTTCCCAGAAAACTGTGCAAGAAATTATGCTTTTTAGCAAATGTAGTAGATCACTTGGGAATTCATCATTCTATAAAGTTAGTACGGTTTTATTCCATTAAATCTTTAAAAAGACATTTAAAAGTGAACAGTTCGCTTGAAGTGTCATTTTATGTCTGCAAGTTAACAAAACTAATTTCTGACGTCTTTGTTCTGTACAGACATTTATGAACACTAGGGGTGTAATGATACGATTCGATACAAACCGTGATACTGAACTCACGATACGATATGCATCACGATATTTTAAGCCAAAATAAAGGATAAAAAAAAAAAAACTAAATTATTATAATAAATAGGGGCGTAACGATACATTGTTAAACGACATAAAAATGTGACGATATGCATCGTTGATGGAAACTATATGATTCGCGATAGTTTCATCCAAGGCTCAACGTGCTGTAGTATTTATAAAGAATAATTCACTTAAACACAAATTTACAAATGTACCACAAATGTAAATTCTGTCATCAGGTACTCACGTCGTTTTTTTTTTTTTTGTTTAACTTCCAAACAAATGAAGATATTCTTTATGAAACCTGAGGGATTTTTGTCCCTCCATTTATAGTCCATTCCTCTCAAACTTAAAAGATCCAAAAATAATGTCATAAAGGCGTCTTAAACTAATCGAGTGTCTAATCCAAATCCAAGTCTTCTGAAGAGACCCGAACGATGAACGTCTGGGTTTACTACAGTATGCACCTCGTTGTGAATCTGTTCATTTAAAGCCATCGTGTTTCATCAGAAGAGTTGTATTTGGATTAAACCACTTTTGATTTATATATTTATATATATATATATATATATATATATATATTATATTATATAGTATATATTATGATATATATATATATATATATATAGATATATATATATATTATATATTATATATATATATATATATATATATAAAAACCCACTTCATTTGTGTTTGGAAGTTAAACAAAACAACATGAGGGTGAGTACATGACAATTTACATTTTTGGTGAATACTACCTTATAAATACAGCAAATGGAGCCTTTAATTATATCATTTACATCAACAATACATGGTCACATTTTTATATTTCGATATATCGATTAAGGTATCATTACACCCCTAATGAACACTTCTGCAGTATTTCAGAGCAAACTAATCAAACTATGGTTGGCTTTATAGAGGTCTACCTGGACAGAATAAATAATGCACAGACATTAGGATAAGACAAAAGTCTGGCCGGAGAGAGCAAGTCATGCAGAGATCAGACAGAAGAATCAGTACCTTCATGGTGTTGTCACAGCCTCCGATGTGTTTCTTGTTGATGAAGACATTGGGGACTGTTTTCTGCCCAGTCATCTCATGCAGCAAGTCCTGGTAGTTGGTTCCATCCTCTAAAACACATCAGACGTGATCAGTCAGGATCTCACCGCTCATGTTTCACATCTACACCACATGGGCGCCCCTCCAAGATGGATAATCTAATCAGGTTCGGATCTGGCACTGCTGGCCTGCTTCTGAAACTAATGTTTGGCTCCAAAGCAGCTAATAAGGTTAAAAGCCTTTCAGCAGAGAATCCATTATCAGTGTGATGCTACTAGCGTGAGGAGAACAGCAGTGCATGTACAGTGAGAAAGGCAAACATGAGACATGGTGGGGTGAGTTTGTAACACTGCAGTTGGAGTGACTCAGCAGGTCTGAAGACTTAAACATTAACTTCAGAGCAATGTTCAGAGAGTACATGCACAAGCACTTCAGCACATCCGTCAAGAGTCAATGAGGTAGTAAAACTTCAGTAACCTTAAATGTGGACATTACATAAAATCACATGCATGTGCAGTAATCTTGCATATCAGAAAGAACTTCAGGCAAAAACGTTCAGCAAAACAAAGTAAACATTGTTTTAAATGTGTAGTCGTATACTGTAAATCTCAGAACTGGCATCTGCAGACCGCAGAAATCATTAAAATATTCTCAAATAAAATAATTTGGCCCAATTGCTGTTGTAGGGCTGCACAATTAATACAATTTCTAATCATGATTACAATTACGGGCGCAACAAAAAGAGAAGAGTGTCCACTTACATTACTCAGTGTGCTTAGGACACACGTTTTTGACTTTCTACAAGTTAAGTGTTTGTCCATGGTTTTAAAATAACATTATAATACCATGCATATTTCTTTTTTTTAAATGTATAGTTTACATTTGCTATAGAAAAGCAATTAAAGGTGTTCAGGAAGAGTGCTGTCAGCTTATTTTCATATAAATATTATAGCATGCAGATGCTTCAAACAATGGTATAAAGCTATTCAAAACATTCAATGCGAATTGTGATAATCATAATTAATAAGTCGCAATTACAATTTCAAAGGGAATAATTGACAATTATGATGTCATTTGTGCAGCTCTAGTCCGGATGGATGAATACATACAGAGTAGGGTGCAAAAATGCTCATTTCACATTGGCTTTTTGTAATAATTTTTTTCTTGAATTTTAAATGTAAAAAACAAACAAACATTAAGTGTTAAAATGAATGAGTCATAATTTTTTTTTTTTTTTTTTTTTTTAAATGCAATGCCAGCTTGACAATGAGCTCTCTCTGATTTCCACCCATATCTACAAACCAGATTCCAAAAAAGTTGGGACACTGTACAAACTGTGAATAAAACCAGAATGCAATGATGTGGAAGTTTCAAATTTCAATATTTTATTCAGAATACAACATAGATGACATAGCAAATGTTTAAACTGAGAAAATGTATCATTTTAAGGGAAAAATAAGTTGATTTAAAATTTCATGGCATCAACACATCTCAAAAAAGTTGGGACAAGGCCATGTTTCCCACTGTGTGGCATCCCCTCTTCTTTTTCTAACAGTCTGCAAACGTCTGGGGACTGAGGAGACAAGTTGCTCAAGTTTAGGAATAGGAATGTTGTCCCATTCTTGTCTAATACAGGCTTCTAGTTGCTCAACTGTCTTAGGTCTTCTTTGTCGCATCTTCCTCTTTATGATGCGCCAAATGTTTTCTATGGGTGAAAGATCTGGACTGCAGGCTGGCCATTTCAGTCCCCGGATCCTTCTTCTACGCAGCCATGATGTTGCAATTGATGCAGTATGTGGTCTGGCATTGTCATGTTGGAAAATGCAAGGTCTTCCCTGAAAGAGACGACGTCTGGATGGGAGCATATGTTGTTCTAGAACTTGGATATACCTTTCAGCATTGATGGTGCCTTTCCAGATGTGTAAGCTGCCCATGCCACACGCACTCATGAACCCCATCCCATCAGAGATGCAGGCTTCTGAACTGAGCGCTGAGAACAACTTGGGTTGTCCTTGTCCTCTTTAGTCCGGATGACATGGCGTCCCAGTTTTCCAAAAAGAACTTCAAATTTTGATTGGTCTGACCACAGAACAGTTTTCCACTTTGCCACAGTCCATTTTAAATGAGCCTTGGCCCAGAGAAAACGCCTGCGCTTCTGGATCATGTTTAGATATGGCTTCTTTTTTGACCTATAGAGTTTTAGCCGGCAACGGCGAATGGCACGGTGGATTGTGTTCATGACAATGTTTTCTGGAAGTATTCCTGAGCCCATGTTGTGATTTCCATTACAGTAGCATTCCTGTATGTGATGCAGTGCACTGCCCATCTTGACTTCTGAGAGACACTGCCACTCTGAGAGGCTCTTTTTATACCCAATCATGTTGCCAATTGACCTAATAAGTTGCAGATTGGTCCTCCAGCTGTTCCTTACATGTACATTTAACTTTTCCGGCCTCTTATTGCTCCCTGTCCCAACTTTTTTGGAATGTGTAGCTCTCATGAAATCCAAAATGAGCCAATATTTGGCATGACATTTCAAAATGTCTCACTTTCAACATTTGATATGTTATCTATATTCTATTGTGAATAAAATATAAGTCACAATTTGTACAGTGTCCCAACTTTTTTGGAATCGGGTTTGGTGGAATGTGGAAATAATCAGTTTGTGGACTGAAGAAGAATAGAAAAGGCAGTGACTGGCACTTCCTCCATTACTCCATTTCACGCTCAAAGGAATTATATTAAAACATTACTGATCTATAGTGATCGTTCTCTTACCCATCAGGTCCAGCTCTATGGTATTACACTTGACATTCAGCTCTTTAAAGAGATCCTTCACCTGAAAACACAGAAATCCCTGTATGTTAGTCATTTAACTCAAGCATTACATTTAGCAGAAAAAGATCCATTTAAATACATGCAATTGTGTGACTTGCGTGCATGAAACCTCAAGTCATACGTGAAGTACCTTAATGTTATGTACAAAAATATAAACGAGTAGTTTTATCTAACTACTTTATACCCAATCATTCATAACCTGCTGGTTCAGTTGAGGTTGCATCAGTAGTTTATTCTGAACTCAAAGTGTAAGATCAAATCATCGGACACGATTTACAGAGCAAAACCAGCACATTTACCTCTCTGTGATTCGTAAAATAATTAGCAAACACCAATTAGTCCATTCATGAACGTCACAGCACTTCAACACACACTTGCCTGGTTCGGTCTAGAGATGCTCGACATCACAGGATCAGAGCTTTTACATTAGTGAAGCGTTATCAGCCATTAATGGAGATTTAATTGTGAATGTTAATTTCCACCAATTCTGTTACTTTTGCCTTTTTTTAATGTTAACTAAAAGTGATACTGCTGGATCACAGCATTGATTTAACCATTTAAGAGCTTGATTTCTTGTATAATGTTTTTTTTATTAGACCTTTAAACAGTTTTGTATTTAAACATATGTCTATAGGAGATCAAAAACTAATAACAACCTAGATTTCTTACTGTGCATTATAAATGCTCTGATCACTATATGAACATGACACTGACAAACTATTGGTTTTAGTTTAGTACATACAAATATAGGATGATTTATTTGGCCATATGAATTTACAAGATATTTTCCAGCAAATTAAGAGTAGTTTAGAAACATGTGAACAAAGTTGTAATAACTTTATAAGTTGCATCCACAAAATGCTTCAAAACAAAAAGATAGAACAGCAGAATAAAACCGTACATACCAAATTAAAGGGACAGTTCACCCAAAAATACAAATTCTGTCATTTACATCCCAAAGGAAGATATTTTGAAGGACCGCATTTCATCCATACTATGAAAGTCAATAGGGCACTACAACTATTGGGTTACCAATCTTACCATCTTATTTTGTATTCAGCAGAACAAAGAAAGTTATACAGGTTTGGAACCACTTGAGGGAGAGTAAATGGTGAACTAGCAACTGTTTTAGGGTGAACTGCCCCTTTAAGAAATCACCTAAATAGACACTCGGCTTCTTTGACCAACCGTCTTACATGGCAGGACTGCTTTGAGGAGATATTAGTTAAGTTTAAGAGGACGGATCTTCACTCACCTTGACGCAGAAAGGACAGAAGCTCTTGCTGAACACCAGCACTTGACTGGAATCGATCAGCTCTTTGATTTTCAATCGGATCTGCTCGCGACCCGCGTCATTCTCGATGGGCGGCATGATGATCAATAACCGGTCACGGATCAATATTCCGCTCTTTTCCCGCTACCTGAGTCGATTATTATTATTACAGTTAAGCTCAATCTCAACATAAACTCATGATGTGACAATAACTAACATGATAAATAAGATTAAAATCACTCGTCCGTAGTCATTACGGCAACTTCATCTCGCGCCGCCGCCGAATGACGCTCCGCCGCCGCGCGCGGCTCTTACATAAGACCCCACGAGTCTGACCCGCATGCGCCTGAGTGAAAATCATCCCACATCCTTCCCTTGATATCATCCGCGTGTTGTCTGTTATGGCTGTAAAATGACGAGGAAACAATTAGAAAAAAAACGATTTCAAGGGAATGTGAATCCCTCTAACACATTGATAATTTATGTAAACATAATATACTATGATTTACTATCATTCATATTATTTAATAATGTAAAACTGTCTAAAAACAACCAGGCAGTATTTTTAGACGCCTCACAGTGTTTGACACGGTCACATGCGCCACCTGGTGACTGAAACTGGAGCTCTGCAACTAATTCACATAAAATGTACTAGTTAAAAGTAAAACTAAACAAATTTTAATTCAATTAATGATATGTTTGACTTTATAATAGTTTGTTGTTGTTAAGTTGTGCTGTATTTCTAGTGTGGTTTGTCAAATAACCGCTAGATGGCGCAAGTGCTACATTTTTTACTGTTCATTTTTTAAATCTTTTTTTGTTGTACAGTTCGCTGAAATATTCAGCAATAGGTGCATTTTCAAAAGAACAAATATTCAATGTAGTTTCTAAATTATTATTATTTTTTAAATTAAATTATAAAATATAGCATCACACTGCATATTTAACAGTTATCCGGAAAATATTCCTGTCATTGCATAACATGCCATAAAGACCAATAACCATTAAAATGAGCAATAATCATATTACAGAACATGAATCTTCTGCCCAAAACAAGGCCATTGAGCGGATGAATGATCAGTGATTTAACAGAGTTGTGAGGCTGTAAACGATGGTTTATGGTTTCTGTGTTAGATAAGCAGGTCGAGCTGTTGATCATCAGCACTGTTCTCGTCTCACAGCTGCAGACTTTGAGTTCACTGTCAGATCAGATCAACAGGGTTTTATTGAATGACGTTCCCTCTTTTGTTCAAAGGCAAACACACTAGAGATTCAAACAGAAGACAAACTATTCTTTGGCAAACAATGACTCTCAGTCATATTGAATCCTCACATGTACTGGTTTATTGTGGCAAATCTGGATCTATTATACTATATGTCTAATTAGTTTTAGAAACTTTGCAAGCAATAAATATACGGGTGTTAGAAAGAGAAATGTCAGTTATTCATTATTAATATATAATACGCTTTTACTGCATTGATTTGAAATATTTCAACAGTGAGAACAAAACATGAGCTGAAATGAGTTTTGCTTGTTTTATATCCAATATACACTATATTGCCAAAAGTTTTGGGATGCCTGCCTTCATGCACATGAACTTTAATGACATCCCATTCTTAATCCGTAGGGATTAATATGGAATCTCAGCTCTAACAGCTTCAGCTCTTCTGGGAAGGTTTTCCACAAGGTTTAGGAGTGTGTTTATGGGAATTTTTTACCATTCTTCTAGAAAGCACATTTGTGAGGTCAGGCATTGATGTTGCACGAGAAGGCCTGGCTTCTCCCAAAGAGAATCCCAAAGGTGCTCTATTGGGTTGCGGTCAGGACTCTGTGCAGGCCAGTCAAGTTCCTCCACACCAAACTCGCTCATCCATGTCTTTATGGACCTACGCTTTGTGCACTGGAGCGCAGTCATGTTGGAACAGGAAGGGGTCATCCCCACACCATAATCCCCCCTCCACCAAACTTTACACTTGGCACAATGAAGTCAGGAAAGTACCGTTCTCCTGTCAACCGCCAAACCCAGACTCATCCATCGGATTGCCAGACAGAGAAGCGTGATTGGTCACTCCAGAGAACACGTCTCAGTCCAGTGGCAGCATGCTTTACACCACTGCATCCCACGCTTTGCATTGCACTTGGTGATGTAAGGCTTGGATGAGCTGCTCGGCCATGGAAACCCATTCCATGAAGCTCTCTACACACTGTTCTTGAGCTCATCTGAAGGCCACAGAAGTTTAGAGGTCTGTAGTTATTGACTCTGCAGAAAGTTGGCGACTTCTGCGCAATGTGACCCTCAGCATACGCTGACCCCACTCTGTGATTTTACGTGGCCTACTACTTCGTGGTTGAGTTGCTGTTGTTCCCAATTGCTTCCACTTTGTTATAAAACCACTAACAGTTGAGCGTGGAATATTTAGTAATGAGGAAATTTCAAGAATGGACTTATTGCACAGGTGGCAACCTATCATGTTACCACGCTTGAATTCACTAAGCTGATAATGATACAAATGTTTTCATTTTGCTTCCTAACTGAGTTTAGAAGCACATATACACTGAATAAAAATGTTCATAAATAAAGAAATAAAGCAATAAATCAAAATGTGGCATCAAAGAAACATTGCCAGATGAACACGTTCACCTCCTTCATTTACTCCATCCCTAAACTGATCTCCTGATGTCCACTGAGGAGTCTTCCGCCTTTGTTACCATGGTGACAGTCAATCATTCCCATAACAAGAGAAAACAGATATGACAGCATGTCCCTCGTCTGCCGCTCCTCTAATCACACACACATCTGTCTTTAGTTCCTGTTCACTCCTCTTCTCTGATTCTCCTCCATTTATCCAGAATGAGTCTCTCAGATGGAGACAAATATGATCAGCAGCGACTAAACACACACACAGATGCTGCAGAAGACTGATGCTGTGATTCATCTGCGTCTTTTCATACACACACACACACACACACACACACACACACACACACACACACACACACACACACACACACACACACACACACACACACACACACACACACACACAGACAAAGGAGGGAATAGCAAATGATTACATGCACACAAATGACATCAAATCATAAGGATCCATTGACTGTGGCTTCATCAAAGAGAAACGTTTTCTTTCGTCAGTCTGTTTTCAAGCAGCAGTTGAACATGTCGGGGGTTTCTGATCTCACAAATGCCATAACAAGCTTCATGAATCACAAAATGTCCCCACAAAGATGGGAATATCCAAAATCCTTGTCCTTGTGGGGACAATTTTTGGTCCCCATGAGGAAAACATCTTATGAATCATATTAAGTTATGTTTTTTTTTAATTAAAAAATGCAGGAAGTTTACTATGATGGGTAGGTTTAGGGGTAGGGTTAGTGTAAGGGGATAGAATATACGGTTTGTACAGTATAAAAACCATGTTTGTTATGTCTATGGAATGTCCCCATAAAACATGGAAACACAACGTGTGTGTGTGTGTGTGTGTGTGATCTGAATGTTGAGATGTGAAAGTGTCTCAGATGTCAGCAGTCATGCTCAGCCTGTGTTTGAGGAACACTTCACTCAATCAGAGCAAATGGACTGAAGCGCTGCATACTGTCACACACACTCTCTGACCACACACATCTATACTAACCATCATCACACACATTCTCACTGTATGTGGAATAGCATATAGTTACACTTTATTGACAAAAGTTTTAGGACGCCTGCCTTTACATGTACATGGAATTTAATGACATCTCATTCTTAATCTTTAGGGTTTAATATGGAGTTGGCCCACCCTTTGCAGCGATAACAGCTTCAACTCTTTTGTCTTCTTGTGTTTATGGAAATTTTTGACCATTCTTCTAGAAGCGCATTTGTGAGGTCAGGCACTGATGTTGGACGAGAAGGCCTGGCTCGCAGTCTCCGCTCTAATTCATCCCAAAGGTGTTCTATCGGGTTGAGGTCAGGACTCTGTGCAGGCCAGTCAAGTTCCTCCACACCAAACTCGCTCATCCATGTCTTTATGGACCGACGCTTTGTGCACTGGAGCGCAGTCATGTTGGAACAGGAAGGGGCCATCCCCAAACTGTTCCCACAAAGTTGGGAGCATGAAATTGTCCAAAAGGTCTTGGTATGCTGAAATGTCTTGGTATGCTGTATGGTAAGAGTTCCTTTCACTGGAATTAAGGGGCCAAGCCCAACCCCTGAAACCCCCACACCATAATCCCTCCTCCACCAAACTTTACACTTGGCACAATGCAGTCAGGCAAGTCCCATTCTCCTGGCAACCGCCAAACCCAGACTCGTCCATCGGATTGCCAGACAGAGAAGCGTGATTGGTCACTCCAGAGAACATGTCTCCACTGCTCTAGAGACCCCACTCTGTGATTTTACGTGGCCTACCACTTTGTGGCTGAGTTGCTGTTGTTCCCAATTGTTTCCCCTTTGTTATAATACCACTAACAGTTGAGCGTGGAATATTTAGCAGTGAGGAAATTTCACGAATGGACTTATTGCACAGGTGGCAACCTATCATGTTACCACGCTTGAATTCACTGAGCTTCTGAGAGCGACCCATTCTTTCACAATTAGGTGCTGTTCCCATACCATCACAGCGTGGTGCTGAATTAGGTGCTGTTCCCATACCATCACAGCGTGGTATGGGAACAGCACCAGTCATGACTGCAAAGCCCTGCAAAGAGTCGTGCGCTTATCCGAGCGTATCTCAGGGTCAGCTCTCCCGTCTCTGCAGGACGTCTACACCAAACGCTGCAAAGGTAGAGCTACTAAGATCATCAAGGACTCTAATCACCCTGCAAACCCTCATTTCACGCTGCTGCCATCTGGTAAGCGCTTCCGAAGCCTGATGGCCAAAACTGAGACTCAGGAGGAGCTTCTTCCCCCAGGCCATCAGACTCCTGAACTCAGTCACTTGACCATCGACATACTGACATTGCACTGCACTTTCTGTTCTCGTTGTTACTGTGTAACAACCTGTTATAAACCTGTTTGCACATTATACTCTTTATACATTTGTTAACCACATATTTATCTACAAGTCTACAGTTTACTCACTGCACAGTTTACTTCACTTATTTTATTCCACTTCTTTATTTTTATTTATTTTTTTCTTGACTTGATTTATTTGACTTATATACATATATATATATATATATATATATATATATATATATATATATATATATATATATATATATATATATATATAGTACTTTTTTTATTCTATTTCTATTATAATTTCCTCCTTGTGTTTTTAACTGTGAATTTGCACTGTCCATGGAGCAGACCTGTTTACATTTCACTGCCGGTTGTATATTCTGTATATAACTGTGTATGTGACAAATAAAACTCTTGAATCTCTTGAATCTCTTGAATCACAAATGTTTGCAGGAGCATCTGAATGCCAAGGTGCTTTTATTTTTTTTACACCTGTGGCCATGGAAGTGATTGGAACACCTGAATTCAATGATTTGGAGGAGTGTCCCCATTCTTTTGGCAATATAGTTGTAAGGGTGGATCCTCTACAGCGGTTCTGACTGCAGGGTTGCCGAATGACTAAAGAAACGTTATCAGCAAGATGATAGAAAACTGTAAATTTCTTCGTCTTTACCACCCACTGCAGCTTATACCAACGACGGAAATAAGCGCAGTTGCAATAACTAAACGTGTGGGAGAGCGTTGCTATAATGTGACTATATTGTATTGCAATAGGTAACACTTCAAAGTCAATACCAAATCAAAACTAGTTAGCACATCATTTGTAATTGAAAGAATTTAATGACAAAATCTAGTTATGGTTACACTTAAAATAGTTACAAAATAAATGTATGAGATGATGAAAACTTATACCATTAATCGTACCCAGCATGAATTTTACCTGAGATAGAGAGAGAGAGGAGGAAAGAGAGAGAGAGAGAGAGAGAGACAAAGAAGAGAAGAGAGCAAAGAAGAGAAGAGCCAAAGAGAAGCCCCCAAGAAGAGAGAGCGAGAGAATAAAAGAGACAGAGCAACAGTTACAATCTTCTTTTATCTATTCCCTGACCATGTGACTGAAACCCTAATGTGAGCCATTCAAACTGACCAATCAGACCAAACTTCCCCCACGGTGTTACAGGTGTGACACACATTTGGCCTACAGGCCTTCAGCATTTCTTTGTCTTTAGGAAGTCCAAATGGCCCTCCTGGAGAGAGATGGGGGTTGAAAACAGTAAAGCAAATGTCTTTGTTCATTTTCAAAAATCAAATATCTTTGATTATTTTCAATTCTTTCATAGTGTATGTATAGTATGCAATAGTATGTAGTACTGTATCTCACAATGCAATGCACTTCACTTGACCTTCTAAAATTGGATTAAAAATACTAAGTAATAACACAAACTATGTGGTGAGATCATGTGACCACTGCGTTTGACATATTAATCATAATGCATAATGTTTCTTATACTATATATAAATAAATAGTAGTGCAGTATTTAGTGAACTAGTATTCCACTCTATGACTGCATTGCTGATTGGATTTGGGGTCACATGTTTTCTCACGGATCACCTCAACTGTGCGGCATTAAAAGAAACACATCTTCGATTGGTTAACCTTCACCCTTCCTTCACGGGTCTGTTAATCTTGTTAGACACAATTACTAATGGATGACAGAGTTACAGTAGCACACTCTTTAGTACACGTTTAAAAGGAGTAGGCTACTTAATACACACTACACAAAATTGTAATGATGATAGTTGAAATTGAATACATTTAAAATATATTAACTTTAAAAGGATTAAAGGTGCAGTGTGTAGTATTTATGAGGATCTAAATGCAATATAATATACATAATGTCTTCAGTGGTGTATAAAGACCTTCCATAACGAACAGTTATGTTTTAATTACTTTAGAATGAGCCATTTCTATCTACATACACCGCGGGTCCACTTACGGTGAAGTCTGCATTTTGCACTGCCATGTTTCTACAGTAGCCCTAAAGGGACAAACTGCTCTACAGAGCGCTAGCTACTCTCTGCTGTCTCAGACGACATCTTTGTCCTGTGTTGGCCACCGTAGCTTCTCTATGTGCTTCTAAAGAGAGGGGTGAGATGCAGGGTGGGCCAAGTGAATTGACAAGTGAAGTGGGCCCAGACTTTTATTAACTTAAATTTATAACAAAAGAGGCAGGTTTTTGAAAGGAACTCTCTATATTTACAGGGCTCAATGCAAAGGAGCTTTACTGCAGGTTCATTCTGGTCCAGATTTTTACTTAATTATTAGTACTTCAATAAATATTAAGACAAGTAATCAGTCAGTAAGAACAAATGACAAGCAATAGCACAAACAAATAGAATTAGGGCAGGACTGAGGGGTCTGGGGGCCCCTGGGCTTGAGTTTATGTTTGGGCCCTACCTATGCTACAAATGACCTCAACTTGAACACCATTATAAAGTAACACAAAATACACAAAAAATTCAATATGCTTTGAGGTTCCTAGAACAATTAATATGCAACATGCCTAGCCTAGTCAAAGTTTAGAGGTAATATTAAATAGACATTATAATACAATAAAATAAAGGATGTGTGTCTCAGTCGAGAGAAGATCAAAACCCTGAAATAACACTGAGCAATAAAGCCATGCAGGGATGAACAATATTTTTTAAATGTATTGTCATACCTATGAAATAAAGTGCTGCTCAGATGCGGCATGAATGATTTACACTGCAGTTGCATAGTGTTGGTGTAATGTCTGTAACTTCCCATAACACCTGATGTACTCGTTACATCATAAGAAGAATTGCATCTACACTAATGTGAGTCTCTCTGTTTATCCCGAGGTTTACTGCAGTCAGCCGGATCCGGGCCGTATCCAGATCAGACTGTGGACCTGCGCCTGGACATGACCAACGCATCCCTGAAATGTCTGCAGAGAGCGTGTCAATTAAACTTCCCCCGTAAAAATGCCGCATCGACACGACATCCTCATTAAACCCGTCTCCGGCGTGACGACTCCAATCTGTCAAACAATCTTACGAATATCTATTTACCTAATATGACTTAAGACCTGCAATGTTGCCAGAATTATAATCATACACTGTTTGTTCGTCGGCCAGAGGAGAACTGGCATCCCGACTGAGCCTGGTTTCTCCCAAGGGTTTTTTCTCCATTCTGGCCCTGAAGGAGTTTTGGTTCCTTGCCACCGTCGCCTCTGGCTTTTGGCTTGCTCAGTTGGGGACACCTAAATCTCATCTATATTACCGATCTGCCCGCATTGACACTATATGATACTGAAATTAGCTGGATAACATCACCGTTTCACCAGAACGGCTGTACAAATTCTGTTGCATTATTTTCCTGTTAACAATGTGAAGCTGCTTTGAAACAATTGGACTTGTAAAAAGCGCTATATAAATAAAGGTGACTTGACTTTACTTAAAACAATAGTGGATTTAACATCAAAATTTCACATCTTATGTTAAAATGTATTGTAACCTTCTCCGTTTAAATACATTGGTCAGTTCAAGAATAATTTATGCAATTTTATATTATTTATTTGAAAGAATTAAAAGAGCAGTTTCATGTCTATCTTTATATTGTTCAACTGGTCGAGGTTGATATGGGATTTAGAAAGTAATTAGTAATAAGTAATGGAACATTTTTAGAAAGAGATTATTAGTAAAGTAATCTAATTACAGTGTTGAAGATGTAATTAGTAGCTAGTAATTCATTCAATAATAGGCTACCTACTTAAAAAAAAAAAAACACAGATGAAACTAAAACCACCAGTAGGTGGCGGCAAGTCACCGTCTTAAAGAGTGAGTTGAATCCTTCACTCAACCAATTCGCTCAAAGTGCTAATTTATTTAACTTAGCAAACGACTGTATTTATGAATGATAGCCTAAATAAATCATTTGCTCATCTGACTGAGGATCTTTGAGGAACAAAACACAGTGTTGCTCGGAGACGCAATAGCAATGTTGCTATTTGTTCTGTTTTCTTTGATAGAGCAAAAACAGAACGTGTCTATGGAAGTTACTCAGTAACTTATGTTTTTCTGAACTGTTTTCACAGTGCAGATGTTCGGAAAGACAGCCCTGTTGCTCGTATGATGATAACTCACAGATATATGTTATAAATATAAAGGAACTCATTAAATAGATTTTTGACGACATTTCTGCACCGCTATGGCAGTGAGACGGGAGAGAGCGCTCAAAACCCTTCAGATCGCATAGTTTAGTGGAAAAATAACAGAAACGAGCATTCTCAAGAAATGACGTGTGAACATGAGAAGCAAAAGCGAACCGTCTAGACGCGACTCTCTGTTATGGAAGGCCATAAAGACAAATATTTCTTTAGACATTACGTGTACAGATGTTATAACGTGTGTGCACGTAACGTCTAAAGAAATATTTGTCTTTATGGCGTTCCATACTCTCGCGTGCAGAGAAAACCCTAACGGTTTAAAATCGTTTGATGCTTAAACTGAAAAAAAGAGACTTAAATCAGGCTTTCTAGCTTCTAAATAACAAGCAGATTTTTTTGATAGCAAGCAACCGAAAACCATGAGCTCTCTCAAACTTTGGCGCTGATATACTGAAATTGGTTATTTGGCGTGGGGCCAGAGTGGGCCAAGCTTCTGATTGGGTGGGCCAGGCCCCCCCTGACCGTGGAGCCGGGCCTGGTGAGCGGTGTGTGACTGCAATTCACAACCTCACCGCTGGATACCGCTAACATTTACACACTGCACCTTTAAAACATAGCCTAATCATTTAAAAATGTAAAACTTTTGATTTGACATTATTATTACATTGCAATTTTTTAAACGTGTGCTTAATTGTGTTAAGAAACATGAAAGTGTGCTCTCTTTATGTATTCTTAAGTGGCCTTTTATTTCATTAATATTATATCATCTGCACTTACATACTACAAGTGCACATTAGATACATGCTTTTCTTTTTCACAAAGGTAGGCCTATATTTGATTATTTTTCTCTCACTTGTCCTGCAATGGAAAATGTGACAGTAAACTTGACATTTCTGGTGTTTTATTGCTGTGAATATATGACAGTTTTTTCCTGAACATTAAGTTTTGTGTGTGAAAGTCTAGCTCAGGAGGCGAGCCCATAAATAAAACATTGCGAAATCTCTCTCTCTCTCTGTTATTTTGGCTGTATATTCGGTAGGTGTAGCTCTCGCACGGTCACAGGCAGCGTGTCATTGTCAATGTCCTTCCCCGGTGAGCGGCTGTCAAATCGAACCAATCAAGAGCCGCTGTTCAGGCATTCGCTCGCGCTCTCGTTCTTAGAATACATTCTCATTAGCACCCCCACTGACCCAGAAATAAACATTCCATCATATTTCAGGTTCGCTCCCGCCCGAGTGACGGCCTCCCCGCCGCTCCTTTGATCTGAGAGTGATTCATGCAAATTTAAAACAGAAGGAAAGCAGCGCAGCGTCCTTGAGTTCACTCACAACACTGTCCATGAGGTTCTAGAAAGTGAATGTCACTGACATGTGGACCTTATAATCTTTATATGCACTACACTTAAAAGTAAAGCTTCCAAAAGGACCATTTTATGGATGGAATAACCATTTTAGTTTCCACCAAGAACATTTTGTGCACTGAAAATGTTTCTTGTCAGAACAATATGCCAATAAAGAACCTTTATTTTTAAGTCAATATTCGTGGTGTTGGCCAATATAGAGGGATTCGTTTCAGAAACACTCGCTCTAAGTATGAGAACTGATAAATGCTGGCATCTGTCTGACTATTTGAATATAGGTCTGGTTCACATTGCAGGTTATTGATTGACATGTACAGTACGAACTGCAGTTTCTTATCTGAAATGTTTTAGGCTACAGCACAATATCAGCATGGGAAAAAAATAAGGTAAAATTTTATTTTACAGTGTCCTTGTTACACTGGGTTAAAAACAACCCAAGTTGGGTTGAAAACGGACAAACCCAGCGGTTGTATTACATGTTTGCTCAACATACTGGGCAGTTTTATTTAAACCAACTTATGGCTGGCTTAAAATGAACCTAAAATAGGTTGGAAATTAAAAATTAGACATAATTTAAGGCAACAATAATAATCAAAAGGTGAACATTTATTAATAAGCAATTAAATACATGTTTATTGTTTAATTTTGATTCATATAACTTCTTAGTTAATTTATTAAACATATTAATAAATGTTCATTTCCAACATACTGCGGGTTCATTTTAAGCAAGCAATACAGTAATTTTTAAACAATAGCTGAGTTAAATAAAACTGCCCAGCATGTTGAGCAAACATTTATCCACCGTGTTAAAACAACCCAATCGCTGGGTTTGACCATTTTCAACCCAACTTCGGTTGTTTTTAATCAAGATTTTTTTTTTTTAGAGTGTATATGTACTGTAGTAATAGCTATAAATTATGCATAATTGCATGCAACTAACCCCAAACCAAGCCTAATCTTAACCCTTCAGTAAATATAAATGTAGTTCATTATTACTCAGTACATAAATGTATGTATGTACACTAAGACACCTTAAAAGTGTATAAATAATTCAAATAATAGTTCAGTGATGTGGAAAATGTATGCAGATTTTCTGATCAGAATTTCTGTCCATCCAATATAATAATGTTTCACAGACAGAAAACAAAATGTAGAAAATAAAGCATAATATACAGTTTTGCTCATAATTTACTTGCTATTAAGTGCTTCAAAAAGTCTGAATGCATTTCAAGAATTTGCTATCACTAAACATCAAACCAGTGATCAAATCTTCAAATCTTCCTCAAATTTCTGTTTTAAGTGTGGCGCTGTCTGCTGGAGGAAGCAGAACTTTACCTAATGTGGCCTTGCTAGACCTTCAATTAAATATTATATTTACTCCCTGAGAGGTGCTGATGCATTATTTATGGAAACGCTGTCAGTTGGTCACTGGCGGAGCGAGTGCAGTGGACGGAGGCGGACGGTCCATTTGTAGGCTGTCAGATGGAGTTATTGAGTCTGACAGATGATTATTAGTTGGATAGTTTTGTTCTGAATGAGTGACTCTCACAAACCTGTCAAGAACATGCCTGGCTCATTTCACCTGAAAATAAAGAGAAAGAAAGGAAATTAAACCATTTTTATGACCATTATATATATAATTTTAGAATATTTATACACAAATGGAGTATTGTTGATATTACTTTTTTTTTTTTAAACAAGTTTAAATGTGCAATATATATAAGCGAAATATAATCTGGACATGAGATTTGTATTAATATTATGATTCAGCACATTCAGAGCCCTGAAATCCTGCGGTCAATCACAGCAACATTCTCACTATCAAAGACTTCCTCAGATTAGACACCTAAAATAATAATAATAATAATAATAATAATTAAAACAAGATCATGCCATCATGTGCCACACCAGATGTGATGCCAATTATGGCAAAACAGAACATAATGCACCAGTTCAAATGTGCTGAATGAGACAATAACTACAGTAAAATATTTTCAGAAGACTTAATACAGAATATACTTTAATGATCATTTTGACACAATCAAAATCAGTGATTTCATGCATCATTATATCATCATCATATGAAAGGGAATATTGAGAATTGTTTCATCATACATGTCAAAAGGTGATGAAGTAAAAAAAATAAAATAAAAATAAAATTGTAACACTCAGCATCACAAAGAATGTCTTGAATGTGTTTTGAATGCATATGCCTGTTGACGGTCAGGGGACCGTAACGTTGCAAATAAAGCTATTTTTGATACTTTTGTAAGTAGATAATGTGCGGGACTTTCTGTTGTTTTTTTGATTTTTGACCTTTTTTGATTCTTTCTCCTACGCACCTGTCCATTACCTGCAGGTGTGCGAGGGTAATTGTTCATTGATTGTTTCAATGTTGTAAATAAAACAAGGATTATTAGAGTACATTTCACAAGAAAATACACTCTAAAAATGCTGGGTTAAAAACAACCCAAGTTGGGTTCAAAAAAATTGACTAACCCAGCGATTGGGTTGTTTTAAGCAAACATTTAACCCAACTGCTGGGTTAAAACAAGGATTAATAGAGTGCATTTCACAAGAAAATACACTCTAAAAAATGCTGGGTTAAAAACAACCCAAGTTGGGTTCAGAAAAATGGACTAACCCAGCGATTGGGTTGTTTTAAGCAAACATTTAACCCAACTGCTGAGGTGTACGAGGGTAATTGTTCATTGATTGTTTCAATGTTGTAAATAAAACAAGGATTATTAGAGTACATTTCACAAGAAAATACACTCTAAAAAATGCTGGGTTAAAAACAACCCAAGTTGGGTTGAAAAAATGGACTAACTTAGCGATTGGGTTGTTTTAAGCAAACATTTAACCCAACTGCTGGGTTAAAACAAGGATTATTAGAGTACATTTCACAAGAAAATACACTCTAAAAAATGCTGGGTTAAAAACAACCCAAGTTGGGTTCAAAAAATGGACTAACCCAGCGATTGGGTTGTTTTAAGCAAACATTTAACCCAACTGCTGGGTTAAAACAAGGATTATTAGAGTACATTTCACAAGAAAATACACTCTAAAAAATGCTGGGTTAAAAACAACCCAAGTTGGGTTCAAAAAAATTGACTAACCCAGCGATTGGGTTGTTTTAAGCAAACATTTAACCCAACTGCTGGGTTAAAACAAGGATTAATAGAGTGCATTTCACAAGAAAATACACTCTAAAAAATGCTGGGTTAAAAACAACCCAAGTTGGGTTCAGAAAAATGGACTAACCCAGCGATTGGGTTGTTTTAAGCAAACATTTAACCCAACTGCTGAGGTGTACGAGGGTAATTGTTCATTGATTGTTTCAATGTTGTAAATAAAACAAGGATTATTAGAGTACATTTCACAAGAAAATACACTCTAAAAAAATGCTGGGTTGAAAAAATGGACTAACCCAGCGATTGGGTTGTTTTAAGCAAACATTTAACCCAACTGCTGGGTTAAAACAAGGATTATTAGAGTACATTTCACAAGAAAATACACTCTAAAAAATGCTGGGTTAAAAACAACCCAAGTTGGGTTGAAAAAAATGGACTAACTTAGCGATTGGGTTGTTTTAAGCAAACATTTAACCCAACTGCTGGTTAAAACAAGGATTATTAGAGTACATTTCACAAGAAAATACACTCTAAAAATGCTGGGTTAAAAAAACAACCCAAGTTGGGTTCAAAAATTTACTAACCCAGCGATTGGGTTGTTTTAAGCAAACATTTAACCCAACTGCTGGGTTAAAACAGGATTAATAGAGTGCATTTCACAAGAAAATACACTCTAAAAAATGCTGGGTTAAAAACAACCCAAGTTGGGTTCAGAAAAATGGACTAACCCAGCGATTGGGTTGTTTTAAGCAAACATTTAACCCAACTGCTGAGGTGTACGAGGGTAATTGTTCATTGATTGTTTCAATGTTGTAAATAAAACAAGGATTATTAGAGTACATTTCACAAGAAAATACACTCTAAAAAATGCTGGGTTGAAAAAATGGACTAACCCAGCGATTGGGTTGTTTTAAGCAAACATTTAACCCAACTGCTGGGTTAAAACAAAGGATTATTAGAGTGCATTTCACAAGAAAATACACTCTAAAAATGCTGGGTTAAAAACAACCCAAGTTGGGTTCAGAAAAATGGACTAACCCAGCGATTGACTAATCCCAGCGATTGGGTTGTTTTAAGCAAACATTTAACCCAACTGCTGAGGTGTACAAGGGTAATTGTTCATTTATTGTTTCAATGTTGTAAATAAAACAAGGATTATTAGAGTACATTTCACAAGAAAATACACTCTAAAAAATGCTGGGTTAAAAACAACCCAAGTTGGGTTAAAAAAATGGACTAACCCAGTGATTGGGTTGTTTTAAGCAAACATTTAACCCAACTGCTGAGGTGTACGAGGGTAATTGTTCATTGATTGTTTCAATGTTGTAAATAAAACAAGGATTATTAGAGTACATTTCACAAGAAAATACACTCAAAAAAAATGCTGGGTTAAAAACAACCCAAGTTGGGTTAAAAAAAAATGGACTAACCCAGCGCTTGGGTTGTTTTAAGCAAACATTTAACCCAACTGCTGGGTTAAAACAAGGATTATTAGAGTACATTTCACAAGAAAATACACCAAAAAATGCTGGGTTAAAAACAACCCAAGTTGGGTTGAAAATTGACAAACCCAGCGATTGGGTTGTTTTAAGCAAACATTTAACACAACTGCTGGGTTAAAACAACCCAATTGCTTGGTTTGTCCGTTTTTAACCCGGCATTTTTTAGTGTACTATTTCAGTCTTTTTACTTCAAAATTTTATGTTTAAAGTGACCATGAAATCAAAATGGACAATTCTTATTTTTTTGTGGAATATTGCAGTATTTATCCATGCACATCATTAATGTTTTAAATTCATGTGCCTCGTAATCTCGAATCAGAATAACTTCCCCTCACTCTTGCAGTGACATCTCTTCTCTGATGACGAGGGCGGGGCAACCTGTCACTCACATGAGATCCACCAATAGCAAACCACAACCATTTAATCAATTCCCCACAGACGAAAATCAAGCCCCGCCCTACATTTGCTCTTGTTCCAGAAGTGTTTCTCTCAGCTATATACGTCACGGGGAAGACAAGAGTAACACAACATATGCTTCACGCTGACTTGTTACAATGTTACTTATCAGTTCTTTGTAATTATTTGTGGAAATTGTGAAAATTGCTCCAACACCAATTGCTTTTCAGTGTATGGAAATGAGCTGCATGAAGATTCTTCAACATCCTTCATTTTGTGCTGGACACAATACATGACACCATATGGGTTTGGAATGACTTGAGGGGTAGTAAATAATGACAAGAATTCTGGCTGCACTGTCCCTTTAAGAGTCCGTGTGTCGTTCCTGAATCTAACACTAGGAGGAGCTGTTGAACTCTGTATGAGACATGAGACAGACTCCCTGTGAGACTAATTACATACCAGGCAAATCTCTGTATAATTAAACATTCAGAGGGACAGATAAAAACGGGTGAATCTTGTCACAAGGCTTAAATAAAAACTAGAGAGGTTCTTTGTCATCATCAGATGATATTCCATTTTATAAAAGCAATAAAATGTGACTCCACAGGTAGTAAATTGTATGTTGGATGAACATTTTTATTTTAAATTAGAGTGATTAAATGTGATTTTTATGTGATGTAATGACATGATCTGAACTTTGCTAGCAAATCAATACAAAATAACAGGAAAAAAAAATAATATATGACTTCTTTATTAACTGCTTATGAGGAAATATTCTGTTGGTTTTGCTTCTTGCAGCTGTTAATAGTGTTCAGTGATTTACTGTGAAAGTTTCAATAAAGACTGGCACAATTCACTGTCATTTATTCTGCATATTCCATGTGACAGAAGTCAACTTTGTTTTTATTCTTTTCCCATTTCAAAAATGAGCAGCGTTTTTATGAATCAATCCCTATTTATCCCCTTAAAGCAAAATCCTTTTGTCCAAAACACAAAGTATTGCTTTATAGAGTTTGCATAAAGCAGAAAATTAAATTATCTTTTAAAGGAAGAGAGACGAATGCAATGCAGCTGTGATAAGTCGATAGTTATTTAGTCTCAGAGCAAGAAAAGCAGAACAATAAAGCCAAACAGTCCTTTATATTGTGTGATAAAGGGACATTTTAGAGGAAATGTGCCTTGTAAAAGTTTCTCAACTAATTAAACAGTCTCAATAAATTCAAGCGAAAAGCTTCTGTGCAAAACTGTGACTTCATTTTACACATGATTCCTGGTTGACTGCATGTATGAAACACTTGTCTTTTTACTGCTCTATTTCAATTAGCACCTATGATTTCATAGTTTAAAAAAAGCACATTACATTATCAACATTATACCTGCGGATCAGAGATCTGTCCTTTGACTTCTAAAAGCATCATAAATCAAATTGCAAGAAAATCTTCTATAGAACCTTAAAATGTTCTGTCAGGCGCTATAGAACCTTTTAGGGGTTCCAACTGTATAATTTTTTTTTTTTTTTTTATGTATTAAAGGAGACATATCATGCCCCTTTTCACAAGATGTAATATAAATCTCTGGTGTCCAAAGAATGTGTCTCTTTGGGTGTGAGCAAAAGCACAGTTTTTGTGTGTGTCCCTTTAAATGCAAATGAGCTGCTGCGGCCCTCTTCCAGAGGATCCTTACATGAGCTTCAGATTCGTCAACAACAAAACGAATCTCACTCAGCCAAAATGTCAGAAATAACCAGTTGTGGAGTGCAGCCTTGCATGTTTAAACCGGAGACAGACACAGATGAAGAGACTCAGGAAGAGGTTGCTTTTAGACTGCACCTGGACGTTTCTGAATGGTTAGTGGATACATTTATGTAACTTTAGTTTTTGTGGAGTTACGTTGATTCAACTCATCGACTAGCATGTACCGTCATGTTAATCTATAAATTGTTGTAGGCGCTCATGTGGGAGCGTAAAAAACTGACTATACAATGCATAATAAGTGTGCAATTCTGAATTACGCAGAAGGTGAGCGTTTTCGGGATAAAACTAACGACATAGCTCTAGTCTCTGTGAATACAGTCAGAGACAATGAAACCTTTAGCCATATTAGCCGAACAGCATTCTAGAAAGCTCATTCAGAAAGGTAATTTGCAAACATTCACAGAATGTGAATGTTAGCTTACTTGTTCTGGATATGCAGTGGTTTTGACCCATCCTTCAGACAGTTGGTGAAGCAGTCATGCACAAATATATATAATTGTTCCTACATTCTTTGGCACATTTCCTTCAAAAATTGTATTCAACCGCAGTGTCCTCAGTGTCTCAAATGCCCGGGAGTCTATGAGACTCATCTTTGGTGCATCCAATAACAGAA
The DNA here is from genome assembly GCA_018749465.1 of Paracanthobrama guichenoti. NCBI lineage: Eukaryota > Metazoa > Chordata > Actinopteri > Cypriniformes > Gobionidae > Paracanthobrama > Paracanthobrama guichenoti. The sequence continues at coordinate 1,691,910 of CM031948.1, read as the reverse complement.
CACATGTATTGTTTTTTGGCGCAGACATTGTAATACTCTAGCGCTGATACAGCGAGTAAACAGAAATGGCGGTCTCTGTGCCTCTCACTCAGGGGTGTGTCTATGCTAAAAGAGCAGCTCATTAACAGTCATGGGCGGGGTTTCCCTACTCGTATGTTGGAGAAGGGGAAATCTGGAACAGTGCGTTTTGAGAGATTGATAATGATTGATGGGGATAATAAAAAAGTATTGGGTGGATTTTTACCATTATAGGCTGGTTGTTTACACACACTGTGGAAACACATCTGTGTTCAAACACCTTATAAAAGTTAGTTTTGCATAATATGTCCCCTTTAGGAAGCTTGACATACTTTATCACTTGAAAAAAATTAAATAACCCATTAAACACTAAAGTATTATGCAATCATCAAGACATTTCTCCTTATATAGAACCTTTTTGAATAAAGGGTTCTTTAAAATAGAGTAAAGTTCTACATTGAACCTTGTTTTATGCAAATGAGTCTTTCTTTTTTCCAAGTTTGATGAAGAATGATTTTTAATGTCAGTTTTCCATTTGGTGGTATAAAATAAATGTCTCTTGAGCAGCAAATCAGCATATTAGAATGATTTCTGAAGGCGTTATTTTGGTCAGCAATCTATTGCATTTAAGAATTTTAAACTCACTAAACAGAAACAAATCTCTTTGTTTGAATACCAGAGACATTAAACCAGATTGTTTAGCTGTTATCAGGTTGTTAGATATAAGCATGTTGACAAGAAAGTAAAACCTGATAGTAGCCTTATGTCTTTATAGCGCCCCTTGTGGCAACACTAGGAATGCAAGATTATTTTGCATTATGAATTGCACTCGGACATTTCAAAATGCAATAAGAGCTAGAAATCAATCTTATGAGGCTATAACAATCTGCATTCAAGTATTTGCATATGGTTTGGGCCTTTCCAAGACCAGAAACACAAGAAGGTATAGTTCAAATTAATGTATATTTTTGGACATGACATCTTGTTAGAAACACCTCACGCCTCTCACATCCAGAACTGAAAAAAGTGCTTCAGAATGCCTTTGATCATTATGAAATCCAAATCTATCTGCACTTTAATAACAAGATTATGTACACGTATGAACATGCCTCAGTGTCACACATGTAGATCAAACATGCATTCAGCTCATTCAACACTCCAGATTACATTTGCTGAATTGTCCTCCTTCACTCCATGTATCTGTGCCTGAGCATGCTTGTGCACGCCAGCACTGCATGTGTGTTTAATTATTCTAATCCGGTTCTCCATGTGCTCCCTGCTGATTTCATTGCATATATTTAATTCTGTAAAACACAAATATAGAGGATCTCAGCCGAGTGCACACAAAACGCCCATCTTAATCAACCAACCTCCAAGAGAGAGGAACACAGGCGAGTCTTTTCATAGCATTACTGTAGGCGGTCTTGAAAAAGCAACATGCATGATGATCATTGCTGGTGTTAAAATGATGGCACTGCTCTGTTGATCTCATCCGTCCATGTGTGTGTTTGAGGTTTACAGGCCTTTTAAAGCTTGTTAGCCATGACCTGGCTTTAATTGGTTTAACCTCACTGCTTCTGCAGATGCAAATGCTAAGGGAGCATTCTATTTTAGAATTCTGCAAACATTATTAGAAACATTCGTTTCCATGAACAATGTATAAAACGTTTTGAGAACATTATTAAAAACCAGATAACTGAATGAATGTTCTGCTAACGTTGCTGGAAGAAATTGAGAGAACCTTGCCAGAATGTTCCCTGTTATCTAGGAAAATATGGTCAAGTAGGTACACACACACACACACACACACACACACACACACACACACACACACACACACACACACACACACACACACACACACTTTTTAAGGACTACAACAAACGGCTGGTAGGGACTACAACAAGCTTCTTCAAGACTCAAGATTCAAGAGTTTTATTTGTCACATACACAGTTATATACAGAATATACAACCGGCAGTGAAACCGTCAGTCCTGGATTGGTGACATCACAAACCCTAAAATGTACATAATCCCCACCCTTCAGGGAACACACAAGAAAGGCCATTTTGAGAAGAGGAAGAGTTGTTGTAGTACATTTGGTAGTCTGCTCAAGCAAGTTATAACCGTAATTAAACGAAACTATACATGTTCTATCTTCATGCAACAGATATTCTCTGGTTCTGTGCACCTTACAACAGTTCCCACATGAGCGATTTATAGATTATCATGACACTACATCCGATGACTTGAAGATACTTAACTCCACATCTGCTACTTAAATTCATCAGCTAACCATTCAGAAACGTCCTGTCTCATTCTACATGTTGTCACTTCTTCTCCAGTCTCTCCATCATTGTCAGACTCCGGTTTGAACGTAAAAGGCTGAACAGTTTCTGTCATTCTCAGTGCGTGTCTGCATGAGGTAATCTGAGCTGCTAGCTTGAAGCTCTGCCGTCTTCTTGAAAGGGGGCCAGGACACACACAAAAAGTCACGCTTTTGCACGAGTAACATGTCATAAAAAATTATCTGTGGAGTGTTTTGAGCAAAAACTTCACATACACACTCTTGGGACATCAGAGACTTATTTTACATCTTGTAAAAAGGGGCGTAATAGGACCCCTTTAACAAATGAGGAAGTCCTCAAAACCCTTATGGGAGTTTTTGTCAGGTTTGTGTGGTGGTGATTGACCATCATGATGATTTTAAACATCAGATCGATCAAAAACAGCACTATAAGCACACTAACAATATTGAAATGGAGATAATAAAATATATACTCAAAATTCAGCACACTTTCCCAAAGAAAAAGCGATTAGAGAAGGAAGGGAGACAAGAGGAAAGAGAAAGATCCCGTTTGTTCTGAGAAGCTCCTCTGGACCAACACTAATCTCACTCCAACACAATCTGTTTGATGTTCAATTAGCTGCACAGAGTCTCATTCAGCGCTATTATCATCGCTCGCCTGCCTACACACTAACTGCCAGACTAAAGGGAGTCTGAATTAAAGATGAAGCGGGGCTTATTCTATATGCTGTATTGTGTGGCGACTGTATAATTGTTGTATTATATTAGTTGGCTGATAACCTGTACTGCTCTTGGCAGCATGCTGATATGATTCTTCTACAGAAGTAGCTGCATATTTGAACACTGTCAGCAGGTGAAAAGCTCTAATCAGTTACGTGAGAGAAACCTCTGGACTATAAAACATCACTCAAGAGCCTCTTATCACACTCACTCCAGTACCTTTAGCCACGACGGCTGAATTCTTATAGTTGTTTTTAGTTTTTCCTTCTTTCTTGCTCCTGCTTTAATGTCTGTTTTTTAACCCATCCAATATTAGCATGTCTGAATACTGTATCATTGGACATGAGGAAGGAAAAAGATGTGCCTATTCCTTATCTAATAACTAATCTAATAAGTGTTGAACACTAAAGTAGTGCAAAGGTGGTATTTATAATATAAAACAGTAGAAAAACACTCTAAAAACTGCTGGGTTGTTTCAACCTGCATGTTTTAGGTCAAATATGTACAAACCCAACTATTGGGTATACCATTTTTATTAAAAATGTACACCAATGGTTGGGTTTGTCCATATTTGACACAAACATGGGTTGAAACAACCCAGCATTATTAGTCATGTAGTACTCAGGTGACAAAAATATGTTCTAAGAATGTTTCGCTAGCGTTCCCATTAAGTTATGCAAACACTATTTCTGAATGTTCTCTGAATGTTCAAAATGTCAATTAAAAAAAAAAAAAAAGTTCTAAAAATGTGGTTATGAGAATGTTAAGAAACATTCCATTCTATCATTCTTCAAATGGGAACGTTTCTTTTGAAAGTTCTCTGAAAGTTCTAAAGCATTTAAAAAATGTTAGACGAATGTCCAACTGAAACATTTCAGATGTTTCAAAAGTTATTTTTTCAAACATTTTGAGAACATTATGTTCATATTTAATTGTATTATCATCTATTTGAAATGAAGAACTGTCATTTAATTTAGTTGAAAGAAACATTCTTTAAAATCTTTTATGGAAAAATGTAACTCTTGGCTAGAGGCCTTCATTAGGAGCAGGTGATGTGTTGAAAAGGATTTTATTTTCCTCCACATGGAAGCTGCAGCGTTTTCTCCTCACTGTCTGAGATGAGCCACAGAGAACCAGACAGAGCCCAATGCCAGTTCTAATAAGACCGGTGGGAGCATTACTGAAAACATGTGCTTGTTTCCTCCGGACCCGAGTCAGAAACGCCCGGACCAGAACACAGTTTTGAACCCAAGGTGAACCTGACAGTCTTCAGAAACTCTTCAGAATACTGCACAGCTCACGCTATATACTAAAATGTTTTTAAAGAAAACGGTATATGAAACTATATACACATTTTACAATGCTAATTCAAAAATGGAGTATGATACATTATTGTCGCATGACCTCGTCATGCTGCACATTTACATTTGATCATTTAGTAAAAATGTCAGAACTTGTCAACCAAAAGATAAAAATCTACCCTGAAAGAGACCGATAATCAATATCTGAAGAAAGCTATCCATTAACTACTTCCCATTCTCTCCTTTTTTTGACGTAAAAGCAACTAACAATGTATAAGTGGAACTAAGGCGGGAAAATAAAGCATAATTCATCTGAGCCCTTTAATATCTGCATAACCAGAAATAGATTAAGATAATTTGAATTAATTCAAGCTTTATGTAATGATTATTTTCCAATTGAAGTGTTTATTTGAAGGCTATATTGAATGTCTCTGAAAGGAAAAAAATAATAAAAATGGAGGTATAATCCAGAACAACCCAGAATTGAAGAAACCTATTTAAACATTAAAAGATTTAAAAGGAGAAGGGGAAGGGCAGGAGAGCAGCATTCAAGGCGGTGAAGTGTGTGACAAAAGTTTTGGAGTGTAGCGGGACACACGATTCCTCGACGCTTCAGAGCTGCTGCATATTTGATGCTTCACTCAAGCTCATTCTCAGGCCGTTCAGAGTCACGGCTGTTATTTCCACACCAGACCCAGCAAATCCTCAAAGAGATCTGACTCCATTGAGGATTCACTGGGTGACAGTTTGGAGTCGCATTTCCACACATACTAAGAGAAAAACAGTGAATGCTGGAGGTTTTTTTGAGGTGCCGGTGCTGTTGTTTCCATAGACTGGGAAAAAAAGCTTCTTTTTTCCCCTTCTATTTCTAGTGGCGTCGTCACATCATATCGACTCTGTTGTTTATGTGGAGTTTGCAGTAGTTTCTCTCTGACAGACTTGAGAGAGAATGAGTAATGATCATCTATAATGGATATTGCAATATGCAAAAGATGAGCATGACATCAAACTACACAATTCATTGTAAAACCTGGAATAAATGTGTGCAACGTTGACTCTTTGAGCTGAATTCTTTTGCCTTGCACTAAAAATACTTAAATACTTACATATCAGGGCTTGGTGATATAGCTTAAAACATTGTGTTTTGATATTTTTGAGCGTTATAATAATATACAGCATCTCAAAATGTGTAAAAATGTATATTGTGAATAAAAAAAAAATGTAATTAAATAACTCACTGGACAAACTCAATTTAATTGAGGGCAGGATTTCCATCCAATGAATATGTATAGCCCCAACTCATAAAAAAACAAAAACTAATTAATGCAATTATATGTAATTGAGTTGGTCCAGCTCAGTTTGGGCATAGCATGGACCACTGAGTGCCCGCAGCCTAAAAACAGGAGCCACTCTTCTGCATAATGGTTACCACCAAATTCAAAAACATTACAGAAACTCATCTAAATATCCAACCTAACTGAACATTAAACACTAACATTAACTAACAACACCTTTCCCTTTACATGAAAAACACATAAAATATCTTTAAGCCCTACATTTACTAATGCATAATGCAGTCCTTTGCTAAGCAAGCTGGAAACTACAGTGCCCAGTTAGTTATGTCAGCAAAAATGATTACTGTAGTTTTAACACAAATGAATTAAGTCAACTTCAGTTTTAGATATATTAGGTTGACTGAACACAATTAAATTAAGTTAATTAAAAATCGTGTTACTTCAGCTTATTTTAAAAATCTAGTTTAAAATAAGGCATGGCTTGCACACTTTACTAAAAAACACAACAAAAAATAGTTTATATATTTTTAAATAGGCCTATATAAACATATTGTTATTGAAATTGCCCCGAGTGATTTCTGCAGCATTGAGCTTACCAACTGTTTTTGCTGCTGTATTTTAAATCGGAGACTCAATACAAATATCTCTGTCCTAACGTTTTCATACTCATGAGAAGACGGAAAAGGATTGTAAAAGTAATGACACAGAAACTTTCAAAGTTTCAAATAGAAAGTGCAATTCACACTTTCATTCATCACATTTTCAGATTCATCACATTTCACAAAGTGGCTTAAAGGAATATGACCAGCAAAATAAATCAAAGATATATCATCAATATTCAATGTATGTTACCCTGTCCAAATATGCCCGCAAAGGGTCCAATTACACGAGACCGTTTTCAACTAAAAACTGAAAACTTTTTATACGTTTTTGTCCATTCATTTACATGACAACAGTGTTTGGCGGCCTGAAAATGCAAACTTTTGAAAATGGTTTTCAAAGTGCAAATTGTTGACAACGATACCGTTAGTGTCTCCATGTGAACTACAAAAACGTGACATTTGTGAAAATGGTGATGTCATGCATATACGTGCAGTCTGGCGCATAGTGTTTCTTTTCAAAGTTCCGTTTTCACGGATCCATGTGAACAGGGATCGTTTGGACAATATTGTTGTCTGCACATGAAAAACGAGAAGGAAAATCTTTTCCATTTTTTGGTACATCATTGTTGCGCAAACATACACAGGGCCCTATCATACACTCGGCGCAATGTGATGCCAGTGTTTTTTGATAGTTTCAGTCCGACGCAGTTATCATTTTCACTGAAAACCAGGTGTGATCTGAAAACCAGGTGTGTTCAGGAGCATTGTTGGCGTGTTGCTATTTCGCGTTAGTAATATGCGCCTATAGGCTTGTGCACAATGAGCGTACACTCTTCTTACACACACAGGGACGTGCAGCAGCACACAAACACTTTGAAATATTAAACATAAAAGGATTCCTCTCTGGAGAAGCGTTCAGTCTTTCCGCTCCCAAATTCCACCATGTAACTAACAAATCCTCCATGGTGCAAGCGCAACTGTCTTTTAAAGGGAATGGGAGATGAGACTGAACTACTGTTCAGATAGTGACTGTCCATAAGACTCCTGTCTAAAGTCACCAAAATATGATCTACAGAACAGGACGATATCTACACGCCAATATCTGCAGAAATTCATTATCATCAACCTCATTCATCTGACTAAACAAACTTTCCTCCAGGCCCCTTTGACAAATTGACAAAGCTTATAACAAACCATGATGCATGTTGATTAGAGCAAATGCATGTTAGAATTTGCAGGTGAGATGGAGCTGAACTCTGCCCTCCAGGTGCAGGATTGGACAGCCATGGTAATGGTGCGTCCTAAATAGTATCTGAAAATATAATTAGTACGTCCCAAATCGTAGTATGTTGAAATGAGTATTCCAAAGATACCCAGATGGTCAACTATATCCGGTGCAGATCCGTGCACACTCTAACGGCTGATTTTGCCTACAACCCACTGCAATTTAGACGAGGATTCGATTAGAACTACAAACACAGCAGATGTGCAAGTCTGACGGTTAAGTAGAGATGTTTAGATAAAGGGGTTTGAGTGATTAAAAATCAATATCTAACCTGACAAAAGATAATTATTCAATATATATTATACATATATATATATATATATATATATATATATATATATATATTACCTTTATATATATACACTCACCTAAAGGATTATTAGGAACACCTGTTCAATTTCTCATTAATGCAATTATCTAATCAACCAATCACATGGCAGTTGCTTCAATGCATTTAGGGGTGTGGTCCTGGTCAAGACAATCTCCTGAACTCCAAACTGAATGTCAGAATGGGAAAGAAAGGTGATTTAAGCAATTTTGAGTGTGGCATGGTTGTTGGTGCCAGACGGGCCGGTCTGAGTATTTCACAATCTGCTCAGTTACTGGGATTTTCATGCACAACCATTTCTAGGGTTTTCAAAGAATGGTGTGAAAAGGGAAAAACATCCAGTATGCGGCAGTCCTGTGGGCGAAAATGCCTTATTGATGCTAGAGGTCAGAGGAGAATGGGCCGGCTGATTCAAGCTGATAGAAGAGCAACTTTGACTGAAATAACCACTCGTTACAACCGAGGTATGCAGCAAAGCATTTGTGAAGCCACAACACGCACAACCTTGAGGTGGATGGGCTACAACAGCAGAAGACCCCACCGGGTACCACTCATCTCCACTACAAATAGGAAAAAGAGGCTACAATTTGCACGAGCTCACCAAAATTGGACAGTTGAAGACTGGAAAAATGTTGCCTGGTCTGATGAGTCTCGATTTCTGTTGAGACATTCAGATGGTAGAGTCAGAATTTGGCGTAAACAGAATGAGAACATGGATCCATCATGCCTTGTTACCGCTGTGCAGGCTGGTGGTGGTGGTGTAATGGTGTGGGGGATGTTTTCTTGGCACACTTTAGGCCTCTTAGTGCCAATTGGGCATCGTTTAAATGCCACGGCCTACCTGAGCATTGTTTCTGACCATGTCCATCCCTTTATGACCACCATGTACCCATTCTCTGATGTCTACTTCCAGCAGGATAATGCACCATGTCACAAAGCTCGAATCATTTCAAATTGGTTTCTTGAACATGACAATGAGTTCACCGTACTAAAATGGCCCCCACAGTCACCAGATCTCAACCCAGTAGAGCATCTTTGGGATGTGGTGGAGCCCTGGATGTGCATCCCACAAATCTCCATCAACTGCAAGATGCTATCCTATCAATATGGGCCAACATTTCTAAAGAATGCTTTCAGCACCTTGTTGAATCAATGCCACATAGAATTAAGGCAGTTCTGAAGGCGAAAGGGGTCAAACACAGTATTAGTATGGTGTTCCTAATAATCCTTTAGGTGAGTATATATATATATATATATATATATATATATATATATATATATATATATATATATATATATATATATATATATATATATATATATATTTAATCTGCAGCAGCATTGTGACCTTTTATAAAGATATACGTTTGGCCATGAACTTTTAAATGCATCATTATATTTAAATTGCAAACACATGATTCAAGATTCAAGAGTTTTATTTGTCACATACACAGTTATATACAGAATATACAACGGCAGTGAAATGTAAAAATACAACCGGCAGTGAAATGTAAAATACAACCGGCAGTGAAATGTAAAATTCAACCGGCAGTGAAATGTAAAAACCGGCAGTGAAATGTAAACGAGGAGAGTCTCCGCATGACTACTACATTTCTCTCCGATACAGTAAATGAAATTAAACTGAATGTGGAGGATTTTAACTGTGACAAGATGATTGACGGCAGTTTAAATGGTGACAGGATGCATGTAACTAAGCAACAGAGCTGTCTGTTAATGATGATGAAGTAGTTTGTCCCAAAGCTTGCATACTCTTCTTCTACAAATTTACTTTTCCTTCACAAAAAGAGTACATACTTTTAGGACGTAGTATAAGTAAGCAAAGTGGGACTCAGCACAACTTTCAATATATCCCCAGAACAGCTTCAGAAACTTGCTAAAAGCACCAAAATAAGCAAGATAACTGCTGGTTGAAATATCTCAGTGAAGAATGGCGACTGAGAGCTCCGTGTTTTTATGTGCGTGTGAAGACACACGTCAGAGAGGCAGGTGTAGGTCTGTTCTGTCAGATAAAGAGTGCTGGAGATATCATGAACGTATGGCCGGTCTCGTCTGATGATCCGGTCAGCTTGATAACAGCCGAACACTCTCAGAACAGCTGTCAATCAAATAAAAGCATCTCCTCCGCCGAGCTGATGGCTACTGAGATTAGCACGTTGGTCGCTTTTCTCAAGGTTTTTCTGTCAATAATGTTTTACACAGTGATTCAGAACTTATCACACAATCAGTGACAGATCTGTTGGGGGAATTAGTTACATTTCACACAATAATGTGCTATACACCGCCCGGTCGCTGTTTGGATTTAAATAGGTAAATGCTTAAGTTGTGTGTCAATAATTGGATCATTATTGCAGTGATTATTCTGTTTCTAGCATGCTATATGTTTGGCAACAGCATTTCTTAAACAAACATGTAGGAAGACACATGGCCATATTTCAGGATGACAATGTCAAGATTCATCGTGCTCAGATTGTGAAAGAATGGTTGGGAGGGAGCATGAAGAATAATTTGCACACATGAATTGATGCACCACATAACATCACAACATTTATTTCCATCAAGAGGTGCATCAACGATCTTGTATTGACAATGCAAGAGTCCAGCACTCTGTAAAGTCTCCTCCAGCACATCCCAAAGACTTTCAATGAATTTAAGCTCTGGGCCCGTATGTATAAAACTTATCAGAAATGCTCTTAAGTCAAGTCAAATCACCTTTATTTATATAGCGCTTTTTACAAGTCCAATTATTTCAAAGCAGCTTCACAGTGTTAACAGGAAAATAATGCAACAGAATTTGTACAGCCGTTCTGGTGAAATGGTGATGTTATCCAGCTAATTTCAAGTATCATATAGTGTCAATGCGGGCAGATCGGTAATATAGATGAAATTTAGGTGTCCCCAACTGAGCAAGCCAAAAGCCAAAGGCAACAGTGGCAAGGAACCAAAACTCCTTCAGGGCCAGAATGGAGAAAAAACCTTGGGAGAAACCAGGCTCAGTCGGGGTGCCAGTTCTTCTCTGGCCGACGAACAAACAATGTATGATTATAATTCTGGCAACATTGCAGGTCTTAAGTCATATTAGGTAAATAGATATTCGTAAGATTAAGAATAGTCTTAAGCTTTGACTTAAGTGTCAAAAAATTCTCAGTGAAAAGAAGGACTTGAGAGACTTTTATAAAGAAGCTAAAAGCAACTTTCAGTAAAGTCTAAGACTGATTCTTAAGTGCTGACTGAGGTGGCACTTAAGTGTTGCAGACTAAGGACTACAATAATGTCAACGCAAAATGGCCGCCCTCAACCACTGAATCAGCCAATAGTGAGGATGCAAGGGTGGTCACAGCAACATTTTAGCAAGTCGACTTGTGCTAAAAGAGTAACCCCAGACACGATGTATAGGAGCATCGCAAGCTTTGACGCCTCTCGCAGACAGAGCTGGGCAACAAATTTAAACTCCTCTTCTCTTATATCGAAATCCTCCGCCATTTCTCTTTAAAAATTCTCGTTTTAGACTTCTAATTCATGACCGGTGTTTTGTTTTGCCCTATCCTCTGTGCTTCCACGTTCATCAATACGCATGCGTCAAGGGTCAAAGGTTATTCTTTCACCGTAACTTTTTACTCTTTCACTTGCGTACTGCTGACCGCTGGAAGCTTGTTATTTTAGTCTATAAAGTTTTAAATAAGGATATTTTTCTTGCACAAATCCGCCACTTTGCTTCATAAGGCCTTTATTAACCCACCGGAGCCGTGTGGAGCAGTTATATGACGGATAGATGCAATTTTATGGACTTCAAAAATGAACAATTCACTACCATTATAAAGCATGGAAGAGCCAGGACATTTTTAATATAACTCCAATTTTATTTGTCTAAAAGAAGAAAGTCATATACACCTAGGAAGACTTGAGGGTGAGTAAACCATGGGCTAATTTTCATTTTTGGGTGAACTAACTTTTTAAGACAAAAATTTAGCAGCTTTATACATAAGGCCCCAGGACTCAGAGGTGCCAGTTCATGAAAATGATTCTTCATGCTCCCTCCCAACCATTCTTTCACAATTTGAGCATGATGAATCTTCCTGGAATATGGCCATGATGTGTCTTCCTACATGTTTGTTTAAGAAATGAAAAGCTACACACTCCATCAGTTAGGGTTGGAAGAACTGCTGCCAAACATATAACATCCTAGAAACATAAAAATCACTGCAATAATGATCCAATCATAGACAATTAAAGGGATAGTTCACTCAAAAATGAAAATTCTGTCATTAATTCCTCACCCTCATGTCATTCTAAATCTGAAAGACCTTCATTCATCTTCTGAACACAAATTAAGATATTTTTGATGCAATCCGAGAGCTCTCAGGCCCCTTGCCATAATTATAATGTATTTAAATTTGACCTAAAAGCTTATAACAGGCTTTTAAATGGCTGTGACAACTTACGCAATGTAGTGCAACAATATACAGTATATGACCTGCTATTGTGTTCAATGTGCTCAAAATCTTTGTTCCTGGAAGACTTTATGATTAGTATCTTTACAGAAGTTAATCTTGAGCCATAAACCTACCTTTAGAAATATTTCATGGAGTATAAAAGTGTTTAAATAACCCCAGACTTGCATACATTTTAATCTTTGGTTTCATAAACTGCACAACCCTCATTGTGCTGCAATGTGATTCACAAAGAGGACAAATCACTGAGCAAAACGGAACAAAGGTTACAATATATCAATTGATTAATAAGCAATTGATTATTGTGAGATATGGTAAATCATCTCCCTTTGTTCAGTTCTTCTGTTTTCTGAGGGTTTTATGTTATTGCGTAACATTTGCGTATTCATTTGTCTCTGTGTGTCCCCCACATGTGGGGATCCATTACGGAAACAAAAGCCACAGAAATACGGTTCCCCTTTCATTCCAGCGTCATGGAGTGTGATCGTGTCTTAAACAACCTGCTGTGTTCTTTGAAGATGAGCACCATTAGCACATCATACCACTGAGAATCAGGTTGTGTCCGTCTCAATGGGGTTTGGGCTTTATTAAAATTAATTTCCTTTTGTTGTCACGGCTCCTTTCAGAACCATATTTCTATATTCTATTCAGCCAGATGCACAACAAAGGAAAACTTTCCTTTGCCATGGAGCCCAAGGGCAACGTTCAGATTTCCTCTCTCTCTTTCTCTCTCTCTCTCTCTCTCTCTCTCTCTCTCTCTCTCTCTCTCTCTCTCTCTCTCTCTCTCTCATGGATATGTTGATAATTAAAACCATGAGAAAACATACAGAGAAAACATACAGACTATAATAACCTGACATTTGGTTACAAAAAGTACACTTGGGCAATAATTTCAAGCATTTTTACATTCAAATGTTTTAGAAATCTCGTGACTACACTTTACAATAAGGTCCCATTGGTTAACATTATTTAATGCATTAACTACCAATAAGCACTGTGTTATATTAGGTGGCCTTAACTACTATGTACTTACATAAAAATAAATAAATAAATAAGTACAATGTACTTATTGTGTTCATATTGTACTGCAAAACACTTTTGCTGATATTGAGGTGGGATACGGGGAAAGTCAGGGACAGGTGTGGTGGTGTGGGTAAGTTTAAGGGAAGGGTTAGGGACAGGTGTGGTGGTGTGGGTAAGTTTAAGGGTAAAGTTATGGACAGGTGTGGTGGTGTGGGTAAGGTTAAGGGTAAAGTTAGGGACAGGTGTGGTGGTATGGGTGAGTTTAAGGGTAAAGTTAGGGACAGGTGTGGTGGTGTGGGTGAGTTTAAGGGTAAAGTTAGTGACAGGTGTGGTGGTGTGGGTCAGTTTAAGGGTAAAGTTAGGGACAGTTGTAGTGGTGTGGGTAAGTAAGTTAGGGAAAGGTGTGGTGGTATGGGTCAGTTTAAGGGTAAAGTTAGGGACAGGTGTGGTGGTGTGGGTGAGTTTAAGGGTAAAGTTATGGACAGGTGTGGTGGTATGGGTAAGTTTAAGGGTAAAGTTATGGACAGGTGTGGTGGTATGGGTGAGTTTAAGGGTAAAGTTATGGACAGGTGTGGTGGTATGGGTGAGTTTAAGGGTAAAGTTATGGACAGGTGTGGTGGTGTGGGTCAGTTTAAGGGTAAAGTTAGGTAATTATAAATGTAACTACAGAAATGAATTACAGATGTAATTACATGCAGGTATTTTTTTTAACGTAAGTACAATGTAAAAACATGTATGTACACAATAAGTGTATTGTATCAAATTATTAATTTAAATGTTAGTAAATAGTAGTTAAGAACACCTAAAAAAGTTCATGTTAACTAATGTAGTTACTGTTTACAAATTGAACCTTGTTGTGTTACCAACTAATTTATAATTTCAGAATTAAGATTTTCATATGGAACAGGAACAATCAACGCTACTGAAACGCACCTCAGGCAGCAATAATCAATTAAAATATTCATGGACTGCAGCATGAAAATTATTTCATACAAATTAGCCTTTACTAATTAAGCAGCTTTATTTATAAAAATGTGCATGAATGTGTGTGTGGTTTCCGCTCTGTCTCTCCTTAGCAAACATACACACACCTCGTGTCGCTGATGAAGTTGGTGCTGATTTGTTTTTAAATTAGTCACGACAGACACAAGTGTGTATGGCCTTGAATTATTTAGTAGATTAACATATATTCTAGACTGTAATATTTAGCAATCCATTTTCATTTGCAATAGAGTTTTTTTCAGAATAACAAGCCTGGATTTATAATGGTAGCCTTGAGGCAAACAACTTATTACACACTCTTACGACAATATACATACTGCATGAGACTAGAAAACAGGCACAATAGCCTTGCATTTACAAGACATTGTGTAAAACACACACACACACACACACACACACACACACACACACACACACACACACACACACACACACACACACACACACAGAGTCTCTCTCTGTTAATAGATTCTCAGTTTTCAGTATTCAAAGTAAACTTGTTGTACTGCACAACAATGTAAATTGGATCTAATGTGGCCAGTAATAAAAAAAAAATAATAATAAAATAAAAATAAATTCTTTAGTATACACTCACCTAAAGGATTATTAGGAACACCTGTTCAATTTCTCATTAATGCAATTATCTAATCAACCAATCGCATGGCAGTTGCTTCAATGCATTTAGGGGTGTGGTCCTGGTCAAGACAATCTCCTGAACTCCAAACTGAATGTCAGAATGGGAAAGAAAGGTGATTTAAGCAATTTTGAGCGTGGCATGGTTGTTGGTGCCAGACGGGCCGGTCTGAGTATTTCACAATCTGCTCAGTTACTGGGATTTTCATGCACAACCATTTCTAGGGTTTACAAAGAATGGTGTGAAAAGGGAAAAACATCCAGTATGCGGCAGTCCTGTGGGCGAAAATGCCTTGTTGATGCTAGAGGTCAGAGGAGAATGGGCCGACTGATTCAAGCTGATAGAAGAGCAACTTTGACTGAAATAACAACTTGTTACAACCGAGGTATGCAGCAAAGCATTTGTGAAGCCACAACACGCACAACTTTGAGGCGGATGGGCTACAACAGCAGAAGACCCCACCGGGTGCCACTCATTTCCACTACAAATAGGAAAAAGAGGCTACAATTTGCACAAGCTCATCAAAATTGGACAGTTGAAGACTGGAAAAATGTTGCCTGGTCTGATGAGTCTGGATTTCTGTTGAGACATTCAGATGGTAGAGTCAGAATTTGGCGTAAACAGAATGAGAATATGGATCCATCATGCCTTGTTACCACTGTGCAGGCTGGTGGTGGTGGTGTAATGGTGTGGGGGATGTTTTCTTGGCACACTTTAGGCCCCTTAGTGCCAATTGGGCATCGTTTAAATGCCACGGCCTACCTGAGCATTGTTTCTGACCATGTCCATCCCTTTATGGCCACCATGTACCCATTCTCTGATGGTTACTTCCAGCAGGATAATGCACCAGGTCACAAAGCTCGAATCATTTCAAATTGGTTTCTTGAACATGACAATGAGTTCACTGTACTAAAACGGCCCCCACAGTCACCAGATCTCAACCCAACAGAGCATCTTTGGGATGTGGTGGAAGGGGAGCTTCGTGCCCTGGATGTGCATCCCACAAATCTCCATCAACTGCAAGATGCTATCCTATCAATATGGGCCAACATTTCGAAAGAATGCTTTCAGCACCTTGTTGAATCAGTGCCACGTAGAATTAAGGCAGTTCTGAAGGCAAAAGGGGGGTCAAACACAGTATTAGTATGGTGTTCCTAATAATCCTTTAGGTGAGTGTATGTTGTTTAGTCTACTGGTATTTCTATTGTCATGCTGAACCAGAGATACAAACCCGATTCCAAAAAAGTTGGGACATTGTACAAAATATGAATAAAAAAGGAATGCAATAATTTACAAATCTTATAAACTTATATTTTATTCACAATAGAATATAGATAACATATCAAATGTTGAAAGTGAGACATTTTGAAATGTCATGCCAAATATTGGCTCATTTTGGATTTCATGAGAGCTACACATTCCAAAAAAGTTGGGACAGGTAGCAATAAGAGGCCAGAAAAGTTAAACGTACATATAAGGAACAGCTGGAGGACCAATTTGCAACTTATTAGGTCAATTGGCAACATGATTGGGTATAAAAAGAGCCTCTCAGAGTGGCAGTGTCTCTCAGAAGTCAAGCTGGGCAGAGGATCACCAATTCCCCCAATGCTGCGGCCAAAAATACTGGAGCAATATCAGAAAGGAGTTTCTCAGAGAAAAATTGCAAAGAGTTTGAAGTTATCATCATCTACAGTGCATAATATCATCCAAAGATTCAGAGAATCTGGAACAATCTCTGTGCGTAACGGTCAAGGCCGGAAAACCATACTGGATGCCCGTGATCTTCGGCCCTTAGTCGGCACTGCATCACATACAGGAATGCTACTGTAATGGAAATCACAACATGGGCTCAGGAATACTTCCAGAAAACAATCCACCGTGCCATTCACCGTTGCCGGCTAAAACTCTATAGGTCAAAAAAGAAGCCATATCTAAACATGATCCAGAAGCGCAGGCGTTTTCTCTGGGCCAAGGCTCATTTAAAATGGACTGTGGCAAAGTGGAAAACTGTTCTGTGGTCAGACCAATCAAAATTTGAAGTTCTTTTTGGAAAACTGGGACGCCATGTCATCCGGACTAAAGAGGACAAGGACAACCCAAGTTGTTCTCAGCGCTCAGTTCAGAAGCCTGCATCTCTGATGGGATGGGGTTCATGAGTGCGTGTGGCATGGGCAGCTTACACATCTGGAAAGGCACCATCAATGCTGAAAGGTATATCCAAGTTCTAGAACAACATATGCTCCCATCCAGACGTCGTCTCTTTCAGGGAAGACCTTGCATTTTCCAACATGACAATGCCAGACCACACACTGCATCAATTACAACATCATGGCTGCGTAGAAGAAGGATCGGGGACTGAAATGGCCAGCCTGCAGTCCAGATCTTTCACCCATAGAAAACATTTGGCGCATCATAAAGAGGAAGATGCCACAAAGAAGACCTAAGACAGTTGAGCAACTAGAAGCCTGTATTAGACAAGAATGGGACAACATTCCTATTCCTAAACTTGAGCAGCTTGTCTCCTCAGTCCCCAGACGTTTGCAGACTGTTAGAAAAAGAAGGGGATGCCACACAGTGGGAAACATGGCCTTGTCCCAACTTTTTTGAGATGTGTTGATGCCATGAAATTTAAAATCAACTTATTTTTCCTTTAAAATGATACATTTTCTCAGTTTAAACATTTGATATGTCATCTATGTTGTATTCTAAATAAAATATTGAAATTTGAAACTTCCACATCATTGCATTCTGATTTTATTCACAGTTTGTACAGTGTCCCAACTTTTTTGAAATCGGGTTTGTAGATTAAAAGCACTTTAAATGTTTTTGGAGTGACTAAGTTCCTTTAAGAGACAAGCATGTGAGAACTTGGTCAGCCAGCAGCTTATTGATTCATGCAAAGGTTCATACGGCATATTCTGATATCATCCACAAGTGAGAGATGACTATAGCCTGAACATGGAGCTGGTGAGAATGAATTAAGATCTTGATTTCATAAGGGAGACAGAACGCAGGACTCTGCAGTCACAGTAATTCAATCAGTGAAGCTCAGTCGACCGTCCTGAACAACTCCTGGATTTCTACAGACCATGAGAAACTGGATTTAAGAAGGGACTGGGAGGTTGAGAGGGGCAGGAAGAGGATTTCAGTCTTCCAGAGGATGAGTTTGAGCTGAATCTGTTCTGTAATTATACTGGAGTTTCTGAGGTCACAGGAGTGAAATACAGGCTGAATGCGATGCAAGAAGGCTGGACAGTGCTTGGTAAAAGTCATTCCCACCATGCAATTCAGTGTGATCTTGTAAATAATGGTTCTCAACCTCTGAACAAATGATCTTAAAATCATAGTTCTGCTGTCCTGTGAATCACGTGGGTCATGGTTGATTTACAGTGCAACTGCTGCTGTGCTTGGCCTTGTAATTTCAGTTTGACGCTATATTGCTTGTATTTATAATACTGGTTGATATACGTACAGTACAGAGTTCTTCACTTGAGACACGAGAGTTACATGTGAACAAAGACTGCACTGTTGCAAAGACACTCCATGCTGAATTCATTTCATCACAAAAGACTGATGAATTACATAGAAAATGTACACTACCATTCAAAAGTTTATTTAAAAACAAGAATACTTTTATTCAGCACGGACACATTAAACTGACTATAAGTGACAACTAAATATTAACAGTGAATCTAATGAATAAAGTATACAGTATTATTAAGCATTACATTGAATCTAAATGCATTTATAAAGCTGTTCATCCCTGAGAGAAAAGCAGAATGGTAACTTTACTTATTCACTGTGACTTTTTGCTCAACCTTTAAAGACTAGAGTCTTAAGCAGGGAAAACCCACACCTAAAGCAGACACTTTACACCGATTCACTTCCAAATACATCTCTGTTCAGGTCATTAAACGCAGTCTGTGTGGATACATGTGTGTGAATGTCAAAATGAAATATATCCAGCCCAAAACAGAAACTATTAGCTTTTATTGTAGCAGAATATTGTATCCTCAAATGATCTCTTAATTAAAAATACTACCATCTGAACCCTTACTTGCCTAATGATCCAGTTCAGATACTTTATTAGTCCACTGGAAATAGAAGAGCATTATCCACTGATATTAATGCCACAGAATAGATCATACTAATTGCATTAAGGCAGTTATTTTCAAGACTGGATTATTAGATTTCTATCAAAATAATTTTAATGACAAATGTCACATTTGTTAGGCTAATAGATATTTTGCCGTCCCTTTCATTTGTAATAATTTCAGAATCTTACAGACTTCAGATTGTGTTTACCTAAATCTGAACAAAATACCACCTCAACATCTATAAATAACTACTACTGACAAAAGATTTAAATAAAAAAGACAATCACAAGAGTGGAAAAAGAAAGAAAAACCTTTATGTGCCAAATACGTACATAAATTAGCATTATAGTGCTTAAATTAATATGTTTAGACAGTCATAACATGTCATTAAACACACACACACACACACACACACACACACACACACACACACACACACACACACACACACACACACACACACACACACACACACACAATATTCTCTGCTTCAGGCTAACGGATGATTTAATGGTTGTCAACACAAGCTCTTCTCAGGTACCTGTAAAGTGCTTTCATATAACTAACCTCAGAAATAATTCAATTTGTGAAGAAGCAGTAAAAACAAAAAGATAAAAGAAACATTTCTGCTGATTAGTCCCGCTTCCTGTTCCCCAGAGACGTTTAAAACCACTTTAAAAGAAAAGAACCTAATAAACTGTTTCACCTGCATCTGTGTTTCTGCACATCCTCACACAAGTTCGATCTGACACAGAGACACTGAAGAGGAGAAACCCAGTGAACGTGCGTAAATGTGTGAGAGTGTATTTGTCAAAAAGTTCTGGCCGAACAGTCCAGAAACATTCCTTCAGGGTCCAGGAATTTTTGTTAAATCCAAATTCACAGTGTCTATTTGTTTTCCTCCTGCTGATTGTTTTATATGTGAGTGATATTTCATCCCACCTGTGACTCCATTCGGCCTACACATCAAGTCTCTCTGGATGATGATGATAGAACTGATCCTCTTCACATGTGTGACTATGATGTTCTGCTCTGAGAGAATGAGATGAGTGTTTGCTGTGTTTGGATCCAGTGTGAGATCACAGAGATGTGAACCTAAGAAGAGACAACATTTAACATCACAAAAGAACAGATCTACAGTGTTGTAGTCATATGGTAATCTTGAACTCTCTCCCATGATCCCAACTGCAAAAACACACACGTTTACTTAGTTATCTTAATGAGGGCATACCATATAATTTTATTGTTTTTATAAACATCCAATTAACCAAATGTTACCCTAAATCAAACACTACCCCTTAAAAAACTTGCATTCTTATAATTAAAATGATTATAAAATTGTATTACTTTTATTTAAATCAAATGCATTTATGAATTTAAATTTAGATGTCCACAAAGGGAGGTTTTGATAGAATAAACTCTGTACCCAAAATATAGCCAAGTAAACCCACCCACACAAACATCCTATATTTTGCTCATCTAACTTTGTCCTTATTTAGTCAAGTAGGTAAACGTGGTTGTGTGAGACAAAGCCATCTATGATTTATATATTAAGTGAATTAAGCAATATCACGTAAGCAAGAGTGAGGAAAAAATAATGAGGGGCATCACAACAAAGACGCCTGTCTAATGCTTGTTTATAAAAAATAGAGCATAAGGATGAAAAAACCCTGTCTGAAAGACCCCAAATGTGTGTTAGCTTGTCAAAATGATCCCTTGATGGTGAACAATGAAGTTGCAGACCAAGATCCATTGTTAAATCATGAAAGCACCTCAGTTGTATGGAGTATTTTGGTTTTAAACGCTATGGGGAAAAAAACTGTGCCATATAAAACCTGTACAGTAGATGACCTATAGCTGCCTAGGGATTAAATATGACAAACCATCAGTCCAAGCACAAGCAGCATATCTGAACTTCTTACCAAACCAGCACAAAAGAAACAATCCATTGATTTTAAGCCAACTAAAACCTAATGAATCCCTTTGTTAAATTAGTAAAATATTCACCCAAATATCATCATTCCTCACCCAAACCTGTATGACTTTCTTCAGCCAAACTCAAAAAACAATATTTTGAAGAATGTTTCACTGAGAAGAAAATCTTTTATATTTCACAGAAGAAAGAAGGTCATACAGGTTTGGAATGATGCAAAAGTGAATAAATGATGATAAAATGTTAATTTTGGCTGAATTATCCCTTTAAGAAGCCTATGCAGTGAGAATGATATCATGCAGCTCTACATGCCTGTTTTGAATTTGAATTTCACTCCACTGTACACTGATGGTAAGACTGAAATACAAATACAGACATTCACAGGACAAAATTAATCTTACTCCTCAGTATCCAGTTTGTTCAGTGTGCAGTTTAAATAATTCAATAAATCAGAGAGCATCTTGACTCCTGATTCTCCCAGGTTATTGTAGCTCAGATCCAGCTCTCTCGGGTGTGAGGGGTTTGAACGCAGAGCTGAAGCCAGATAACAACAACCTTCATCTGTCACCTCACAGTAAGACAATCTACAAACACACAGAAACAATGAAGATATCTGTGACGTTAGAACTCACAACAAAAGCTTGTTGAATTGACCTGAATGAGGTAAACATTTGGGGCAGTTGTGGCCTAATATTTAGAGAGTCAGACTGGTAACCCGAAGGTTCTCAACATGGGCAGGAAATGACTGAAGTGCCTTTGAGCAAGTAACCTAACCCCCCAAAAAGGCTGCCCACTGCTCTGGGTGTGTGTGTCCAAAGTTTGTGCGTGTTTACTACTGTGGGATTACAAATTTAAGAATACATTGTATTTAGCATTTAAGGTAAAGATGATGACATCAGATTAATTATTCTGTTATGCAAAATTTCCAGGCAAATTCCCATTAGCCAAATTACTGAGATTCTCACCTTTTGTTTTTAATGGCTCTTGGTTTCCTGTCCCATTTCTGAATCGTCAGAGTGATGGGATTAGCATCTATGCATTTGAATGACACTAATGCTGATTCGATTAGAACTGGTGACACTGGGGCATGTCCCTTTACCTGGACACAACATTTCATTGCTTTGTTTAGATCTGTCTCCGCCTCATTTGCTGTGTAATCCCTCCCCCTAAAATGTAGATAAATTACAGTGTAAACAGTTTTTGTCAGATGTGATGACTGCAGCTACCGACAGAACGTGCTCTCAATAAAGAGGAACGTCTGCTTGAAAGATATATCCAAGTTCTCCTGGTCTTCACTTCTGAGATTCCAACACTACTCTCTATTCCTAATGTGTGCACTACTGATATTTAATGTTGCATGACGGCGACAGGCTAAAAGTTTTAGTAATTTTGAATTTGAATTGCCTTGAATTTTTGGGTAAACTAAATATCAAATTTTTGGCCATTTTTTTATTTATTTAACTTAAGATAAATTAGTAAAAATGTTGCCTTCATATTTCATGCATCTTTTCTGCAAAGATATTTAACAAGTAATTTGTTTTTGTTTGTAGAACATTCTTTAACCATATGGTTAATAAAGAATGTTACTTGAACCATGTTGTAGTTGCGTTTTGAAGTTGACTAGTTAAACATTAAGTTACTGACCAATGTTTAAGTGTCACAATTTTTAAAAGCATTGACTAACTTACCTTGAATAATGACAATATTTGCAGATGTTTCTTTCCATTGACTTCTAATTTTTTTATACTGAGCTAATATTTTCTATCTTCCACTATAAACCTAAACATCACAAAAAATGTTTTTATTTTTACATATTAATCAAAATATTTAGTATGTTTATTGATTTTCCTCTGTAATTTAAAATGGGAACACTCATTTTATGATTCTTGTGTGGAAAACAAAAGGACAAATGCTAGTGTGCAGAATCACTTCTTATTGACTGTCATTTCAGACAGACAGATTTTTACAGTGAATACAGTTAAATGAGAAATGTCACTATTTTAAATAGATGCTGACATAGTAACGCTGTATAGGACTGATTTCCTTGAAATAACACAGAAAATAAGTCTAAGTTTTAATGCCAACAGCTGAACTCCTTCAAGGTGGAACAAAAGTTCAAATCACTAGTAAAACATCAAGACATTATGACACTGGGTGAAACACTTAAATAGTTCTAGAAATGTACACTAATAAGGGACAGTTCATAAAAACTGAAAGTGGTTAATGGTAGATTTGAGACAGCTGTATATCAGCATACTTTATATTAAAATCTGGATGGAGACCAGCAAAGATCTCATTATTCATCAGCCTGTTTGAACACCTGCTCCAGAAAACATGGCATGGACGGAAATGCATATTAATGCAAATTAGCTATGTAAACTTATGGCAGATTTGCATCTTTCCAGCATCCATATTAGGCTTACACAAGAGGAAGACAGGAGTGCATGAGTGTTTTAGCACTAAAACACACGGTCATTAATACAGTGTCTATAAACACACAGTCATAATATTTGACTAATACATCTAATTATCCAAAAATATCTTAATTCATATACCTCAACCAAGATTCTATAATCTCTGGTCCTTGTTTGTCTTGTATTAAAAACAGGTGGACTACCCATGAGCCCTTGGGGTGTCTCTCTCATCTGGCTGCTGTGGGAACAGCTTGCAGGTCCAATGGGGAAACAGCTTTCAGATGAGTCAGCCAAAACGGGGGTTTGTATTTAGCATCAGCTCTCGGTTTGGTCTTATGTTTGTCCACTGTGTTCATATCTGTTCAAGATAAATTTTCTAACTCGCAGCAGTTCAAATATAGGAGCCATCCTGTGGTGTAGGTGTCCTGGTGAAGACAGCACTGGTAACAGGATTCTTCCATTACCCTGAATGTCTACAGGTCACCATTACCAGATTAACCCTGCACTGCATTACCATCTCAAAGACTCAGCCAAAAGGCTCTCAATTTGCATACTGTGACCTACGAAAGAGCAACACAAACTGAACATGTATAAAGTTAAGAAATTATGCAATTTGATTTTTCATGACTCGTTTGGAAAAGTCCCTTTATCCAAAGTGACTTGAATGGCATTTTATCAGTTCATGCATTCCCTGGGAATTCAGCTACAGGACTAGAAATGTTAATAAAATGAAACATACCTGCACTTAGAATATTTACTTTAGGGAATTTTTTGTTTTATCCTAATACATCTTTGCAACATGTTAATTCTTATAAAACAGACTATAATTACACATATTTCCATTGTTACGGCAGTTATTATTGGTACAGTAAAACTGTGGGTAACTGTATTAAGCCACCACTGTCAAACAAAAGAAAATAAATTCTCAGCATAGCAAGTCATTTTGAAGGATCATTTAAACAGAGCATAAATTAATTTACTTATCTCAGTATGGCATGTTTTAAAACTTCCTTCTCCATATTTACCATATATCTGCAAGAACTATTGTGGGGACATTCCATAGACGTAATGGTTTTTATACCGTACAAACTGTATTTTCTCTCCCCCTATACTTCCCCTACCCCTAAACCTACCCATCACAGGAAACTGCACATTTTTACTTTCTCCCAAAAAAACTCATTCTGTATGATTTATAAGCTTTTTGAAAAATGGGGACATGGGTAATGTCCTCATAAGTCACCCTCTCCTTGTAATACCCATGTCATACAAACACACGCGCACACACACACACACACATAATGGATTTGAGCGAGTCAAGGGCCAAATTGTGATGGCTAGACGACTGGGTCAGAGCATCTCCAAAACTGCAGCTCTTGTGGGGTGTTCCCGGTCTGCAGTGGTCAGGATCTATCAAAAGTGCTCCAAGGAAGGAACAGTGGTGAACCGGCCACAGGGTCATGGACGGCCGAGGCTCATTGATGCACGTGGGGAGCGAAGGCTGGCCCGTGTGGTCCGATCAAACAGACGAGCTACTGGAGCTCAGATTGCACAAGTTAATGCTGGTTCTGATAGAAAGGTGTCAGAATACACCAGAATGACCACAAAATGGCGCCGCTGTGTTTGGTCGCCGTTCAGGTCGCTCCGCGAAGACTGTGCTTTTATTTACTATTTTACTTTCTTTTACTCTCAGTTTTACAAACTTATCATCTGCATTGATCTACTACGACAGCAAAACTCTTTTGGACATTGGTTACCTCTACACTGGACTGTTTCAGGACACTTTCGCCGATCCTCTGTGGCCATCTGAGATTCTTGAACGCCGAGTTGAACAATGGACAGAGCCAGCGGCGTAGAACAAAGAAACACCGTGGGTTTGCTGGTATCCGTAACAGACTGAGGAAAAGGGCATTCAGACCTCCTCTCCGAGCATTCTTCTAGCAAATGTTCAATCCTTGGATAATAAGATGGACGATCTTAGAGCCAGGATAAGTTTTCAACGGGACATGAGAGACTGTAATATCTAGTTTGTCTGAAACATGGCTCACGCCTCGCGGTCCCGGACACAGCTGACGCCGCCGGAGAACTTCTCTGTTTTTGGATGGACAGAACAGCCGAGGCCGTAAATCCAAAGGCGGTGGAGTGTGTTTCATGATCAACAAGAAATGGTGCGATCCCAGGAACATCACCATTCTCTCGCGGTCCTGCTCACCTCATCTGGAACATTTAACAATCATCTGCCGCCCATTCTATCTGCCTAAGGAGTTTTCTGCGGTTGTCGCGACCGCCGTTTACATCCCACCGCAGGCAGACACAGCGCTGGCTTTATCTCAATGCCAGCGTCATAAACCAACATCCCGGACGCGGCATTCATTGTCGCTGGCGATTTTAACAAAGCAAACCTAAAGAAAGTCCTGCCAAACTTTCACCAGCACGCCTCCTGCCCCACACGAGGAGCAAACACACTGGATCACTGCTACTCTCCGCTTAAGAACGCCTATGTCACTTCAAATCGGATCATGCTGCCATTTTCCTCACTCCCGAATACAAACAAAAAAAGCTCCTCCAGGAACCGGTTGGCGTTGGTCGCCCCACTCAGAGACAGGCAGCTCTTGATGACGTTGACTGGGACATGTTCGAGCGAGTTCAGCTGACGTAAGCGAAGTTCACAGGCGTGGCGCTTTGCTTCATCAACACGCTTACAGAGCAAGCCACGCGAAACAATAACAATAACGCCCTTCAAATCAGAAACCGTGGGTGGACAATTCAATCCGCGCGGCAGTGAACGCGACGCATGGTCTCCATTCAGGGAATATGAATGAATACAGATCGTCCTGTTATGCTCTCAGACGAGCAGTTAAAGCCGCAAAACTCCGTTATAAAGACCGAGTGGAGTCTCATTTCCAACTCAACATGGCGCATGTGGCAGGTCTGAGGTCCATCTGCTCCTTTGGATCTAAATCTCTGCAGAGGCAAGCGTTGATCCGTTGCTCGTGAGCGAAGTTAAACTCTTTCTATGCTCGCTTTGACTGTAACCGCGGTAACGCGACTCCGCCAAGTGGCGCGTTAGAGGAAATTACTCAGAGCAGCAACAATCACGTGATCTCTGTCTCGGAGGATGAAGTTCGGAGAGCACCAAGCGTGTGTGCGCCAGGAAAGCTGCTGGGCCGGATGGTATTTCAGGTCGTGTTCTGCGGTCCTGTGCTGATCAGCTCACCGGGTTGTTTACATCTATCTTTAATGAGTCCTCGCTACATCTGTGGTCCCCACCTCCTTCAAAAAATCCACCATCATCCCTGTCCCTAAGAACAGTAAACCCTCTTGCCTAAATGACTATCGTCCAGTGGCTCTCACGTCTATAGTCATGAAGGTCTTTGAGAGACTCATTAAAAACACCATTTGCGCCTTCATTCCTGACACTTTGGACCCTCTTCAGTTTGCCTATCGTCCCAATAGATCGACTGAAGATGCCATCTCTCATGTCCTCCACTCCTCCTCACTCACATCGACAGCAAAAGTGGGAACTACGTAAGACTGCTATTTATTGACTATAGCTCAGCCTTTAACACCATAGTTCCCACCAAGCTAACCTCAAACTCCTGGATCTCGGCCTGAATCCTTCTCTCTGCCACTGGATTGAGGACTTCCTCACTGGCAGGCCTCAGGTGGTGAGAATAGGCCAGTCCACCTCCACCTCCATCACCCTGAGTGTGGGAGCTCCACAGGGCTGTGTCCTGAGCCCCTGCTCTACTCTCTCTACACGCATGACTGTTTGTCCACACACAGCTCCACCTCTATCATCAAATTTGCTGATGATACTGTTGTCCTGGGCCTCATTTCCAACAACAATGAGACGGCATACTTGGGCGAGGTGGAGCATCTAACAGCATGGTGCCAGGACAACTGTCTCTCTCTGAATGTTGGCAAGACCAAAGAAATGATTGTGGACTTCAGGAAGAGACAGCAACGGACATACTCCCCCTCATGATCAGCGGGTCACCAGTAGAGAGAGTGAGCAGCTTCAAGTACCTGGGAGTAAACCTCTCCGAGGACCTGACCTGGACTGCTCACATTCAGACACAGGTGAAAAAGCCAGGCAAAGACTGTACCACCTGCGCCAGCTGAGGAAATTCAGGGTTTCACCAGCTATCCTGAAAACTTTCTATTTAGGGGCGATAGAAAGTGTTTTAACTCAGTGCATCACAGCGTGGTATGGGAACAGCACCAGTCATGACCGCAAAGCCCTGCAAAGAGTCGCAATGCGCTTATCCGAGCGTATCTCAGGGTCAGCTCTCCCGTCTCTGCAGGGCGTCTACACCAAACGCTGCAAAGGTAGAGCTACCAAGATCATCAAGGACTCTAATCACCCTGCAAACCCTCATTTCACGCTGCTACCATCTGGTAATAAGCCTGATGGCCAAAACTGAGAGACTCAGGAGGAGCTTCTTCCCCCAGGCCATCAGACTCCTGAACTCAGTCACTTAACATCACGTGACTTCACGTCAGGATAAACATCGATACACTGACATTGCACTGCACTTTCTGTTCTCGTTGTTACTGTGTAACAACCTGTCATAAACCTGTTTGCACATTATACTCTTTATACATTTGTTAACCACATATTTATAAGTCTACAGTTTACTCACTGCAAAGTCTACTTCAATTATTTTATTCCACTTTATCCTTATTTGTTACCTTTTTTTTCTCTTGACTTGATTATTTATAATTCTACAGATATAGACATATATATATATATATATATATATATATATATATATATAGATAGTACTTTTTTATATCCTATTTCTATTATAATTTCTTCCTTGTGTTTTTAACTGTGAATTTGCACTGTCCATGGAGCGGACCTGTTTACATTTCACTGCCGGTTGTATATTCTGTATATAACTGTGTATGTGACAAATAAAACTCTTGAATCTTGAATACACAGAGCATCTCAGTTTGTTGCGTATGGGGCGGCATAGCCGCAGACCAGTCAGGGTGCCCATGCTGACCCCTGTCCACCGCTGAAAGCACCAACAGTGGCACGTGAGCATCAGAACTGGACCACGGAGCAATGGAAGAAGGTGGCCTGGTCTGATAAATCACACTTTTACATCACATGGATGGCCGGGTGTGTGTGTCACTTACCTGGGGAACACATGGCACCAGGATGCACTATGGGAAGAAGACAAGCCGACAAAGGCAGTGTGATGCTTTGGGCAATGTTCTGCTGGGAAACCTTGGGTCCTGCCATCCATGTGGATTTTACTTTGACACCACCTACCTCAGCATTGTTGCAGACCATGTACACCCTTTCATGGAAACGGTATTCCCTTTTTCAGCGACTTTTTTTGGCTGGGTAGTGTGTGTGTGTGTGTGTGTGTGTGT
Source organism: Paracanthobrama guichenoti (assembly GCA_018749465.1). Classification (NCBI taxonomy): domain Eukaryota; kingdom Metazoa; phylum Chordata; class Actinopteri; order Cypriniformes; family Gobionidae; genus Paracanthobrama; species Paracanthobrama guichenoti. The sequence continues at coordinate 1,663,097 of CM031948.1, read as the reverse complement.
GTGTGTGTATATATATATATATATATATATATATATATATATATATATATATATATATATATATATATATATATATATATATATGATATATGGAGTATTGATCACGGAATGTTTTTACATTTAAATATTCAAATTTCAAATAGAAAATATTTATTTAAAATTGTAATAATACAGTTTTTACAGTGTTTTTTTATTAAATAAATGCAGCCTCGTTGACCATTAGACTTTTTTTTCAAAAACATTTCTTACCAAATCTTACGAACCAAACTTTTGACCATGTATTTACAGTGTATGCAGAGAAATAAGAACCATGCTTTCTCATTGGTCCTGTGTTTCTGAATACACTCATGAAGTTCCCTGCTAATTAGCCGCAGCTTTAGAAGAACTCACTCTAGGCATGGCGAGACTGGCGTTGAATGGTAATGGCTGGCACACTGTGACACTGCTTGGCATGGACCTTCCTCACTGGCACAGTCTGGCTTGTAGATCTGGCTTCAGATGTAGAGGTTGGCATACTGTCAGATGGCAAAGTTTGGCAGGGCACAGCAAAGGCTGGCGTGTATAAACAAGGCTTGGCATGACATGTGCCTGCGCTCTGTGCCACCCAAACCATAAAGAAGTTTAATTAGAGGACTAATGCCCACTTCTGGGGGTGGCACAGTGGGCAGCTTGCACAGACTGGCAAAAGCACACTGGGGAGCAGACCTGGACATGACAAAGAGGAATGAACACACACACACACAAACCAGTGAACCAACAAATTCAAATAGAAGCAGACTTATAAATCTAGTCTCCACGTACCTCTGTTTAGCAGTTGCTCTCTTTCCCAATCTGTCTTTGTCCCACACTTGCTGCAGGATTTATTGAGTGTATTTGCATGTTTAAGGAAACAAAATGTAAGAACTTTATAGACTTCTTAGTGCAGAGATGCCTTTTTATTTGGCCATCCTGCATATCACAAGAGGGCAAAAAACAAAACAAAACATGCAATTTGAAGAATATCTTCATCTTGAATTTATATTTTTGTTTTTACATTTATGGTTTTATTTCTGCATTGAAATGAAGAGAATATAAGTGGACAAAAACATTTCAATATATTGTTTGATACAACGCAACATTTCATTTCATTCCATGGCCCTCAATCAAGGTTGATTTTTTAACCCTTTGTAGTAAAATTGTTTTTGGGCATCTCTATCTTAATGAAAATAATTATTTAAAACAATTATGCAACAAAACAAAACCTAAGAACTATATACCATATTATTTGTGCAATCAGTTGAACAGCGGGTAAAATTAAGTGGGCATTAAGGTCATGTTCTCTGGATGTACAAATGACAAAATCTAATGAAATGATCAAGATTTACATATGTGATTACTAATTACAGCTATTTAAACCTGACACTGCTACTAATGTGGCTGTTCTGAGCCAGAATCTCCTTATTGATTTAATTTTCTTCTAAAAGCACATTAAAATTAAATTAAGAGAAACACATGGCCATACAAATCTGCAACTATTGAAAAGCCAGTTTTATATTTTCTCTCTCATAGACAAACAGGCAGTGACGATCAAACTGAAATCATTGGATTTGGATTTCCAAAGGGCATGGCAGTGTTATCTGAGAACCGCAGATTCTCCTGCTCTTGACCTGCGCTTTCCTCACTCAATTCCATACGGTTACGCTTCAATGTGCATCCAAAAACCTTTTCATCTAGACAGAGATGAAGAAACGCAGATATTAAAATGTAAAGGTGGGATTATTGAGGAGATAATGGCGAGAATGCAGAAAAGAAATCAGGCTGACACGCTACATGAAATGGACAACGGATAAATTGTTGTGGAAGCTACAAACTACTATTTTAAAAGTAGTTAAAGCTGCAGTCTGTAACTTTTTTTTCACTGTCCAAACACTGTCCAGTGTTTTTGTCTTGTCCTGAATCACTCACACTATGGACTATTTTAGACTGGTTCAGGTCGGCAGCAAAAGTTACGCACTGCAGCTTTAAACAGTCAAGCTACGGAAAAAGTACCTACACTAAAAGAAAAAAAAAAGAATCCAAAAACAATGGTGCAAATGAAGGGGATTATACTGCAAAACAGAAGATGCAAAAGGCTACACAACAGTAATCTTGACATCAGTGTTTGTTCAACAAATTTAATCAATGCTAATTTTCTTTCTCTGGTCATTTTCTCAAATCTCATCACCAACTGTTCATGATGTGATGATGTCTGGCGGTCCGCTCTGCATTAATGGACTGTAATGTTCTCACAACTTGTTTGTGAACAGACTTTTGGCCACTAAAGAGTCACATTTCATCTCAGAACATGAAATTACTGACCATTTTTCCTCTAGCTCTTCCACACTCTACCTGTCTTCCTTTGTTTGTCATTCTCTTCATTACAGTAGATGCTGTATGTAGCAGCGCTCCTGTTGATCAAACAATAAGGTTGTGAGTTTGATTTTCAGTAAATGACTGAACTGATAAAAATATATATTGAATGCAATATAAGTTGCATGAACATTCATTATGTTAAGCCAATATGTCTTGGGGTTTGTTCACACTTTGGAGGTTTGGTTTGAATATATATATATATATATATATATATATATATATATATATTGGTGAGCTTGTGCAAATTGTAGCCTCTTTTTCCTATTTGTAGTGGAGATGAGTGGTACCCGGTGGGGTCTTCTGCTGTTGTAGCCCATCCGCCTCAAGGTTGTGCGTGTTGTGGCTTCACAAATGCTTTGCTGCATACTTCGGTTGTAATGAGTGGTTATTTCAGTCAAAGTTGCTCTTCTATCAGCTTGAATCAGTCGGCCCATTCTCCTCTGACCTCTAGCATCAACAAGGCATTTTTCGCCCACAGGACTGCCGCATACTGGATGTTTTTCCCTTTTCACATCATTCTTTGTAAACCCTAGAAATGGTTGTGTGTGAAAATCCCAGTAACTGAGCAGATTGTGAAATACTCAGACCGGCCCGTCTGGCACCAACAACCATGCCACACTCAAAATTGCTTAAATCACCTTTCTTTCCCATTCTGACATTCAGTTTGGAGTTCAGGAGATTGTTTTGACCAGGACCACACCCCTAAATGCATTGAAGCAACTGCCATGTGATTGGTTGATTAGATAATTGCATTCATTGCACAAATTGAACAGGTGTTCCTAATAATCCTTTAGGTGAGAGTGTATATATATATATATATATATATATATATATATATATATATATATATATATATATATATATATATATATATATATATATATATATATATATATATATAAAATTTCTAATCAAAGCCTTAATCAATATTTATCCTCCTATATTATTATAATGATTTTTAATGATCCATTTCCAGTTATGATTTTACTTAATCAAGAGAACCACTGACTGTTTATTGTTTCTTCATATATGTTTTCTAAAGTTCATATTTGGTCTCTGAGGAGTGACTGAAGGTCTGACCCATGCCAGGAGTGCAGTAACAGTGCTTACTCACTTAGCCCGGCTTCCAGAGATGGAATATGGATTTGTCTTCCATTTTATATTTTATTAATTTTATATTATTTCCTTTTACTGAAACACTAAAGAATTATGGTGAATACTGTCTGTACCTCTTACTGAGAGAAAGCACATGTTATCAGTATCTTTTGGGAAAGTTCAACCAACTCCAGCCTTGGAGAAACTGTGTATCTGTGTATGTATGTAGTATTCTGTGTTATAGATCAGTATTGAAGGTGTACAATGGGCATCCTAGGGAGAGTGACAGTATGTTGTTCTGGACAAGCTGCCACCTGCTCCAGACGTGCCTAATTTGGGGGTGAAAACGTCAACAAGTTATCTATGGAGACATGCATCTGATTAACCGACAGAGTGTGGAAATTTACCATGACTGTCTATTTTATCTTAGCCAATCAGAGTCATTCATCCTGAAGTAATGACATAGATAGACCTTGAAAAGAGTATAATTGTTGAGAAATTGTATGTAAAAAAAAAAAAAAAAAAAAAAAAACTGGTAGAGAGGGTGCGCGCGGCCTACGAACTCCTTGTGAGACTTGAAGCTGGCTTCTGCTGATGAAACTGCAAACTATTCTTCAGTAAAATTCTCTTTCATTAACTGCACTCCTGACTCTTGGTCTTCATTCTTCACAACTGGTCTTGGGTCCTAAACTATTCTCCCCTAACAGGGTGCAGATTCAGGAACAGGGGAGACCGGGTAAAGTTGTAACACAGGGAGCGTTGTAACACTACCAATTCCACGAATCACAGATAAGATAGGAGTCATATGAGTTTCAGTTTCCTCTGGCTTCCTTTACGATCCCACATGGAGGTTTTCCAGTCTGTGTTGCCATCTCTCCTGTGAAGCTACAGCAGAAATACTCTAATAATCGAAATAATCTAATTCTAATTTTTTTTAATAATTCTACAGAATGCCTGTTTATGTTAATTTGCTCTCACTCCACATGCACACACGCACACACACAATATGCACATACACTCCCCATATTCACACATATTATATTGTTGAAGCCATTAATTTAAAATAAAACTGCTGTGGCATATCACTTGGAGTGCATTTTGTCTACCTGTTACAACTTAACCCAGTATGGGTTACAGCCTACCCCAGTAGGTTGTAACAAAGGACCAATTTGTATTTGTCATCATCTCACAAAGTGTGTGATATAGTTGAAGACATTTAAATTGTTGCTATTTGTAGTAGACAAATGTGGGTACACTGCCTAAAAGTTTCAGACATGTAGCTAAAAAAAAAAAATTGCAGTTTTAGGTGCTGAAGAAAAAAGTGTTACAACCATATGGTCTGCCCTACCTGTGGCCGGCTGTATAAACTGCTTAGACTAGTCTTACAAGTCAGTCATCTCATTTTCTAGTTTCTTCTTCAACTTTAAGTCAGTTACATGAAAAGGTAGATTCTAATTTGAATCTGAAACGTAAGTCTGATTAGCCCCAACTAATTGCTAGTTCGTTAGATTAGTTCTTGAGACACAATCTTAATAGCGGCTGTGCAACTGACCTAACCCCTGCTAGCACCTTCTGTAAAACTGTGGACATAGTAATAAAACATAAAGCCTCCTCAAGGCGACACGCGTCGTTGAAGCTGACAGTCAGACAGGCACATGCTGTATCATCCTCGGGCCTTTAGAGAGTACTAGACTGTGAACTCGGCCCACGGTGCAAATCAATGAGCATTTCAAAAGACGAGAGTTTGGACCAGAACAACACTTATAAGGTGGATTTCTGTGGCTTAGAGGGACAGAGAAAATATTAATGTCATTTAATATTTTGTCATTTCTGCCTAGCCGTGAGGGTCTAAAATGTTTTGTTTTCATCATTGTTTCTGTACATAATCTTAAAAAGAAACACTCATGTACTCTGTACTCAGGATGCGTTTCAGCAACATAATCAATGACAACATAATGAAATTAACTCAACCTGATGACGGATGAAGTCACTGAATTGAACGTAAATCCACCAGCACAATCCAGGTCTCTAAATCAATAAATCAAGCTGAAAATCTCCAAAATCCATATAATCCAAAAGCAATAGGTCAAAAACACCAATCACTAAGAGATTTCAGGAAACAGGCCCAGGTCAGAAACAGTTACATTACATTACAAGACACAGAAATTCTCTACCAGCATTAGGCAGTTGTGATGTTTCTGGGATGAAACAACTGAGGGTGCAGGGATGTCCAGTGATGAATTGACTAAAGTTGTAGACAAACTTCCAAACACTGACCACTAGCAATCACTGAAGCTGTTACTTTTCAAACACGTCAATCCATCTAATTTCTTTGGGAAAAAAACAGATAAACATAAATCCATAAAACTGTTAGTCTAACTTACTTGACAACACAATCTCAATGAACAAGGCGTCTGTCATTTATTGTCATACTCTATCTTCAATAGAAGTCCAAAATCTCAATCACAGTGAGTGTTCACATACAGAAGGTTCACAGTCAACTGCGCGATTTGTCTGGTAAATAGTGTAAGAAATCACTGCTCAATCTAACGGACTGCTGAATATATTGAGCAAGCCTTAGTTTATCCTCTGCTTGGAGTGTCCCATCAGCTCCGGATCATAAATACTTTTCAATGCATTATTATTTTATCCATTCTCAGTGCCTGGGGAATATTTCACTGCAGGGCTCTCATTCGGTGTCAATCTTAAGAGTGGTTTCCATCTACACACTTCTACCATCTATATGCTATATCCTGAATAAAAGGGCACTTTCACACTAGCGTTTTTGGCCTGGATACAAGCTCTGGAATACAATTTATATGTATATGGTTAGCAATTGTGTCAATGTATATATATACATATATATACATTGACACAATGTATATATATGTTTATTTATATATATATATAAATAAACATTTATATTATATATAAATAAACATTTATATTATTTATATATATATATATATATATATATATATATATATATATATATATATATATATATTTATCTTATATATATATATATATATATATATATATATATATATATATATATATATAAATAAAAGCTTGAGAGAGAGAGAGAGACATCATATACAGACATTTAAATTATTATTACATCACCTTTATTCATTTATTTATCAGTATTTATTTTTATTAAAATACTGTAAAGAGAGTAATAATGTGAAATAATACAATTTCACATTTAAAATAGTTGTTTTCTAGATGCAAAGCTGAGTTTTCCACATCACATGATCCTTCAGAAATCATTGCTGATTTGCTGCTCTATTATTGGTTCTTAATTATTGAAAAAAAAAAATAATAATTAAGCAGTACAACTGTCAACAATGACAAGAAATGTTTCTTAAGCACCAATTCAGCTTTGTCACCTCATCAATAAACTCATGAATGAATTTAAAAACAAATTTTTTTTTTGATCAAGTACATGCAGTATTGGTGAACATAAGACACTTCGTTTAAAAATAGATTTTTAAATATCTATATATGACCAGTAGAACAAACACGTTTATGTTGCATTCCACATCTCCTGGAATTTAGATCAAGAGAATGTGTGAGTGAAGCGCTTTCACTCACCCAACACCCCCACACCCCACACACACACTCTTTCTCTCTGACCCCCACACACACACACACACACTCTTTCTCTGCCCCCCACACACACACACTCTTTCTCTCTCCCCCACACACACACACTCTTTCTCTGACCCCCCCACACACACACACACACACTCTTTCTCTCTGCTGCCCCACACACACACACACTCTTTCTCTCTGACCCCCACACACACACACACACACTCTTTCTCTCTGACCCCACACACACACACACACACTTTCTCTCTGACCCCCACACAAACACACTCTTTCTCTCTAACCCCCACCCCACACATACACACTCTCTCTAACCCCCCCACACCCACCCCACATCTGACTCTGAGTATTCTCTGCCTTATACTGTGATCAAAGGCGTTTCATCTTCAGAAGAGCTCTGCCCTTCCACATAACCTTAAGCTGTCAAAGTTATCTCTTTCAAACACACACACTGTTAGATATTTTAACCTGCTCTCTCACACACACAGTGCACACACCTAACTAGACATTAGGACACTGTGACTTGACTGCTTTTCTCAAAGTAATAATGTACAGCTGTTTAACTTTTAAGAGCTCATACAAGGAACAAAATTTTCCTTTATTTTCAGATAAATTAGTTCAGTGTACTATGAAACTTACTGTAACTTTCAGAAGTCAAAGCTTCCTACCTAGTCGTCACACACCCACATTTACATGTCAGAAACTTCATCCAGTCACAGTAATGAAGAGCAAGACTGACATATAATTTTCCTAAACAGCAGAACTAATGATGAGAGACAAATATGGTCAAATTAACAAATCATTAAAACTCAACCGGTACTCCACTCTACAAAAAAATACTACTAAGACTACTTAAAAGCAACTTAAACTTAAAAGAATAGTTAATTTACTCACTATCATATTGTGCCACACCTATATGACTTTCTTTCTAACATACAATGCAAAAACAAAAGGATTTTTGTTCAGTTACAATCCCGATTCCAAAAAAGTTGGGACACTGTACAAATTGTGAATAAAGAGGAAGACCATTTAAAGAGGTGTTGTGGAAATTTCATATTTCAATATTTTATTCAGAATACAACATAGATGACATATCAAATGTTTAAACTGAGAAAATGTATCATTTTAAGGGAAAGATAAGTTGATTTTAAATTTCATGGCATCAACACGTCGCAAAAAAGTTGGGACAAGGCCATGTTTCCCACTGTGTGGCATCCCCTCTTCTTTTTCTAACAGTCTGCAAACGTCTGGGGACTGAGGAGACAAGCTGCTCAAGTTTAGGAATAGGAATGTTGTCCCATTCTTGTCTAATACAGGCTTCTAGTTGCTCAACTGTCTTAGGTCTTCTTTGTGGCATCTTCCTCTTTATGATGCGCCAAATGTTTTCTATGGTGAAAGATCTGGACTGCAGGCTGGCCATTTCAGTCCCCGGATCCTCCTCCTACGCAGCCATGATGTTGTAATTGATGCAGTATGTGGTCTGGCATTGTCATGTTGGAAAATGCAAGGTCTTCCCTGAAAGAGACGACGTCTGGATGGGAGCATATGTTGTTCTAGAACTTGGATATACCTTTCAGCATTGATGGTGCCTTTCCAGATGTGTAAGCTGCCCATGCCACACGCACTCATGAACCCCATCCCATCAGAGATGCAGGCTTCTGAACTGAGCGCTGAGAACAACTTGGGTTGTCCTTGTCCTCTTTAGTCCGGATGACATGGCGTCCCAGTTTTCCAAAAAGAACTTCAAATTTTGATTGGTCTGACCACAGAACAGTTTTCCACTTTGCCACAGTCCATTTTAAATGAGCCTTGGCCCAGAGAAAACGCCTGCGCTTCTGGATCATGTTTAGATATGGCTTCTTTTTTGACCTATAGAGTTTTAGCCGGCAACGGTGAATGGCACGGTGGATTGTGTTCACCGACAATGTTTTCTGGAAGTGTTCCTGAGCCCATGTTGTGATTTCCATTACAGTAGCATTCCTGTATGTGATGCAGTGCCGTCTAAGGGCCGAAGATCACGGGCATCCAGTATGGTTTTCCGGCCTTGACCCTTACGCACAGAGATTGTTCCAGATTCTCTGAATCTTTGGATGATATTATGCACTGTAGATGATGATAACTTCAAACTCTTTGCAGTTTTTCTCTGAGAAACTCCTTTCTGATATTGCTCCAGTATTTTTGGCCGCAGCATTGGGGGAATTGGTGATCCTCTGCCCATCTTGACTTCTGAGAGACACTGCCACTCTGAGAGGCTCTTTTTATACCCAATCATGTTGCCAATTGACCTAATAAGTTGCAGATTGGTCCTCCAGCTGTTCCTTATATGTACATTTAACTTTTCCGGCCTCTTATTGCTACCTCTCCCAACTTTTCTGGAATGTGTAGCTCTCATGAAATCCAAAATGAGTCAATATTTGGCATGACATTTCAAAATGTCTCACTTTCAACATTTGATATGTTATCTATATTCTATTGTGAATAAAATATAAGTTTATGAGATTTGTAAATTATTGCATTCCTTTTTTATTCACAATTTGTACAGTGTCCCAACTTTGGAACCGGGTTTGCATTTTGCAGAAGAAAAAAAATACTGGTTATACATGAAAATGGTGAATTCAAGGAACGAAACATTACATATATTGATGGTGATTAGCAATAACCAAAGGGACTGACAGACAGATGATCAACTCATGTCCTCTGCTCTCTGTAACACATGATATGACATGATGCATGACACAAGGAGACTGATGAAAGATGCACACACAGAAAGAGAGCAGAGAGTAAAGGAGAGAGAGAGAGGTGATTGAGAGTGATCTGGCTGGTAGCCAATCAGAACTAATCAGAATAATATCACTGCAAGCAGTAATTACAGGGCAAAACACTTCAGCGTCATAAACTTTACAAGTAAATTTAATAGGACAAAGCACGCCTGCAGATTTTACAAATGCGTATGACTTTTGACCAATAGGTGGCACAAATTGCTTTGCAATTTTCAGAACATTGTGCTCAAGGCACGTGTAAAGCTTTTGTGTCAGTTCACCAAAGCATTGCTGAAATAACCTCAGATCCTGTCTGGTGTCCTCATGTTGAATTCATTGATGCATCACATGTGAACGTTTGGTACATCGAAAAGCTTTTAATAGCTTTTGACCAGCACAGTCTGAAGATGATCTGAGCCAAATTTTAGAAAGAAGAAAATAAAAAAATAGGGGGAATTAAAACAGTAGTCATGCACTACCACCTACATTAGAAAAAGACGGGCATGATTGCATTCTAAAGACACCACACTTATGTTAGGCATTATGAAATAAATGTTTTTCTCCAAAACATGTTGGACACAATTATTGGCACCCCAAGAATTTTGCATGAGTAAAATATCTCTGAAGTATATTTCCATTCATTTTTACATTTTTTAGCACACCAGGGTGACTAGGAACATGAAATTGTCTAGATGGGATATATTTATACTCCTGTGAAACAAGATGAGGAAACACAAAAGGCCAAATTCCCTTAATCATTCATCACAGTGAGTAAAACCAAAGAATATAGTTCATATAGGCTGTATTCACAAAACATTTTATCTTACCACTAAGAGTTCTCCTAAATAGCAAAAAAGGTCTTAGTTATGAATTTTCTCTCAAAACCTATCCCCAAAGCTGCTGAGAGCAACTCTTACTAAGGAATAGAGAGAAGTCTTAAGCTATGAGAAAGGGCAGGGTTGACCTCGTTGCTATGGATGATATCATCATGTGTACTATGACCATAGTGATTGGCCACGAGTCTCTGTCAGTGATTTAATCATAGAAATATTGTAGAAAGAGGTATCATGTTGCCATATTCAAATAAAGATTTTAAAAAGTAGGCTAGGTGTCACTAATTAAACAAGTATATGTTCAGCTAATTGTCAGCCTCTTACATATCTGCATCTCGAGAGATTGCAGAATTCAAACGTTTTATAAACAAAGTTTGGGAGGAGCACTATCTAATCATCGCGAGGGGAGCCATATATACAGTATACACGGCTGACTCACCGACCTAGTTATCTTGACAGTTTTCTGCATCCCTCCAACTCCTCACTCTCGGCTCAGCTGGGGATTCGGGGGAGAACTCTTGGTTTGGGCCATATTCCGAGCTCGGAGCCCTCAATCCCCTTGGACAGCACACCAAATACGCTTATTTTACTCTTTTATTCTCTGTGAACTCGTGAAACAAAAAAGCAGCAAAGTGGAAGAGAGAAAGGGGAGAAAGGTCGGCAACAGCCATTAGGATTGTTTGTGATTTGGTCTTAGTGACTTAGGAGTCCTCTTGACTACTCCTAGTATTTCATGGATTTATGAGCTAGCTTTAGTGCTAAAATCCTTTGTGAAATACTCTTTGAGCAAAAATGTAGGAGTCATAAAATGATGACTGACACGCCCATTATTTTTAAGAGTTTCTCCTAAATTGGCAAGTTAGGAGCTACTTTTAGCCTTAAGATGTTTTGTGAATACGGCCCCTGATGTGCAGCAAAAGATTGTTGAGCTTCACCAAATAGAAAATGGCTGTAAGAAAATGGCTAAAGCATAGAAAATCCCCATTTCCATCATCAGGGTAATAATTAAGAAGTTCCAATCAACTAAAGATGTTACGAATCTGCCTGGAAGAGGATGTCTGTCTATATCGTCCTAATGCACGAGAGGAGGAGAGTTTGAGTGGACAAAGACTCTCCACAGATCACAGACGGAGAACTGCAGAGATTAGCTGAGTTTTGGAAAAACAACCCCTACGTCACCACAAGTTGTTCGGGAGGGACTCAAGAAAAATCTTTCTTACTCATCCAGAAACTCCTGCATATTCAGTTCAGACACAACTGGAACTTTAAATGGGATCAGCTTCTGTGGTCAGATCAGATGAAACTAAAAAAGGAGCTTTTTGGCAGCAAACCCACCAGATGGCTTTGGTGTTAACAGGGATAAAAATTACCCCATACCCACAGTTAAAAATACTGCTGGATTTGTGAATTTTTTTTTTTTTTTTTTTTTGCTGGAGGTCCTGGACATCTTGTTCAGATACATGGCATCATGGATTCTTGTAAATACCAGCACACAAAAAAATTCTAAACCTGACCATCTCTGCTAGAATTCTTATAATGGGCCGTGGTTGGATCTTCCATCAGGCCAATGTTCAAAATCAACACAAAAATGAACCCTATAGAAAATGAGTGGGGTGAACTGAAGAGAAGCAGCGCCAACATGGAGCTGGGAATCTGAAGGTTCTGGAGAGATTCTGTATGGAGGAATGGTCTCTGATCTCTTGCCAAGTGTTCTCAGGCATTACAGAAGAAGACTCAGAGCTGTTATCTTGGGAAAAGGAGGTTGAAAAAGTATAGAATAAAAGGGTGCTAATAATTATGTCCAATGTGTTTGGGAGAAAAATATTTATTTCATAAAGACATTTTACCCACTTTCAATTCTTTTACTTCACTTTAAAAGATTTTTGTGGATTTAAAAAAAATAAAAGATCAACATTTCTTGAAAATGTTCTGAAGTTTTTGTCTTAATACTGTTCTAAAAGACAAAACATAAGGAGGATTGGAAAAGAATGTTCTTAAAGTGTCATGAAACCTCCCCCTGATTTAGCCTGGTTGTTCACACCTCAGAGCGGAAAAGGTCTCTAGAAATGGGTGTGGAAAAGTGGGAGTGAAGAGGGAAGAGTGCAACCAATGAAACACAGACCAACAACACATTATACAGACACATGAACATTAAAATATGAGAGGAGGGGGAAAAACACAGAGTTGAGGGAACCTTGAAATGTAATCCTATGTAATGAAAATTGTGACAAGCAGAGGGACCGTGAGAGAAAGGCACAAGGCTGGTAGCGTGATTGAAAATGAGCACCGGTATTGTATCTCACGGAGGAGCTCGGCTGCATAAAAGGAGGAGCAACGACAGTGAAGGACAGTGAAGTTCCTCTGTGGCGGCAGAAGGGCCGGAGAGTGTCCGGTTTGGGAACCACATGATTTTGTCGCTGCTTTTTGCGGATGATGTTGTCATGTTGGCCTCCTCAGACCAGCGTGCACTGGGGCGGTTTGCAGCCGAGTGTGAAGCGGCCGGGATGAGAATCAGCACCTCCAAATCCGTGGCCATGGTTCTCAGTCGGAAAAGGGTGGCTTGCCCACTTCAGGTTGGTGGAGAGTTTCTGCCTCAGGTGGAGGAGTTCAGGTATCTTGGGGTCTTGTTCACGAGTGAGGAAAGGATGGAACGGGAGATTGACAGACGGATCAGTGCAGCTTCTGCAGTAATGCGGTCGATGTACCGGTCTGTCGTGGTAAAGAAGGAGCTGAGCTGTAAGGCGAAGCTCTCGATTTATCGGTCAATCTACGTTCCTACTCTCACCTATGGTCATGAGCTGTGGGTCATGACCGAAAGGACAAGATCCCGGATACAGGCGGCCGAAATGAGCTTTCTCCGCAGGGTTGCTGGGCGCTCCCTTAGAGATAGGGTGAGAAGCTCAGTTACTCGGAAGGAGCTCAGAGTAGAGCCGTTGCTCCTCCACATTGAGAGGAGCCAGTTGAGGTGGCTCGGGCATCTATTTCGGATGCCTCCTGGACGCCTTCCCGGGGAGGTGTTCCGGGCATGTCCCACCGGGTGGAGGCCCCAGGGAAGACCTAGGACATGCTGGAGGGATTATGTCTCCCGGCTGGCCTGGGAACGCCTCAGGGTTCCCCCGGAAGAGCTGGAGGAAGTGGCTAGGGAGAGGGAAGTCAGGGCATCTCTGCTTAGACTGTTGCCCCCGCGACCCGGCCCTGGATAAGCGGAAGATAATGGATGGATAGATGGATGGATGCATTCCTTTTTTATTCACAATTTGTACAGTGTCCCAACTTTTTTAGAATCGGGTTTGTACACTCATGTTGTTTGAATTCTCAGCTGTAACGTGATCTTGTGTGTAATACAGCGCAGTGACTGGATTGAATGAGCTCTTTGTAATGAATAAATAAAGAGAAGTGCTCAGAAACGGTTGACGTCAGCTCGTTCGTCCAGCCCCTACTGGAGCCCCGCAGCCAATCACCACTCCGGATCTTGCCGGTATTACGCATTTAAGTCAGAATCCGTGACCTCAGTCTGGAAGACAAAAATTGCTCTAAAAAAAAAGCAAAAATATTTCCACTTATGAATAAACTTAATGAGTACGTTTAGTGTTTTTAATGATGTGCAGTCTGTATCTGTTCACATCTCAAAAAATGTGTTTTGGGGTTTCATGACCCCTTAAAAATCATTGCAAATCAACTCTTAAAGTTAGAATAACCTCCAATTTGTCTTAAATCCCCAAAGGTAGGAGGTTTAATTTACAAATTAATTCAACAGAACACTCAATCTTGAGACGGTCTCTTAAAAAAAAAAAAATTTGAAATACAAGGCACATTACATATTCTTAAACATTCTTACAAACTTCTTAGAATTTATCTTTAGAAATGTCTTTTCCCAGATCATGTTGCTCCTGGTCTCTTATGGAGCTGCTACCTGTCTGATATTCAAAGAGAAAATTGAATATAATTTGGCATTATTCCAACGTATAACTACAGTTGTATTAACATATGCTCTATAGACGTGTGTTTGTTGTGACTGGTAAACCGTCTCTCAATGAAGAACACCTAACTAGTGGCCACTAAACAGTAAAACAGTACACTAAGAGTCAAACCGCAATGCTAGCTTTATGAAACCCATGAGTTACTTACAAAATACTTCAAAGAAACCATGGTAATACAAGTGGTCCAATAAAATAACACTATCCAAAAAAGGGAAATAACACTATGGCATTTTTTAGTACTATTACTTGTCACTCAAATTACAACCTGTGTAGAATATGGCTTTCCATTTTCAAAACTAATCACAGAATGGCTGAGACCAACACAGAGACTCGTACTACAGTCCTGCTGCTTTTTTTTTTTTTTCATCTTCCTGAGAATTTCATCTTCCTGAGTTGTTCTTTATTTGACTAAGACTCGTCTGCGCTGACTAGCGGAGGTCTCAAGGGTTCAGAAGCCATACATTAATCATCACACACACACACACACACACTTTAGAGACTCCATCAACCCCCAACACATCTGATCATTGCAAAAACGTTGCCCCTAACGACAAGACCCTTCCCTCATGACACATGCATAATTAACATAGTCGCAAATGAATTAATCATTATAAACATATTGATATAGATATAAAATTCATTATATAAATTCAGATCAATAAATCATCACAGAAGACACTCTCTCATCTCGTTCTAAAGGCAATATTGAGGTCATGCAAAGCAGTGATTTCCTCTCAGGCATCCTGAAGGCCACATATGAAGGTGTCAGCTGCGTACTGGGAGGTCTTGACTTACTTGACTCCTTATTTTTGTAGTATGCATTATGAATACTGCATACCAAGTATGACGATTTTCTACATGAAATGCCCGAATGACCTACTTACCACATTGCCAAAATATGCAGTACACAACCAGAACACATTGCAATGCACTCAACTTGACCAGCTATTTTTTGCTGTGACAAACAAACTAAAAAGTATTATCTTCTCCGGATTTTAACCGATCTTGAATTCTAATTTGAATAAAATAAAAAAATAAAATAACCACTTGTTAACAGATGATAACAGGGTGGCACTTGCTGAATTAACTCTTTCCCGGCCATTGAAGAAATACTGGCAATCCATGTTTTCACTGTTATAAGGTAGGGGGCGCTGTTACGCATCTTCAGAAAGAGTACAGAACCTCCGGACACAGGCGAAGAAGAAACAAGCGATAGAAGCATTGCTGATGCACATGTAAAAATAACACAATCATCAAACATTAAACAGAATATAAATCAAAACTGCCTAATGTTACTGAATGAAATGTCAAACCCATGAAGAAGAAATGACTGTTAAGCTTTGGGGGTGTTGATGTACTCGATCTACTCCATCTGTGTTTTGATCATCATTCCATGAGCAATTATCAGGATCAACTAAACGCTGGATTTTCAAAAGTATGTGGAGTAAGAAATCGTAGCATAGACTCTTTAAAATATATCCATGAGTTTTGCACACCAGTCTGTTATTGTATGGACATCGACGATGTCAGTCAGATAGCCTCTGGGCATTCCTTGGCCAATGAAAACTGCAATGGAGCCAGACCTTCTGCTGTCAGTCTGAAGGTCTAGCTACGTGAGACTAACGGCCATCATACACCAGGTGCAATGTGGCCCAAGGTGCGATGCAAGTGTTTTTTGCTAGTTTCAGCCCAACGCAGTTATCATTTTCACGTCCAGTGCCACGTTGTTTAAATAGCAAATGCATTTGCGGTCATCTATGCGCCCATCTGCTGAGCTGGTCTGAAAACAAGGGGTGTTCAGGCGCATTGTTGGCGGGGTGCTATTTTGAGGAACTGAAAATGACTGCGCCATTGACCAACTGAAACCTGGTCTAAAGTCAATATTTTTTTGTTATTTAAACAGCGCGTTAGCAATATGCGACTACAGGCTACAGACTACAACGCGCGTACACTCACTTATTACACACAGGGATGCGCAGCAGCACACAAACATTTTTAAATGTGCGCTTTAGACCATGCACTTAGAAGGTTAAAATAGGGCCTTTTTTTAATGAAACTTGTCCACATAAGGATATCATAAGTGTTGATAAAAAAAGAATGCATGAAGCTTTGTTTAAAAGCAGAGGGTCTGTTCTTTCTTTTGATATATTGCATGTTCAGATATTCATACAACAAAATATTCTGGGGGCCATGAAAATTTTGTGAATAATAAATTCTGGCACTGGCCTGAAATGAAGGTCATGTGGCAATGGCACATTTTTATTAATCATTTTGAATTAATTATATTTTCTGTTTTCGTTTTAATTTTGTTGTGTTTTACATATTTTTATTCATTTGTATTCAACTTAAACTAAATGAAAATGAGGAATGTTGTCTTGGCAATAAGTTTAAGTTTTGTGTATTTATTTTCTTTCAAGTAATGAAAGTTTTATGGTTTGTTAACTATAATAACCCTAATATACTAATATAAATAGTGAAAAATAGTACACTTCTATATTTTTAGTAATGAATGAATAATTGTATATATAATTGACATTTCTTTCACCTCATCCACCATCTTGGATGGATGTTTTCAGTGAGCTTGTTACAATGCATTCTCGGTTTTTCTTTGCAACGACTTCATGCAATGCTTTCATAAATTTGACCTTTTTAATTTAATTTGAATTTAATAATTAAGCAGTGCATCTATCGACAATGCACACATGATGCCTTAAAATGCTGCCTACGTAGGCATCTCACTAGGTTTTTGAGTCATAGTCTTTGGATCAGCAGTGATGTTCAGTCAGCATACACTAATGAGAAAGAAATCTGTTTGTCCCTCTATGCACTGCATCTGTTTGTCAAACAAAACAGTTGGTGCTAGTATACAAAAAACCTCTTATTAAGACACAGAAACAAAACTAATTTCACTCTCTGCATTTTGCCCTTTTCTGTTTGTTTCTCAGCTCAAATGTATTTCTAGCAGAACAGAAGAAATTGCCTTTTATCTGGGGTCGATTTTTAATGTGCTTGTAAATTGCTGAGTATTGACACACTGTCAAGGGAGGAACAGTCGATGTTAACCGACTGAGTAAAGCAGCAGTCTGGACCCCAAACCCCTCCATCTGTGCAAATGCAGATCGAATGTGACAGACAGAGAGAAGAAAGAGAGATGGACGATTGCAGAGAGAAAAAAAAGGCAGACAGTTGGAGGTTGCTGTTGGTCAAGTGAAAAAAAAAAAAAGAAAAAAAAAAGAAAAGAATCATACCTGCTGTGTAAGAAACGTACAGAAATATCTTCTCAGACAATATAAGGAAAGGCATCAATTTGATTGTGTAAAACATCCTGTCTACTGAGACGCCTTCATCTAAATGACAATTGAAGCCACTGTGGATCCTTTAGATGTTTCCTACAATCTCAATCATGTGAGCAAGGTTTGGCTGCTGGTGGATAAAATAAAAATGTTATTCATAATAAATTCAATATAAAATGTTCTCAGTTTGAGATTTAATTTCTACTGTCAAATGAGTGTTATTAGCAGCTACAACGATCAAGCATAACATTATGACCACTGACAGGTGAAGTGAATAACACTGATTATCTCTTCCTCACAGCTCCTGTTAGTGGGTGGGATATATTAGGCAGCAAGTGAACATTTTGTATTCAAAGTTGATGTGTTAGAAGCAGGACAAATGGGCAAGCCTAAGGATTTGAGCGAGTTTGACAAGGGCCAAATTGTGATGGATAGACGACTGGGTCAGAGCATCTCCAAAACTGCAGCTCTTGTGGGGTGTTCCCAGTCTGCAGTGGTCAGGATCTATCAAAAGTGCTCCAAGGAACAGTGATGAACCGGCCACAGGGTCATGTGCGGCCAAGGCTCATTGATGCACGTGGGGAGCGAAGGCTGGCCCGTGTGGTCCGATCAAACAGACAAGCTACTGGAGCTCAAATTGCTCAAGAAGTTAGTGCTGGTTCTGATAGAAAGGTGTCAGAATGCACAGAGCATCTCAGTTTGTTGTGTATGGGGCGGCATAGCCGCAGACCAGTCAGGGTGCCCATGCTGACCCCTGTCCACCGCCAAAAGCACCAAAAGTGGCACGTGAGCATCAGAACTGGACCACGGAGCAATGGAAGAAGGTGGCCTGGTCTGATGAATCACGTTTTCTTTTACATCACATGGATGGCCGGGTGTGTGTGCGTCGCTTACCTGGGGAACACATGGCACCAGGATGCACTATGGGAAGAAGGAGAGAGGCAGTGTGATGCTTTGGGCAATGCTCTGCTGGGAAACCTTGGGTCCTGCCATCCATGTGGATGTTACTTTGACACGTACAACCTACCCAAGCATTGTTGTAGACCATGTACACCCTTTCATGGAAACTATGAAAAAATGGCAAAAATGGTTCAGGAATGGTTTGAGGAGCACGAGTTTGGGGTGTTGACTTGACAGGATTTAAATTTTTCCTTAAATAGTGAAATGTCAGTCGCTTTGTGAAAAAAAATATTCAAGATATATTGCAAATGGCTTCAAGCTACTTTCTTGATTTAAGGATGTTTAGATACTTGGTAACACTTTACAATAAGGTTGTAAAACTTATTTGTTAGTTAATGCATTACCTAACATGAACAAACTGAGCAATCTATGTTTTTACAGCATTTATTCATCTTTGTTAATGTTAGTAAAGTTGTATTGTATAGTAAAAATGTACTGTTAAATGTTGAAGTTCATTTTAGTTATTAAATTGCTGTATTCATTGTTAGTTAAATGTCATGAAATTAAACGTTATTACAAAGTGTTACCAGACATTATCACTGTAAAGCACGACAAAAATACTGATGCCGAACATGATTTTTCTCCAGCGCAGTCATCACATAAGGTGCCGTCAGAGAACAACACTGGATACTGTGAAAAATATGTGGACATTTTCTAAAACGTGTGATAGAATAGAAAAGTGTTATGCTTGATTTTTGCAGATTCTTTTGGCATGAGGAGGAAAAAGATGAATAATAACATAAAATATGTGTTATAACAGATCCAAGTGTGTTTGCATGTTCTCCCCAGTGAACACATTCACTGCCAAGACGCACACAAACTCGTCCCAGTCCTTCGCACAATCTCAAACACACACAAATCTTGTCACTCTTTCTGTTAGTCATACTGATTTTTTCATGCTTCAGTGTGTCTATTTCTTCCCTCAAACCCTTAGAAACAAAGAGAGTCAAAATGACCTCAATCTGTCTCCTTTCATTATACGTTTTGACGTGCTCACTGTGGAACACCTTGAGAACTATAAACCTCTGCTCAACAACATGTCTGCATGCGCATACATGAAAGTTGCGTTTATGAGGGAGTGATATATTTATGTGCACAAAACGCATTTATATTATTTATATATACACCAACAGAAAAACGTATATTAATGCAAGCTTGTCTTGTCTGCAGTATCACGCCCTTCCTCTGGCCTTTGCCTTTTTATTCTCATCTTCTCTCTTTACTTTTTCGGATGTTTAAAAAGAGCTTTTTAAAACAACTCAGATAAACGTGTCAAGATCTGACAGAAAAACAGACCTGCTGCCAAATAAAAAAAAATGGAAAGCCTAAGTTTACATGAAATTGTTTTAGAGTTAATTTAATAGATTGGATGTGTACGGTGAAGTTTTTACTCTTTGGGTGTCGTACAGTCTATGAACAGGAATTTGAATGCACGTTAGAGAACTACAGCAAACTCAAGATAATCCTACTATATAAACACTTCCTGTTCTTTTCACTATACATTCCCCCACACTTTAAGTCTCAGCAGACACAATAAATAACATCTAAATTGTCTCTGTATCAGATGCACCGCCCACAGTTCATTCACTGACCATGCAATGCATATTGCAAACAAAAATGGAAAGCACTTACTTGATCTGGTAAGCTCTCATCTGATTGGAGTTGGATTTATGCAACTTCTGTGAGTAAATGCACAGAAAACAAAATTGTCTTCACTGAGTAGAAATACATACAGTACATACAGTTTAGAAAGAAATAAAATCCTGATCACAGTCTACACACATTTTCATTATTTCAATGAACCTTTTATGTCTATTAATGTGGCATAATGCATTTTAGATAAACTAGCCTCAGAATGGCACATACGAACTATGATTGGATGCTTTTCATGCTGAACTGTTCTTGGCTTGAATAAACTGCAATGTGGTCTGGCCTTTACACTGATAGATAGAAGTCTGACTTATGAGACTTATATTTTATTGCACCTACAGTAAATCTTTCATATAAAAGCTGTAGTGGCTGGTAGATATCGCTGGAGTGACAGTTTCTGTATTTAGTGTGAGGTAACTTTGATAATCTTAAATCTAGAATAAGTGCAAAAATTGTCAAACACTAAATGAGGCGGTGCGTTACAGCCAGTTAAAAGGAATCCAGCATTTAGCTAATATACGTATGATATCAATATTAGCACATCCTGTTCTTGAATTTTTATGGTCTGAATGCTGATAAAGATGTTACAAGGCCAAAAGGCGCAAATATGACCTGAGAGATAATTAAGACTAGTATCAAATTTAACAGAAATCAGAGAATGATAATTTAGATAATTAGGTCTGAAGGTGTATATTGTGGATATTTTTGTTTGAATATTTAAAGAGAAATAAAAGAGAGTAGCGCTTGATCTTATGAATTAGGAATTGATTGGATAATAAAACAGTGGGTACATACCGTAATTGAGAGGTTGAAAAATAAGAGGACTTGATGAAGTGAGACCAAAACAAAACAGTTTCTGAGGAGTAGCAGGTTAATATGTTTTGATGACAGATTACATTCCCGTTCAACCACCTTCCAACAATATTTTACTGGTCTGAGATCTGCAGACTATACAGGCCACTGCAGATGTCACAAATGTGCTCATGGAGCTGGCTGACAGCTTGCTTGTTGTCATGGCACAATTTCCTGCAGGAAGTCTCTATTTGACGTTCAGGTCCATGTTTTCACAGCATCTATGCCAGATTCTGACCCTCCATCTGCACATCTCAGAAAATGAGCTTTGTTTGACTCTTTATGCTCTTCACTTATGGCGTTTGGTCAGTGCCGTGGCCTCTGATCTCTGATGACAGCAGTGCAGCCCAGCGGGTCCTTTGATGCTGTTCACCATCTGCTGCTGCTGCTGCTTCTAACACGATCCTCTTCTCTTCTGCCCACAGATGAACCGTCTCCAGCATCAGACCCCTGTAATGCTGACGGAGAACAGTGTAAAGTTAGAGCATTGTGCGTAATGGTTGCATCAAATCTGTGCCATGGTAGCCGCAAACTTGTCTGTAAATCCCAGAGGAAAACTTTGTTGCTCTCAGGTTGCGCTTTTATGCTGTAGTTCAGGAGACCTAGGCCGCATTTACACTATTAACAAAAGTGGCTCTAAACCTGATGCATCACCTGATGGACATTTTTCAAATGCAGATATCAATATCTAAAGAGCAGGGTGGTTGATGTAATAAAGTTATGTGAAATTTAGAACTCAAAAACACCAAATAAGACATCAAATAATGGAAATAAAATGAATAAATATTGTGCAAAATAGAGGTTTGTAATTAAATTATAGTTGAAAGGATTTTTGAATAATGATGATAATTTCAAAATAGTAATACACAGGCTGATTACTACTTTAAATCATGTTTTAAGTGAATGTAAATGTCAAAATATCAGATCTGTGCACGGTCTTGTGCTTTATTCAACTATCACTTCCATCTCAGATGTTCCTGAGAAGAAATAAAAAGACTCGAGTCAACAGCGAAGTCAATAGTTTTAATCCAGTACGAATAACTCTGGAGGAGACGGTGTAGAGCGACTCAATATCTGAGCTGAAATTTTTGAATCATATTTAAAGGGGATGTCTAATGCCATTTCATGCATTCTGACTTATTTACACTGTTAAAGAGTTGGATTCTCATGCCACAACATGGTCAAAGTTTCAAAAAAAATTTGTTGGACGTATGATGTATGAGTATTTCTGTGCCAAATACACTCCTTCAGGATTCGAAAAGTCTCCAAAAGTTTTTTTCCCCAAGTATGGCCCTGTATGATGTCATAAAGGGGTGGAATTTCTTGTATGGGCACTTCTCCCGGAAGAACACACGCACATCAACCAGAGCGAGAGCAAGAGCGCGTCCATCAACAAGCTTCGTTTGGGTTACGGAAGCCTTAGGCAGTGCTGTCATTTTGTTTTTAGACTAAATCAACAATGTCACCAAAGAAGTGTGTTTCTGGTTGTGATAACCTTGTTCAGCTTCCCAAATAACCCAGTGTTAAGGGAACAGTGGATGCAGTTTGCTTTTCCGGGGCAGCAACTGAGTTGTGTAAGTGTGTTTGTTTGTTCCCGGCATTTCGGTGATGAATGTTTTATAACCAAGGCCCAGTTCGACGCTGGATTTGCAGATCGTTTGAAACTGAAAGATGGAGCAGGTCCCAGCAATAAAAGATCCCGGTCATGAGTCATCAGGCGATAAGTAAAATTGCATCAAATGTGTGTGTTTTGTTGGCAACTGGCGCCTAAGTGCATATAATGTTAACAACATGAACGTATAGTGAATCAAAAGTTATCCAGGGATGATGCAATGTATTATGTGTGTGTGTGTGTGTGTGTGTGTGTGTGTGTGTGTGTGCTCGTGACTCTTTAGCTCCGCCCACGGCACACGTCCAGGAGCTTGACTGTTTTCGGAAAGAATCAGTACAGTGTATGTCTTTTACAAATATGATACAATTTAAGACTCTTCTGAGATATGAAGGATACAATACTACTCTATAGGTACTCAAGATTAACATGAGACTGGCAGAAACTGTGTGTTATATCCCCTTAATAACCTGTTGCTCTTCAGGTTTGCTTATAGTGGGGTAAGAATTAAAAATACCAAATTTCAACTGTTAATACGGAATAAACTTTAGCTTATAACCTATATTTCACTATTGTACATTACTAACATCTCTTGCAATCTCAGTGAAAAAAAATTGCTTGTACAGTCGAGAGAAATGTGCTGAATATAAGATCATTTACGCACCATTGTTTATTAACTTCACTGGCTTTATCTTAAAATCCATCAAATTACTTGAAGTTCTGACAAGAGCTGGAATATGTCTGGAATCTCACTGTTGATAATGAACAGAAACCACCATTCAGATGCATTATAATGCTTTCCTTGAGAAAAATATAGCCTATTTAATGATCATATAGCAGTGTATGGCTCACCAAACATCATGACAAAGTGCCTCATGAAGTTCAGTCATTAGCACTCATCATACATTATATATATTTGGCTGTGATCTATTATTTAAGCTCTATTATCGACTGTGGCATGAGTTATTCTGCAGGTATGAAAATAGTTTTCCATCGCTTTTAAAAGGTTAGTTCATCCAAAAAAAGAAAGTTCTCTCATTACTTACTGACCTTCATGTCGTTCTGAACCTGCATGACTTTCTTCTTTATGCTGCTCGTTTCTAAGCAATGAAGGTAAATTTGGACAGATGCTGTCAAGCTCCAGATCTACGGAAAAACACATATTCCATACAGCTCATATTTCACCTTGTCTTCTGAAGCTATACGACGGCTTTGTGTGATGAACGGGCATATAAATGGTGCTGGACACCATCATTTCTTGTGTCTTGTAATATTATGGTTTGACTTTATAAGATCTGGAATATAGTGAATGAATCAAATATACTTAATATGGTGCTTTTATGGAGCTTGGCAGATTCAATCACCATGTACTTTCATTGTATGCAATGAACTAACTCTGAAGCTGAATAAAGCTTATTCTGAAAAGAACATTTGTGCAATATTCCTTATGATATAACCTGTAATTATCTTTGAGGTCTAGCAAACACACAATAGAGCCTCTGGGGAAGAAAAGAGTTTCAAGGGAGAAAATTGGCTGCAAATGTATGTAATTTGCAACGAGTCTCTCTAAAAGACGCAAAATTCAATCAAAGAGTTTCCTTGTATAAAGCAGATTAAGAGCATTAGATGCTCTGTGTGTGTGTGTGTGTGTGTTCAGAAGGATGCAGAGAAAGACTAAAAGTGTGTTAAGAGTAAATAAAATCATTCTCAGCTAATGAAGAGCAACTAAACTAATATAAGAATATCTTTCATGTCTGCATTGAAAGTCTGTATTACAAAAAAAGTCTACAGAATAAAAAATCATTCTCTGAAAATAAGTCATATCTTATGGTGTTTTTGTATTTAGAAAAACAAGTCAATCAAAACAATGTTTTTCAGTGTTCCTAAATTAATATTACTTTAAGATAAAAAGACAGAGGCCTGATCCATGATGAATCAACATAGACAGGAGGGTGTGTTTCCATAGTAACACGTGATGAAAGCGAGTGTACGGTCATGTTAAACATGGTCAAGCTATTGACCCAGAAACATCTGTGGAGCAAACCCAGAGAAATGGGGCGCGACAGACCTGCTGGGCCTGTTCGATGTGACAGCGGGAGCACCCGAGGAAGACAGCGAGAGAATCAGAGAGACTCCAACATCCGTCTTTCCAGTTCAGCAGTATGAAAGATGGAGGAGGATCGAGACAATCCACACCTGCGACCAAAACATTTCAACACAAACAACAACATTAATATCAATGTCCGCATGGGACTTTTGACAAATACACCTCTGATGTTCACAAAGAGGAGAGAGATACAGGAGATGCTGCGAGACAGAACTCTTTATAATGAGAAAATGCATGCAGTGAATGTATGTGGATGTTTCTCTTATTTACTAGGGCATCATGCTGATTATACGGAGTAAACAGTTTTTTATGGCTTTCGTGCTGCGTTCGTTTAAAACACAGTATATACAGCAGAAACATGTTACCATGGAGACCAAGATGTTCCGTGCAGTTTCTCCTGCATTGTCCTCTGCGTCTCTCTCTCGGTTTAGATCAGACGGATGCAGCACCAGGGTGGAGTCTGACAGTGAAGTCTGGTTCTGCAGTAAGAGAGAATGAGTAAATGAAAACATAAGGTGGCACTTTACATGAATGGGGTACAGACTGGTTTATCTTTTCTTAAAGGATTAGTTCACTTCAAAATGAAAATTACCTGATACTCACCCCCATCTCATCCAACATGTCTTTCTTTCTTCAGTCGAAAAGAAAAGTTTTTTTGAGGAAAACATTCCAGGATTTTTCTCCCCATCATAGCCTTCCATGGCAACCAAAATGTTGAAGGTCCAAATCAATGCAGTTTCAAAGGAAGCGCTTCAGAGGCTCTGCACGATCCCAGCTGAGGAA
Source organism: Paracanthobrama guichenoti (assembly GCA_018749465.1). Lineage (NCBI taxonomy): Eukaryota > Metazoa > Chordata > Actinopteri > Cypriniformes > Gobionidae > Paracanthobrama > Paracanthobrama guichenoti. Next base: position 1,637,170 of record CM031948.1, on the reverse strand, counting down.
TAGGGTCTTATCTAGCAAAACCATCTGTCATTTTCCAAAAAAAATTATACAAATGTAGGCAGAAGTACCGCCCCCGTGTTTACAAAGCGCATATGCGAAGACTAATACAAACGGCCTTTAACAAAAAAAAGGTAAAACAACGACGTTGGACGAGTTTGAAGTTGAAAATGAAGTGTTTTTGGTAAAGGGCGTTTGCATTAGTCCTTGCACGTTTGCTTGGGGCGGTACCTCTGCCTATGTATAGCATGACCTTTCCAACGTGATTGCGCAATCCTTGGCACGTCGCAGAGCAGCACAAGATGAGCAATTTAGGTTAAAAAGTATATTCATTTTAATTTAAAATGACAGATGGTTTTGCTAGATCAGACCCTATTCCTCAGCTGGGATTGTGCAGAGCCTCTGAAGCGCTTCCTTTGAATCCGCAATGATTTGGACCTTCAACATTTTGGTTGCCATGGAAGGCTATGATGGGGAGAGAAATCCTGGAATGTTTTCCTCAAAAAACTTAATTTCATTTCGAATGAAGAAAGAAAGACATGAACATCTTGGATGAGATGGGGGTGAGTAGAATATCAGGACATTTTCATTTTGAAGTGAACTAATCCTTTAAGTATCGGCTGAAAAGTAAAGAGTCCATCACAGAGTGCATCAAAATTAGCTTCAGAGATACTGGGCTCTGGTATAAGGGAGGATCTTCACATATTACCAAAAACTTGAGTTAGTGTGGAAAATATTATTTTGTTTGATTACATTTTAGTAGCTTAATTAAATCATAAAACACAGAATTAAAATAAATAAATAGAATTACTTCATGGGGCCCTAAATTAAAAGGTAGCTACTCTGTGGAGTTTAATTGTGAACAAGTTTACATTCATTTTCAAATATGTGGAAAGTGTTTCCTTCCCCATTAATGGTAAAGGAATATCGTGATACATATCGATAACGCATGAAATTGAAAAAAATGTGATAATATTTTCGGCCCTATTGCCCAGCACTATTACAACCTCTCAAGTTAAAATGAACAAAACGAACCATGTGCAAGGCTAAGCACCTCCTTAACAAAACTATTTTTTTCAAACAAAACTTTGTATTACTATTAATGGTTTAAATCTAATTCTGTAGCTTTTTAGTAGAATGTGCCAAGTCAAGCTCTCTGCGCAGGTAACATGCTGTCCATCTCTGTCTCTCAAGCTCGACACTGCTTTACAGTGACCTTCAGAAACTGAATCCAAAAGATGAAGATCCACGATGATGGATCTGAGCATTGAATAAAGTTTTCAGTACTGAGTTCTGATCTATTACTACGGTGTCCGTGACAAACTTTCTTTGAGTTTCTTTTGTCCTACATTTGTCCTAGTGTGCCGTGTGTCAGAGCAACAACAATTCTGGAAGAAGAAATACTATTGACATTAAAGGGATAGTTCACCCAGGAAGATTTCAGCTTTCCTGTAGCTCAAACAATAAGAGCGTGGCGCTAGCAATGCCAAGGTCATGGGTTTGATTCCCAGGGAAAGCAAGAACTGACAAAATGTAAAAATGTGTACCTTGAATGCAGTGCAAGTCGCTTTGGATAAAAGCGTCTGCCAAATGCATAAATGTAAGATATCTGGAAGAATGTTTGTAACCAAGCAGATCTTGGAAGCCATTGACTACCATAGTAGGGTGTGTAAATGATGACAGAATTTTCCTTTTTCGGGTGAACTATCCCTTTAAGTAGTTAATTTAAGAATCAGTCTTCCTACATGTGTTATATTTTAGCTTTGATTAAAAGGAATGGTTCACCAAAAAAAAAGCAAATACTGTCATTATGTACTCACAACTGCTGCAGGACCCACACATGTCCATCTTTGCACATGATGGGAACACAAAACTTTGAGTGGTAAATGCCAATTGACTAATCCCACTGGAGCGGCAGGAGAATTACATCGTGTCAACACTGATTGGCTACTTTAAGTAGGAACAGTTACAGGAAGTCATCAGTATCTTTGACGGCTGGCAGAGAAGAACATTAAATGAAGGCAGGAAGAACATGAGCTTGTGAATTATGAATCCTGAAGGTTAATGAAAAGTGTGGCTTCTTTCCGCCCCCATCATTAATAAGACACATGGCCTGAGGAAAACAGGAGATACAGGGCATGTGTGGAATATACATACTCAATACTGCACACTATATAAGGCCTACTATTTTATTTATAAAGAATAATCAGTGGTGTTTGAAAATTATTTCCAGTAATTAATCATAAAAAATAAAAATAGGTTGCATTTTCATAATACATTTCAGCATTTGCTGTTGTGTGAAATTACAGCAACTTTTGGCAGTCCAATCAAACGAGCCAAAGTTGAGTTAAAAATCACAAGTGAGATCACTTCCATACAATTCATTCATCACACTGGAAAGACAAGGAAAAGATGAGCACACTGAATTGTGTGAAATGGTATACTGTGTTGTATTCTGCACTTTAAATCAAATGTAGTAGGTCATTTGGGTATGCGCGCACGCACGCACGCACACACACAGTGCATTAAAGTATACTTACTACATACATTACACTGCACATCTAGTCAGTTGAGTTGTCAATGGTTGTGTTCGTAATGGCATACTAACATACTATTAGTATTTCTGCAGTCAACAAATGCACAGAGCGACATCGAAAGGAAACTGAAAAAGAGAAAGATTAGATTATCATGTTGAAATAGAACAAGGTACATGGGAAGCGGATCTGGGCTTGTCAGGTCTTCTGTCTCGGTCAGATTTGTGATTCTTGGCCCGACTGCCCTCTCATAATTAATTAAACACACAGAGCTAGTTTCTCATCTGTAATGTTGCCAAGTGTGTTGTGAGCTTATCTGCAGGACATTTGGAACAGCTCAACAACAGCTCCTTTCCAAACCCTACCTAGACAACTACCTTCTAAGTGTGCATCCTGACTGTCATGGACTGTCATCTACAAACAGCAACTTATTCAAAACCGTACACTATACGGATAGCACTCCACTTGTAGGGAGACTTGACTCACAATTTCTTTCAATATAATTTGCCAATTTAACTAATTTTAGATATAAATCAAATACTGAACAAATTGATACAATTTTATCACTTGCAAAATGACTGTGTCGAAAGTCATATTTGAAAATTGAATTCGATTTTTGCCCATCATATCCATCATCATGCTTGCACTTCTGACATTAAGTCTGTTCCAAAAAGTAGCATCTTAAAAATGCTTCTTACACAGACAGGTTTTGGGACCGATCTCGAGTTGAGGAGTTTAAGATTTAATGCTTGACAAGGTAAAGCAGGTTCAGCAGAACAGAAGGAAATTAGCCAACACAGGGTCAGGTGAACACAGGTGAGCAGGAGAACACAAAATTAGACATGCTACTCTCCTCTGGCTCTCTCCATGCCATCTTCATCCAGGGAATCACTCGCCAGGCTCTGGCAGAGCGTACGAGCGTTAATCATCCAATGGGAATGGCCAATTGATAGTGGTGTTGGAAATCTGCCTGTTCCTCAGCACTGGGTTTTAGCAATCCAGCTTTGAGAGGCTGTGCAACTTGGAGAGGACAACACTGGGACATAATGGAGAAAAAACACTATAATACCAGTTTGCAGGACAGATTAGGTTATATAAAGGAATAATTCAGCCAAAAATCTAAATTATGTCATATACTCAACCCTTTCTTCTGTGGAACACAAGAGGTTAAAAAGCACCATAAAAGGCATCACAAAGAAAAACCCATACAACTTATTTAGTCTTCTGAAGCCACACAATAGCCTGAAATATGGAAATTCACAATGAAATCCCTCCATTGTAGTTCATCACTACAAATCACGTTCATTTCAGATGGTATCAAAGCACATCCCACCAGGTTCAATGTCAATGAAGAGACATGCAAGGACCAATGACATTTACTATAACAGGTTCTTGATACCATGGTTCATCAAATGTCTTTGGTTCTTGCATGTCTCTTTATTGATGTCAAACATTCTGGAATCTAATTTCTTTAGTGAGAAATAAAAAGTAATTTCTGGGTGAATTACACCAACCACCTCCGAAACTGCTAATGTCAGATCAATGAAGAATATAAGATATTTTGCCAATTTAACCCAGAATACCGTCACCATTATGTTCTGTTAGTTTCATTATCATGGACTTTTAGTTTGTTTTCATGTTCATCATGAGTTCCTTTGTTCAGTTTTCCCGCTCCTTGTTATTAGTTCATTAGTCAGCTGTGTTCTACTCATCATCCTCATTTGTGCTTGCTATTTAAGTTTGTCCCTCACGCTCATTCTCTGTCCGATCACTGTTACGTTGTGCTTGAATTACCTGAGATTAAACTACGTTTTGAACATTGTTCATCTGTCTTTGTAACGGTTGGCTTGCAGGCAGACAGACGAATACATTTTGAGTGGATTGCATATTAATCCAATCCAATAAGGATTAATTTTAAATCTAGATTAAATCAAGGTTTATCTGATAATTCTGTTGAACCAAACTTTAAACCGTGTTTAAAAATAAACAGTCTTACATTTAAACCTTCATTATGATCCTGGATTTAATTTATATTTAAAATAGATTAACTTTAATCCTGTTGCTTCATAACTTCAATTAGGGATTAACTTTATATGTGAGGAGGTTAAAATAAAATAAAAGTGCACCTACAATTAAAATATTTGTCTTATAGAAAAGTGGGTGTGCCGTCCTGTCTCAGAGAGGGGTTTTTATTGCCAATAAAAAAGAAAAATAAAGCAAATTGAGGAAGTGGCGGCCCGTAAACTTACACCTGCTATCAAATCCGGGATGCGGATCCGTCACTCATCTTGGTGTTGGACAAAGAAAAGAAGAGAGGAATATATTTAGCATTTATATGGCAGTGGTGATGATGAGGTGAGCGCCTCTGCTCCATGCATGGCTGCTGGGCGGCGATCAAACGGACAGGGCGCCGCTGTCAAGAATGAAGAACATCACTCCGTGAATCATGCCATTATCTCGTTTTTTTGTTATACGTTATGCTGCCATATTGCTCCATTAATTGATACTATAAATATATATGAAATCTGTACGTGCTGCCGCAATGTTTTCACTTCCTGCTTGGTCATAAAACGGTCTCTCTACGTAGTTTATAAAGTCAGCTGACATTTTATAAACTTATTTCCAGAGAGAGAGTTTCAGGTGGTCAATAAAAAGGAAATTAATCGTAAATGGAGGTTTTAATCGCAGGTTAGAATTCTAATCCCTGATTTGTTAATCTGTGTTTAAAATTAAGTGGTGCAACACAACTCGGTTTTAAAAATCGGATCAGCAAATCCTAGATTAACTTAATTTAATCCTTATTGGTCCAACCCACCCTTTGATTCAAAACATCCTATTCTAACCCTGCAGAATACAGATGTGGTCGAGAAGAAAACTGATTCAATGGGCACAGACTCCCAACATATGCAAGTCACCCTTGGTTGTAGAGAGGAAAACTTTCCGCAATAAAAAAAGGGCACAGCACTGAATGATTGGAGTTGGTGGGTGGTTTGCCTGGGATCATGAGAATCTCGCGTTTGATTATGTCATCCAACACCTGAGACCCTTCGCCCCACGGACCTCTGATGCATATTGCGCACAAAAATTGTAGTTAAAATCTAATTGGTTACCTTACACAAATTCCAGGTGCCAGGGTTCACCAGACCGCCTAGTAGTAGTCAAATTTACAAGACACCTGGTTGATAAAATGAGTGCTTTTGAGCAATCACTAATGCCATCAAACAATGATGGTATGATGCCAGACCAAGACCACCAATGAATACCACCAAGTTGGTGTTGATGATACTTGGCAACAACTTACGGTAACACACAAAACTTCATAGGGATGAACACTCTTCTCTACGGTCTTCAGAGATCAGCTTAATGCCTGGAGTCAGAGTGGGTTTGGGTTGGTGAAAGAACCAAGCAGACCTTCAGCACCCTCGAGAACAGCACCACACCAGAACACCTCCAGACGCTGGAGGCTGACAAACCACGTGAGAGAACATGAACAAGATGCTTGTGCTAATGGACACATTTCAGATACTGGTATAGACTTCATCAAATCAAGCATTAGCATTAAGAGCAAATCAATGCTGACAGCCAAAAACCTGGTGGAAGAACCGGACCAGTATTTAGTGGCCTTGCTTTTCAACACAACAAAATGTCCCTAGCTGACAAATATGTTTTTAAAAGGTGTTTTAACTAGGGCTGTCAATAGATTCCATTTTTTAATCACGATTAATCGTGAACATTCGCACACTTATCGTGAAGTTAATAATACGCCATTTATCTTATTAAACACATTCATTTTGTCATAATTTGCTAAATCCAAAGTAAACAATCGGATTGAAGGGTGATTCACACAAAACTGTATTTCTGCAAGCTTTCAAGGATCACTGGAGACTCCAAAATGACACAGGAGTCCATGAATTCTATTATACAGTATAATACGTTTATACACAATCACCCATGAAATAAAAATGTTATATAAAAAAAGTTACAGAATTCACAGTGTATGTATGTGTGTACAGAACAACAATGAACCAGATTAAAACATTTAAAAAAATTGTTTCCTATCTTAATGGCAAGTAACAATTTTAAATGTTATAAAAGAGCAATTTATAAGGCTTTTTAAAGTATGATTTGAATATAAAATTTGGACACAGGGCTGACATTGTTAAAATCTGGTCAAATGTTACTAAGAGAACTAAAACAGCACAATTTAATAAAATATGATCAGGAGATAGTGGACCGAGAAATCGGCATGAGAAGCATAGCGGTGAACCTTCATTTGAAAAAGGAAATAATTTCTCTCCTTTGTTTGGCGTTAATTCTGCATAATAGATTTAAACATGGTAAAGTATGTCTTAAAAAGATTACTGCACTAGTAAGTTAAGTCAAATAGTAGAAAAATTGTCAATTAAATTTTAATTGAACCCATGATGGTGAACTCCAATGTACAGCATTTAAATAAAACCATCAGAAATGCCCAATATCATCCGCTTTCACAGGTGTGTCTGTTTTACTTGTGCTGACTCTGGTCCTTGTTAATCCATCCAACCCCCCTCCACCCTTCAGTGCGGATGAGAGACTTGACTGCTACATCAGAAAGACACACTGCTCCTCTAGGGCTTGACCTGATTGGAGGAAAAGGAAACAAAATCATAAGACAGCTGTCGAAGTGAGGGAAAGGAAAAGGCAGAGAGAAAACGAAAGCAGAAAATGTGGAAAAATGCAACACATGCTGCCTTTATGTGGGCCAAAAACATTTTCTTCCCACTTATATTTATCCAAATTCCCCTTTCAGCTTTGCATTGAAAAAAAAATCTAATGTTTTGAATGGAAATCTATCCGTGTCATGGGTGAACATTACATTTAATTCAATGTAATTGAAGACAAAATTAGACCACTTTAATCCATGTAACAATGACATATTGAAGCAATTGCTATTTAGATAAACGGACAGATGCATTTATTGATAGCTGGGGAAATACAGACGGCAAACTACTGAGCATGAAGCACTGTAGTACACATGCATACAGCACGGAGTGTGTAATATGCATGATAATGCTACAGGGCCCGTGAATAAGATGATGTGTCCTTGTGCAATGTCACTCCTCTTGGCTCGGGTATCAGCCAGCCGTCACACGCAGGCAAACTCAGTGGTAGAAGAAAGAGAAGACATTCCAGCAGGCAGCGAAGATTCCCGGCAGCACGTCTTAAAACATTGTGCTGGAAGATGCCGGTGGCTAAAGCAGCTCTAAGACAAAGTGCTGCGGAGAGGATGAGCAGAATTATTCATGATGCACCCCAGTTTGGCCACCAGCTTTTCTCTGCATCGGTCTTCAGTGACTCCGAGAGTAGTAAAACTCACTCAAGCGTTTTGTTCAGCTGTATGGTAGTGCTGGTGTTGGACTCCTCACCAAATTACCATGGTAACCATGGTTTAATCAAGGTTATGATTGTTTCATATTTTCAAATGTACGTCACATTTCAGATTAGTTTAAGAAATGCTTTTAGTAGCTGCAGTTTAATTATTTCTTTTTCGTTTCTATATTTTTGTTTTTAGTAATTATAGTTCAAGAATTTGTTGCAAAAACAACCAAACATTAAGTTTAGTTTACATCTAATAGAAGCAAGACCTGTAAGGAAAGAAGCAGCATCCTTGTTTGCATAAGCATCACATATACACAGTCTACTGGAGTTATTGCAGTATATAAGTTGACATTAGCTTGAGTATTAATATATTTTTTGACCGTTTCATCAGAACACCAAGTTTAACCAAATATACATTTATATGCAACATTTCCAAGTTGATAACTTGACACCATTAATACGCAATGTTGCATACCACTGAATTGTGATGCATTTCATTTAGCAGTAAGAATTTTAAAAAGAACGTAATAAGCATACTGTGTAGTATTCACTAAGTAGTATGCTAGTAACAGTCTGCCTGCATCATCATGAGCTGCTTCAGATGCCAGAGACGTGAGGTTGTGATTAACACACCGGAAAAATCAAAGGACATACCGACTGTGGTGCTCTTAGTCCAGGCGGGATGAAGGTGCGTGGAGCATGTAAACCAGAGTGATGCCTACATTTATACCTCTGTGAGTCCAGATCAGCGCTGCTTCACCACCTGAACCTCACATGCATTTCGTATTGTCATTCCGATTTAATAAATCAATAAATAACATTTTATAAAAAGGCACATTTACATAACTGATGCTAAACTCCACTGGCTACTTCAAGCGAAATCAACAAACAAACAGGTGACAATTTCAAAGAAAACTTGAAATTGTTTCTGACCCCCAGAATTGACCCCCTTTCGCCTGAATTCTACATGGCATTGATTCAACAAGGTGCTGAAAGCATTCTTTAGAAATGTTGGCCCATATTGATAGGATAGCATCTTGCAGTTGATGGAGATTTGTGGGATGCACATCCAGGGGACGAAGCTCCCGTTCCACCACATCCCAAAGATGCTCTATTGGGTTGAGATCTGGTGACTGTGGGGGCCATTTTAGTACAGTGAACTCATTGTCATGTTCAAGAAACCAATTTGAAATGATTCGAGCTTTGTGACATGGTGCATTATCCTGCTGGAAGCACCACCAGCCTGCACAGTGGTAACAAGGCATGATGGATCCATGTTCTCATTCTGTTTACGCCAAATTCTGACTCTACCATCTGAATGTCTCAACAGAAATCGAGACTCATCAGACCAGGCAACATTTTTCCAGTCTTCAACTGTCCAATTTTGGTGAGCTTGTGCACATTGTAACCTCTTTTTCCTATTTGTAGTGGAGATGAGTGGTACCCGGTGGGGTCTTCTGCTGTTGTAGCCCATCCGCCTCAAGGTTGTGCGTGTTGTGGCTTCACAAATGCTTTGCTGCATACCTCGGTTGTAACGAGTGGTTATTTCAGTCAAAGTTGCTCTTCTATCAGCTTGAATCAGTCGGCCCATTCTCCTCTGACCTCTAGCATCAACAAGGCATTTTCGCCCACAGGACTGCCGTGATACTGGATGTTTTTCCCTTTTCACACCATTCTTTGTAAACCTTAGAAATGGCTGTGCGTGAAAATCCCAGTAACTGAGCAGATTGTGAAATACTCAGACCGGCCCGTCTGGCACCAACAACCATGCCACGATCAACATTGCTTAAATCACCTTTCTTTCCCATTCTGACATTCAGTTTGGAGTTCAGGAGATTGTCTTGACCAGGACCACACCCCTAAATGCATTGAAGCAACTGCCATGTGATTGGTTGATTAGATAATTGCATTAATGAGAAATTGAACAGGTGTTCCTAATAATCCTTTAGGTGAGTGTATACAGTACATGCAGACCTGTTTGTCCTTTATTTTCATATTTTGTGAGTTTTTGTGAAAAATTGAGACTTTTGAGGGTGGGGTTTGCCAACACTGCTCAGACCCTGCTTTCTTTGACAGGGAAATTGTCTCTGGTTCATTCGTTCTGTTCAGTCCGTCAAGGTTAGATGCGAGTAAAAACATGAACTCACTGGAGAGCTGCTTTACAGTAGAAACTGAAGTTGTGATTCTTTTTTCATGTTTAATACTGTAAATTTGAATACTTTAAAGAAAATTATTGTATAAAAGTACTGAATTTCAGATCTGCTGCAAACATATCCACATCACAATGATCAGATGCACTGTCCATGGAGCGGACCTGTTTACATTTCACTGCCGGTTGTATATTCTGTATATAACTGTGTATGTGACAAATAAAACTCTTGAATCTTGAGATGCTTTCTTCGCTGCCATTTTTGTTGTGTTTGTTCTGTTATTGAGAGGAAAGTGTCCGGCACACATTTACAGATTCGTCTAAACATTGCAGCAGCAGCAGTTGGGATATTCACTATCAGAATATCATTGTTCACGAAAACAAAACCTTGTTGAAGAACGAAAAAGAACTTAACCATGAGTAAATCAGGACATTATGGGAAGTCTTCCAGAGCTGAATCACTGTCGTCAGGCTGAAGGTGAGGGAGAACAGGTGCTACTGAACCCCACAGAGCCACCTGGCCCATGACTAAAGCACCCTGGGTCTGTTTCCATCACACACACACACACCTGTGAGATCTCCTCACCTGAGCAGCAGAGGGGCGGGAAGTGTCCTGCGTCCCGCTGGAGCTGGAGGTGACGGAGGGACAGGCAGAAAACCTGTAAGTCTGTAATTAACAGAACTTAGTTAAAATGTGCTTTTCACACTTACACCCACACAAGGCCAGAAATAGAAGGGAACTGAAATTGAATGCATGTAGAAACACTGAAAAAAATAACACTGCCTCTGACATCTAATTAGGAAGCTAATTCTCTGTGTTTATTTCAAAACTTCCTAGCACAGTTATGAGAACTTTGCAGCCTTTCAAGAAATAGTTAACCTAATAAGCAAATTGTTATATTTACTCACAAACCTCTGATTGTCTTTCTTTGGTGGAACAACATACTAGAGGAAAAATGTCCAGAACGTTTTTTCATACGATAAGCTAAAATATCAGGAAAATATCATAACAGTAGTCTATAATATAATTATAAATATTTTACTCATTGCTACTTATATTATAGCGTTCAGCGTTCACTCCTGGCGTCCGTTAAACGGAAGACGCTCAAAATTCAAATAATTTCAACTTTGCGCGGGCAGCAACGCTCTTGAAGAGTCAGCCAATCCTCATCCGCCAATTTAAATGACGTGTCATTATTTGAACGCGGCAACGGACCAATGAGAAAAACAATGAGACATTAAAGAGATAGGGCCTACAGTATGGCATTTCATTTATTTGATCGATGTCTCCTTTTCTCTTTTCTGAGCTGTTCTAATCTCAAATAAATGTCATTTGCGCTCAGTGTAAAGTCTGAAATTTGCGCACATCTTGTCAATCACGTTTACACACTGCCTCCAAAACTTTTATAGTCATGAAAATAAAATAAAAATTCAGATCGGGTTAAATTGTCAGCATTTTTTTTGCATCCGTAGCAAGCATTTTCAGAGTGTATTTATTTATTTATTTAGGATGGAATACGGAGGGGGAAAAAATAAAAATAAAATGCATACGAAATTTTCGGACTTTTACAGTGCGCAAGGACCGAAACTTTCTGCCCTTCAGGTGAGTCATACCAGGGTTATTATAGTAAATTAAAACAAAAACGTTACTTGAAAAGTTTCACTGAAGTAAAATAAAATTTGAAAAAAGTAAAAACTATTTCAGCTAGTTTATAAAGCAACATTTCTCATTTAAAAAAATATATATTAATAAAAGCTATAATAGGATATCAGTGATACTAAAATAACAGTCATGTTATATTTTTTTGGCGCTCACCTACTTTGAAGGGATTTCATGGTACTAAACAATATTAACTTAAGTTATGCACCTTTTCTATTTTATTTATTTATTTTTTGTGAGGGGGTGGGGTGGACATTGTTTTACTATTTTTCAATTAATGCCATATTTAAGATAAAATAGAGCAAAGAAATGTAAAATCCACTGAATTGGGGCAGATTAGTGCCATCTGGTGTCAGTGGTGGAAAGAAAGAAAATCATGTGTAATATAACATACCTCTACATATAAATACATGGGCTTTTCTGACATTATTACTTTTATTTGGCTTTGCATTTGGATATATACTGTATTTATATATAGATATAAATACGTTTTTTTTATGTTGATATGGAGTGTCGGTTTTTGCATTATTAATCAGTAATTTTCTGTGTGTGTTTATTTTGCACTTTGTTTTAGCTCATCCCGGTGTTCTTTTATGTCATACAGGTTCAACAGAAATGACTGACTAAGTGTTTACCCTCAGAAAGACAGAAGGAAAATCAGGGGTTTTAGCAAAAACATGTTTAATCTCTCCTTGATGCCTGTTTATTTACAAGTAGTAAATCTGCAAAATAAAAAAAAATATATTTACACATGAATATATACCAGTGACAGTCTTGAATCATAGTTGTTCAAAGGTCTTTTTTTCAGTTTCACCAACAACACAAACTGTCTAGCTTCATCTCTGCATCTTTGTTCAGGTCAGAAGGACAGATACTTCACTATTTTTCAGAAATTACTGGAAAGAAATGAAGCAAAGGAGGGATGAGGTTAGAGTTTCTGTATTGCATGTCATCAAGGTGGACCTTCATGGAGATCTTCAGTTAAAGAGCAGATTCATGAGAAGTGTAGAAGCCATTACAGGAACATAAAAGAAGAGCAGAGAACACTTGAGAAGCACCAGTTAAGACACATTTCAATCTAAGAAACACAATGACAGGATCAAAATATAAATAAATTAAAACACAATGTGATTATTATTATAATTTTTTTTTACATGTGATTTGAAATTCAGGTGTAAACATTGAAAGTCCCTGGGAAGAACCTCAAGTCAAAGATCATCAGCAGTGAGTCCAGCAAACTGACCACAGCAGTTCTCTGGTCAAGAAATGATAAACTCAAGAGCGGAAGGAAGATCCTGAGATGTTTTGAACTCATTTTAAAGCATCTGAAGTCAAACCAGACTGATTAGAAGGTCAACGGCCCTGTTACACTGACCAAAAACAACTTCAACACAAATTCAGTCAGTTGAAACAACCGTGAGCTTGTGTGATACAGATTCGTTTTGCAAAGTGCAGACATGCACCATCTCACTGACAGCACAAGGTTATTGCATGAAGATTATGTAGAGCAGATTGTAATGTCTGTCAAAACAAACCAGTTGAGCAGGGAAAAAGCCAAAGTTGATGATGGTCACCTGTTGACTTGCCTTTGGCATCACCATCGGAGCAGAGCGGGTCACTTTAGTTACAACCATGAAAATAAACCGGTTTTGAGGTTTGTTCACACCAGGAATGATAACTTCAATCATAACATTTTGGCGGAGTGTAACGGCTCAGAGGAAATATATAATTGAAATCACTTGTTTTCCAGCTCATGAACGATAAAAACAAATGATCAAAATTCTTTCTACTTAAAGATTTTATTTACAGAACATATCAGAAGTGCATGCTTAGAATATACAACGTCACTGTCCATTGGTGTGGATGCTAATATAGTTATCGTCCTTGGTGTGAACATGCTTTTAGACTGATATTTTGGTGAAATCAGCCTTAAAGACCCCATGAAATGGCCTGTCCTGTGCTGACATGTTTCCAAAAAGGACTCAAAACATTTGTCTACTTACTTTTAAACAGCTAATAGCTTTTACCTGGTCATATCACTTTAATGCGTTATGAAGCCATAAACACCGAAACATTGGCTCATGAACGACGGATCTCAGGTTCAAGAGGAAACAAACATATCAAAACAAAAGAGCTCTTCAAACATGAAAGTGTTTGATGAAACCAGAGCGATTGAGTCAATCAGGATTGCTCAGGTCCGTCTCATTAAAGACAAAAGGCCATTTCTCTTTTCTGATCACGGAGGCTGAAGGCCTGATGGACGAGTGTCTCCTCCCTCCGTATCGACACGCTGCAGAAACACTGACTCACGGATCTGAAACAATTGACTCGGCCTCCTTTTCACTCATTTATTTGAGCTCAGTCTCAGTAAACGTAGTGATTTTTTCAGAAGATGAACCTGCTGAAACACCAGGAGGATGATCGAGCGTAATGATCAGAGCGCACGCGTACGGGAAGAGAATCCGTCCTGTAGCATCTGATGAAATAGTAATTAAAGCTTTGCAGTTCAGTCAAAATGAAAAAATGTGTCATATGCGTCGTCTTTTTTTTTCACTGTAAAACAATCAGAGCACATTCCTACTTCACAAACCTTTTTCAGCATTAAACAACATTCAAATAAAACATGGCACAAGACAAGATTTTTATTCATATTTTTGTCATTTTTTTTCCTTCTTTCTGTCATTGTGTAATGTCAAATTTACCTTCGACAACACTACTGTATGTAAAGGATAAAAGCGACGCACCGTTGCGTCTGCCCGACCGTAAACAGGACATTGTGTACATGAGAGATGGAGGCAGTTGCTCGTTGATTCTGTAAACTGTGCAAATTCAGCAGAAACACAAGTGGCAAAGAGAGCAGAGGGGCAGTCGATAACATTTGTACAAAACAAAACATAGTAAACACGCAATCAGTGTCCTTTGATCCGCCGCGATCATTGGCTCGTGACACAGTCACATGACTTCATTAGAGGTCCCAAACGTCCTCATTGTCTCTTCAAAACAGGAAAGAGCGTCTTTGTCCGTGTTGTGTGAAAATGTCCACCGCACTCGACAACAAATCATCCAAAAACAACGCAAAAAAAAATCTACACCACCTACATTCAGCGTTGTGGTTTTGTCCTTGTGTAAAAACACACCAACTGACGTTGAGAGTCCCGATCAGCTGGAAAGAGCCATCGTGTCAATCACCTGCTCCAGTTTCGACCTCAATCTCTGCCGACGGGACTGTTCATCCCTCTCCAGCGCCGACAGGATCTACACAAGCAGAGAAAAAAAACAATGAATACATGACAACGAGACCACAGACAGACCGTATTGAGGCTTGAGCTGTTTGTCCTACTCACCTCGTCCTTGTATTTGGTGATGTAGGAGAAGATTTCGTGCAGCGCACTCATGCTGTTGAACTGACTTAAATGCAGACGCGACTGTTCAGCCAGATACGCGCTCATATCCTGATCACTGATCGCAGGCATCCGTGAGATATCAGAGTAATACCTGCACAACACACACACACACACAGCAGTTTAACAACCGTCAGCAGATCAAACACAGCCAAACATATTCATCCAGAGATTCTGCTGTAACACACTAAAAGCTTCAAAGAGCAAAGTTTCATATTCTACACTTCAGAGCATGTTATTTATTGTATGTTCAAATATAACATCAGCATTTCTAGCACTAAAAATAAATTAACTGTTTTGCAGTTTAGTTTAAATAAATGGTGAACTTGTAGGAGCTTGTTTTGCATTGTGAACGCTAGTCTATATAGTATGTTTACATGGTAGGAACGGATAATATACACAACTACTGTTCAAAGGTTTGGGGTCAGTATGGTTTAAAATAAATAAAAATAAATAAAAAAAAAAAAAAAATATATATATATATATATATATATATATAGTAAAAGACATTTATAATGTTACAAAAGTTTCTATTTCAAATTAATATTTATTTCCATTCATTAAAGGATCACAAAAATAAAATGCATCACGGTTTCCACAGAAATCTGTTTTCAACACTGATAATAATCAGAAATGTTTCTTGAGCAAATCCTCATATCAGAATGATTTCTGAAGGATCATGTGACTCTGAAGACTGCAGTAATGATGCTGAAAATGCAGCTTTGATCACAGGAATACATGACATTTTAACATTCACATAGAAAACAGCTATTTTAAATTGTGATATTTCACAGTTTTACCATTTTTACTGTATTCTTTGAAATGTTTTTATTATTGCTTATATTATCTCAATATCTCAGTATTTTAAATTGTTGATGATATTCAACACAAACTATTTAAAATGTAAGAACTAAAATATAGTAAAAAAAAATATAGCTAAATAGTCCAGGCATGTATATGTATATGTATATGTATATGTATATGTATATGTATATGTATATATATATATATATATATATATATATATATATATATATATATATATATATATAAAAATCAAAGGGGGCATACTATTTAATCATTGTACTGATATAACAATACATAGTGATGAACCTAAATATTTACAGAATACATTTTTGCTAAAAATATGTCTAATATATATAAAATTCCACACAGACACTTCTTTGAACTTTGTTGAGTTATGCTATAAACTGTTAATTCATAAATTAATTCTAAATGATGAACTGAGTCATGCAAATAGACATTTTGAATTGAATCATGTAAATGAATCAAACTTACCAACTCAACTAATGCTATTTTTGCTACATGAAGTATAAATCAGAGATGCCATTAAAAGATCTGACGTAATGCAAAACTATAGGAAAGTTGGTCAGATAAAAAGTGCAAAAGCCTTTCAGCATCTACAATGTAGCTTAATTGCGCATGAGTATATTGTGGATATGTGATGCATCATCCAGCATGTGTCATGGCAGCATTTAGCTTTTGAAGTCTAAACTCTTATTTCAAAAATTGTGTGAAGAGAAGTGAGGCCTTCATGAACATGGCCGTGTCGTACCTCTCCACCCAGTTCTTGTAGTTAGGGATATCTTTAGCGTAGAGCAGCTTGTTGGAGGGCGAGTCTTTGCCCAGCTTGTGTTCTGACGTGGAGCAGGAGTCCATGAAGGTCTGAGCCACCACAGACAGACACGCGTCTGTAATGCTGTTCTTATGAATGTCGAACACAAACTGAGGGTTCTTGATCACGTTCACCCAGAACCTCAACGGCAAACTGCAGAGAAGGAGAAGCCGCATTAGAATACAAAGAGAGGACGTAAAGATGCTTTCAACGAGCTCCTCGATTTCCAGAACACACAAACTCACCAGTTGCTCTTCCACGTGTGCCTGACGTCGGGGTCTGAAATCACGTGTCTGTCGGCCTGCTCGTCTAAGAAGTCGAACATGTATTTGATGGCCAGAGGAAGCGCGCTGCCCCGGTGGGCCGTACTGAAGATGGTCTCAAACAGGTCATCTACAAACTTCTGCAGTGTACCCTGTGAGAGACAATCAATCAATCAGCTGCTGTTTTGGGGGATTTATTACAGTAAATAACATTATACCGGTTTACATGTAAAATCCATACTGTAAAAATGTCATTTTGTAAACTTAAATGTTAAACTGTAAAATTGTTAACCTTTATAAAAGATAAACATGCACAGATATAATTTTGGTTATCAAATCAGTTATCAGCAATAAATTCTAAACAAATTCTATACTGTAAAATGAATTTCGTAAAAACGCAAACTTGCACATTTGTAAAGATACATGTGGAATTTTACACTGTAAATGAATCAGCTGGGGTTTTGCTGATTTTCTGCTTGTGCATCTTTCTTTACTGTAAATAACATTGATCTGATGTATGTTTTTGAAGCTATTGAAAACAGATTTACATATAAAGTCCATACTGTAAAAATGTCATTTTGTAGACAAGAAAGTCAAATTCTTCAAATGTAAACTTTTAACCTTTGTAAAGATAATTCTACTGATTTTTGTGAGCACAGACGTATTATTAATTTTGGTTATCAAATCAGAAATCTATTTAATAAAATTAATTTTTGTAAATATGTAAATGTAAAATTCTTCAATGCAAACATGAATGTGTAAAATGTTTGATTCTAAATGAATCAGCTGCTTTTAAAGGGCATCTTTCTTTACAGTAAGTAAATTCTATATGGTAAAAATGTCATGTTGTAAACTAGAAAAGTATATTTCTTCTATGTAAAGATAAACATGATTAAAATGACTAAAAACTAATTATGATTTAAATAATGAAATGATTTAAAATTCTAAATTGTACAAACTTATAATTCTGGTTATCATATCAGTTATCTACTAATCATGTAAAGACAAACGTATACAAATATATTTCATAAAATTACAATTTTGTAAACAGAAAAGTACAATTCTTCAATGCAAACTTTACATTTGTATATTTGTAAGCATAAACGTGTAAAACTTTTGGTATTTTGGTGATTTTTCTTGCTTGGATATGTCTTTACAGTACATATCCTTAATTGATGTGATATTCTGTTATCTAATGCGGTGACATTCACACATTCAGAAGAGTGACTTGATTACAACTGCTGTAGATTCTGGTGCACGTGTTCCTGAGCACTACGGAGCTGCTGGGAAATAGAGCTGAGATTTCTGTGTACTGTCAGGCGGAGACGGGAGCACAGGATGGATAAAGACCTAGTTTTTCCCAAACCGCTCAATAAGCAAAGGTCATTGGTCTAATTAAGATACAGTTCTCTATGAGAGTGGGACCACTGGTAAATGTTAATGAGCAACTAGTCATTCACACACAAAGGTCAACACTAACTGTCTGAGGACTTCAGCTAAGAAAATCAGACGTGTGCTTCAAAAGTGAGGCAATTAGTTTGAATGTGTGTGTGTGTGTGTTCTCCATCAAGACGTAGAATATTAGGTGACAGATTTCACTGTACTAAACAGAACAATATTGTAAATGATAGTGATTTTCACTGACAGTGTAATAGTTATTAAAGCTATTAAAAACTGCTTCCAGTCATTTAAAAAAACTTAAACCTACAAAACTTGAATGAAATTTGAGTGAAAAAATGAAATAAAGTACTAAAATTACTAAAGCTAGAAAGACCAAACAGAAATATAAAAAAACAATTAAAACAAAACTAAAGCACCAAAAAAAAAAAAAAAAATTACTAAAACTTGAAACGAAAAAGTTTAAAAATATAAAAACGAAAGCTAATTACAAATATGAATAAATACTGTAAGTGTATTTAGAAAAATGTACGCTTCACAAGGAATAGCTGTTTTATAATGGTTACTTTTCTAAAATAAGACATCCTTGATGATGTATGCGACCTTCGAAATATGAGAGCTCAAAATACTAAAATGAGTTTTTTTCAGAATGGCATACTACGTACAGTACTATATCTACAAGTATGTATGCAGTATGTACTATAATATGTGCAAATCTATATGCACAAATACCCAGGTGATCTACTACATTTGAAGTATGTGACAGAACACTGTATCCCACAATGCATCAATGATCGACTCAACCTTCCATTTCCAGTCTGACAAACGAATGATTTTTATTGATGTCATCTGTTATTTTGAAGAATATGAAAATTCCAAATAGAAGAAGCGTACTTTAAATACCCGGATGATGCACTTAAATAACCGAAAAGCAAAGTTCATGCACTCGACTGTCGCAGCTTTAATTACGTAGTGGAGGGGGAGGAGCTATCAGACTCCAATGATGAATGACCAAATAACCTTATAAAAGTTCACACACTACACAGTTGAGTGCCTAAGTGCATGGTGTACAAGTGCGTGATTTGGGACACGACTCATGTCTCTCACCTTGGTAGCCAGCAGGCGTGTCAGGTAGATCTCGGAGACCATCTTGCTGCCGCGGTCGCCCTCCCTCTGGTCCATGTGGTCGTGGTTCTTCACCAGGTGCCAGAGTTTGGTTCCGCTCTCCAGGTCTGGCGTGATCATGGGCGTCCGCGAGCGAAGGCTGTCGGGACTGCTGGCGGTTCTCAGCATGCTCTCTGTTAAGACAAAGTGAGATGAGAAATGACTTTAAATTACATTTAGCCGTTTGTCTTCTCTTTAGTAACTTCATGAGAAGAAAAATGCATGCAAACAGTACAACTGAAGAGAAACCGGACTGGAGAGAAGTTATAAATTAAGAGTGAAACACAGAGGACGTGACATAGTCCAAAACAATATTGCCTAGTGACAAAAACCTAGTGATAAATCAAAATTGGGCAGAGAGTAAAAACTGTTTCTTTTCTCTCTCTTCCTCCCTCACAGCCAAACAAAGATTCTGGATTTGATATCCATCATTTCCAGTCTGTCTGAAGCTGGACCGCTGTGTTCTTCCCACTGAGGACCAGAGCTTTAGATACACAGCAACAACACAAACACAACAGTGCTGCGCAGAGGAAACCCATGCGGAAGAGAGACACAAAAAAAGGAAGACTATGTTCGGAATAAAATAGGTTACTATGGTAATGCTTACTGCATTATTAATTCTGTATACTACCTATTTTTAGGATATTTAGTTTTTGCTATTTTATCTCATTTCTGTGTACAAAACACAAACATTAACATTTATGCTGCTTACTTCCAGTTTGCTATGCTAGCAATGGAATATTGCCTTGGCAACTAGTACAGAAACTGAAATAAGTACACATCAGGTGTGCATTATTTTCGAATAATTTAATGGTCTGGAGTCAATTATTCCGCTTACACTATGGTTACCACACGTCAAGACATTGTTCAGACGATGCATTTCAAGAGATTTGTCAGGTTTTTGTCCTTAAAATGCTCTTGTGTAATTTCTTATGCATCTAACAGCAAACCTCTGTTGCTAATTCAAAAACGTAATTTTAGAGCTAGTAATGGAGGCTTGAGCCATTGTATAGTAGACTAGAGCAGTTATTGGAGCAAGAGAGAGATTAAGCGTGTGAATTATCAGCAATGCCTCTACTGTAAGTTTATTTACTCAAGAACAGCACTGTTATTACCTCACTAGTAAGAAATGTCATGTAGCTTTTAAGTTGCTAAACTATTTTACTGATAAAATCATCAGAGCAGCGCTGACAACACGTTTCTGTGCGAGTGTGTGTCTGCACTGTGTGTGTGTGTGTGCGTTTGAGTGGGAGAAAGAGTATTTAAATACATGTGTGTATTGCCACGATTGGTTAAATAAGTAGCCTATTTCATTCTTCATTATTGCAAATGGGTAAATCTGATAGATGCAATGACTATCCATTATGACACGTAGGCATTTTTTGTACACAATATGTACACAATAATAATCTTTTACATTGTAATCCTTTTACTTTTTAATATTTGGCATGTTTGTGTGCTGCTGTGTGTGTAATAAGAAGAGTGT
This sequence comes from Paracanthobrama guichenoti, assembly GCA_018749465.1. Classification (NCBI taxonomy): domain Eukaryota; kingdom Metazoa; phylum Chordata; class Actinopteri; order Cypriniformes; family Gobionidae; genus Paracanthobrama; species Paracanthobrama guichenoti. The sequence goes on along the minus strand of CM031948.1, from coordinate 1,616,124 downwards.
ACGCACGTTGTGCTCCCGTATATAGACGCATATCACAAATGCATCCTTTAAATAACACAAAAATACTGCGCTATTGACTTTAGACCAGGTTTCTGTAAGTATAAAAGTATAAAAAAACCCTGATAAAAATTACAAAAGCACTTAAGAAAATTACAAACTTAAAAACTGAAAATACAAAAATAAAAGCTATATACTGGTATAGACCTTATTCACATCAGCGCCATCTTTGATTTTTAACAGGAACGAAAGGGCTGTAAGGGATAGACATACATCTCTTCAGTGGGTTGTACAGTTATTTCATGTGTTTTGGACTGTTCAGCTGATGAAACAATCCAAAATATCATTCAGAAGAATTTCAGTAGACAAAAAACTCCTGAAAATATGAGCTGTGAAAAATAAGTGATCTAGGAGCTTTATACAGCTTTTTACAGCAGATGCCATTGTATCCCTCACAGCCTCGTTCATGGCACTGCTCTGAATAAGGTCTGGTTTAGTCCACTGTGGGATGCAGTATTTGATGCAGTGAGCTCTGATTTTATACAGCACAAGAGAGACTCTCTCACCGTATCTGCTGAGGGATTTGGTGAACGTCGAGGAGTTGGAGATGTTGTAGGCGGAGTTTTGTTTAGGGACCAATGCGATCGCTGACCCATCTGTTACCTAGACAACAGAGAGAGAGAGACAGATTGACACTGACGCTGTCTATTACTGACACAAATACATCAGATAATCAGCACTGGCCAATATCTGCATCAATCTGATCAAGCTAGTGAAAACATGAAAAAGTTACATTCTTCCATGTAAACTATTAAAGATTCTAGATTCTAAATTCTAGAGCTTTTTTGTGACTTATAATTAGATTCATCATATCAGACCAATAAATTATACATTTTAAATCTGAGATTTCGTAAAGGCGAACATGTACAAATCTGGTTTGTAAAAAGTAAACTTTTGTAAGCATGAAAATGTAAAATTCTTCAATGTTAAAGTTATACATTTGCAAATATGTAAAATTCTAGATTCTAAATTCTAGAGCTTTTCGCACAGACTTATGTCGCTCATCATATCAGTTATAAGCCATAAATTCTAAAATTCTATATTGTAAAGTTTTGCAAAGATGAACAAGTACTTTTAATTTTATTTAAATTTGTCAACATAAAATGTAAAATTATTCTGTTCAATTTATACATTTGTAAAGATAAACATCTAAAATCTAGAGTTTTTGTGAACACATTTATGTCAGCCAACAGCCATAACAAGAATAATGATCAGTTATCAATATCTGTATCAGTGCATCTCTACTGATCAACACTGCTTTTGTGGTTATGTTTTGTGAAGTGTTGCTATGGTTACCTGACCGTGCGCTATGTGTTAAAATGCTTCAATTGTCACCAAGTAACCTTCTGAGGGGTTGCCATGGTTACTGGGCAGCGGGGTGTAGAGGTGTTGCCATAGTTACCTGGCAGAAGATGTGCAGAGGCCGCTGCGGTTACCTGATAGTGTGCCAGTGTGTTGAGACGTTTCCAGTCGTTGTCGATCTTAGTGGTGACGTCCTCGTCCTGGAGAATGATGCGAGCCATGCGACCCTGCCGCCACTCTGATCACAGAAACACACGGGCAAAAAATCATTCTATTTACAGCTAATCAACACATTTAGCTGGTTATTCATGATCATTTGCTGGTGGGGTTAAAGTCCACAGAATGACCACATTCTAACCACAATGAACCAGCTTGATTTTCCAGCGCTCATTTTCATACCGAGGTCCATGTCTCCGACTTTCGGTCGCTGCGAGTACGGAGTGCCTTTAAACACGGCGTCCAGCAGTTTCTCTTTGACCTGTGTGATGGTGTCGCAGTTCAGGCATTTAACGGTGACCTCCGCGCCGTTCTCATTCTCTGGGTTAATGCAGTGCAGTGTCTGAGACCACAGCAAACACAACAGAGTATTAAATACAAATTTTAAACAAGCTGAATAAAATGATAGCGTTTAAAGCACCCCATTAAGCTATTTTAAAGGTTCCTAATTTTGTTTTGGCGTCTCCTACAATAGGTTTGCATGTATCCACAGTCAAAAAAGCGCTTTAATTTTCTGATTATATACTGTACATTGCAGCATCAGCTCTTTTCTCTCAGGTGTCTGAAACTGTTTGATAAAGGATTTGGTCTCTCTAAACCCCGCCTTTCTGAGAACTGCTCTGCTCTGATTGGTCAGATGGCCCAGTCTGTTGTGATTGGTCGGAAACCAATCGCTTATTATCATTTCTGAATCTCAGCTCTTCCTCAACTCTTGATACACACAGCTGCGTCTCATTTCAAAGGCTGCGTCCTCCAGAGGTCACATTTGAAGCTGCGTACGTCATCAAGGGTGTCTTATTTAATAAAAGTAAACTCAATAAAACTGACTGTTATTCCTCGTGAGGTGTAAAATACTGTAATTTCTTTCTTACTTTGCAATCTAACAGTTACTTTTCTTAAATGAGACCACCTCGATGACGTATGCAGCCTTCAAATGTGACCTCCGGAGGACGCAGCTTTCGAAATGCGCCCGAAATCAGTGATGTGAGCAGTAACGATGGCGTCTGTTTTACCGTATCAATCTCATCAAAGTGGATTTGCTTTGGCAGCAGAAAACAGCGTCTTCTCGTCATGAACAACACGAACTAAACTCTTCCAGTCTCAGCTACAACTACAGTGTTTGAGGGCGGGGCAAAGCAGATGCTGTTCAGCCAATGAAGATTATGCAATTTAGTGACAGACCTACATAGGATCAGCTGGAAGTGAGACTGGAATTACTGATGACTCAGGCAGTTTAGAATCACTTCTTTCACTGATCTTTGAAACTTTGCAGAACTTTCACAAACAGCATTACACACTACATGAAAGATATTCAAAAAAGCATAATAGAGGCACTTTAAAGGAACACACCAACTGTTTGGGACTTCAGCTTATTCACCGTATCCCCCTGACGGAAAATGAAAAGTTGCAATGGGTACCATGGGTGCAGCGGCGCAATGATATTACGCAGCGCCTGAAAATAGTCCCCAGCACGCTCTGTGCAAGCAGGTGGTCACGTTGGTTCTGTTGACGGAAGTTAGCCTATTTTCAGGCACTGCGTAATATCATTGCGCCGCTGCACCCATGGTACGGCAGCAAAGTTCCTGGATTATTACGCAGGAATAAGAGAATAGTTCCTAGCCATATCGGTCTAGAAAATCGCAACTTTTCATTTTCCGTCGGTCTTTGTACACGATGTAACTATACATATCACAACATGTAAATAGGAAAAGGTTGCCGTTATTTTGTAACTTATTGAGCAGTAGGCTAGCTGGAGCCATTTACCTCCAGTCTTTGTGCTAAGCTAGGCTAGCGGTGGGTGCGTCAGACAGAGTTATGGCACGCACGGAGATAAAAATGGTGTGTATTGACTTATCTAACTCTGGGGATGGTGAACAAGCTAAAGTCCCAAAAAGTCAGCATGTTCCTATAACACTTATAACAAGCAATACAGACAACTGTGACAAGACTCTGTCAGAGCTTCTGATGCATTCAGTACCATTACTTGGTTATTTTGAGTAGGAACTGAGTGGGACTGACCAGCGTTTTGTAGTCGATCTGCTGTCGGATGAGTTTGTCCTCACTGAGGGAGTATCTGGCCTCTCCAGTGATGGCGTCTATGGGCCCTTTTTCCATCTGCTGCTTTATAGCACAATACAGCATGAAGAGAGGCTCGCCTGCACACTCCTGAACACACATGAAAGATAATAGAGAGTGAGATTAGACCTCAGAATAACACAAGACGACACGCACTCAAAAGGGAAGCACTTTTATATTCAAGGGTCAAATAACAGAAATTTTCCAGATCCAAATAACTCATGCATGCACACCTGTCTGACTCTAGGAGGAGCTACAACCAGGCAATTCATGCTTTTGATTATAAATCAGGACCGTATGAGGTAAATTAATTCCCTTCAGTTTCTCCATTTCATCCTGGTAAAAGCACCATGCCATTTTGAGTGTTACTCAGCAGTAATATTAATAGCGAATGGCTGATCATCATGGAATTTACACAACATGAGATTCCTTCATTCATGAATAAGTGTTCATGAATATTTAAAATTGTATGTGCATAAAAAGCTTTCCTTTTTCCAAATACACGTTCCATGGCTATGTCAAACACAGCCCAGTTTATATAAAAATTGGGGTTTGGAAAAAGTCTTGAAAAATGTGGACACCAGGACAATCTGAGGACACGTCCCAAAATGACATCAATTTCTGGTCCTGCGGGTCGTTATAACTAAAGTGTCTCCATAACTGTGTGATCGAGGAAGTTGGATACCACCATTGGATAACTGTGTCTGCAGCATCTATTCTTCCAATTTCACCAATAGCGGTCATTTTCTCCACTTTGCCCAATGATTGACACTTGTGGATATATTTGTACTTGTCCCTGTCGCTCTCATTCTGCCCATTTCACAACACTCCTCCGCTCTCAAAATCACCTCATGTCACCATGAAATGAGTGCGAGTCATAATGTTGCACATCTACTCCAGCCACTTTATCTCACTAATAACAAAAAATCACAAATTTGATCCATTTCATTATATAGTTCAATAATCAGTGATGTTTCTGTTCTCTGGCATATTTATAGTTGGCCTAATTATTATTCCACTATTACTATTTCACTCATCTAAAACAACCCATGCAAAGTATTCAGTGATATTATCGATTTAAGTGGATTGACACTCATTGATCACTTGAACAAGAGTGAAAACACAATCAAACGGCTTGTTTCAAACTTTAATGTCTTGAAGAGCTATGTACAACTCCTACAAAAATAAATAAGACAAAACACAGAATCCTGTGACTCCCAGGAGCGCCAGCTGGGTAAAAACGGCTGTTTAGACGTGGAAATGAGCGGCGGGGCGCATGAACAGACCCGAGGCGAACAGACGAGCGATGGAGGGTTAATAGAAGGCTAATGACTGTGGAGGAGAGAGCTGGAGAAACACTTCAGAGCGTGATAGGTGTCAAACAGCCAATCACACGCCTCTCTCTCTCTCCGTTTTACTCAGTCTCTTCCTCCTACACACATTCTCTGGCTTTCATCATTCACAACTGCTGCTCTTCTCGTCTCGGTCTCACTAATTTGATCATCATCTTCGTTCTATCAGTCTCCTGAGAGTTTGTCTCTGATGCCAGACGCAAATGTTCCCAAAGCGAGAACGCAGAAGATACCACAAGATCAGTGCATTAGGCTTTAAAGACAACATATCAAATTTTACTTTCTTAAAGGTGGTGAGATTTAAAAAAAGAAAAAAAAAAAATATGCAGAGGCAAAAATGTGTAACATTGATTTGTTTGTTTGACAGCTGATTCAACTAATGGTGAGAGTGTGAAGGCGGGATTATCGTTTTGACTGACCAATGGCAGAAGGGGGGCGTGTTCAGGAGACCAGTTTTAAAGTAAGCTACATTATTAATGTTAAAGAGGCCATTTTATGCCCTTTTATAAAGTCTTGATTGTGTTTTTTGGGCTCTACTAGAGTCAAATTACATGCTTGAATGTTCAAAAAACACATTTTCTCCATATTCTCCATTGCTGCAGCTCCTCTCTTCCCAGTCTGCCAGTAACACCAAAGACTTCATATATGCACCAATTATTTATGAATAGGAGAAAGTGCAACGCCCAATATGGTGAATAAGCCCCTCCTTCTAAATTAAAGAGCCAATCGTTGATTAGTAAAGTCATTGCGTCATTGCAGTTGCTATAGAAACAGTCAGTGTTCTGAGATGCGCGTTTAGGATTGCGCTTTCACATTAGCTTTCTCCAGGCTGAAATTTTTTTGTCATTATTCGAACCTTTAGAAACAAAATTGATGAGACCACTGTTGTCAGATTTCATTGGTGATTTCAAAAATATGAAATTTGATTATTAGCTTGGTGAACAGTTTTGGTAAATGTTGATGTTTTCCCATTCAAAGAGATAGAAGCTGCACTTGCATGCTGAGAGGCGTTTCAAAGATGGCCACAGAGTGAAATGACTTGTCTTAAAGGGACTTTGGTAACGATCTCTTTAGTTGTCTCCATGAAGCCCCTCCTTCTGAAAAGCACACTGTGCTCTGATTGGTTGGCTGGAGCAGTGTGTTGTGATTGGTCAAGTGCTTCGGGCGTGTTTGGGAAATATCCCGCCCCTTACCATAACTGTGAGTCTCAACACACAACTAACTAACTCAACCAGGACTTTGTGCTTTTTCAGAGCTTTTTCATGCTCAAACAGAAACATTACACACCAAAGAGAGATGAACATGGAAAAAAAGAGATGAGAAGCTCCTCTTTAAATGAACACCAATTCAAGCAGTCTTAAAAAGCTCACGGCTAATTACCCAAAGTAATTAAACTGTATAAGACTCAGACAACTTTAATCAGCAGAGCTCACGCTCTCAGGTGAAAACACTAAACGACAAACAGCCGCCCGTGACTCCTGCTGGATGTTTGTTGTCTCTTGTGTCCCTCACTGGGACCCGTAGCGTGAAGGTTCGGCCCATCCATATGCTGGCCCTGCCACGCTGGGCTCATTAGCACAGGGGATAATTAAACACACAGCTGTTAATGAGCAGCAGGAGACGACACACAAACACAGAGTTTGAGAGATGCAACGACTCTCACTTCAGTGTGTGTTTATGGAAGCGCTTTATATTAATGCAGGTTTTTAAAGATTGTAATAAGGAACTTCCCCAGGGGGACTGATAAAGTACATCTGTTTGTCTTGTATCTGAATCTCAAGATGCAGCCACGAACAAACCCACGTTGTCACAGCGAGAGCAACACGATGTTGGTACAGACGGTAGGCTGCATGTGTTTGGACTTCAAATATGAAATCAAAAATCATTGTATTTATTAATGCGCTCTCAGGACACGGTTTAAAAACAGCTTAAACATGCCTGAAGTGGTTTACTGGTTTCAGTCATAGTCATTTAATCATTGTCAGGTGATGAAAATTTCCTTTGGACAATATTTTGCCATGCCAAAAAAGAACAAAGTATTTTTTTATGTTCCTGAGAGAAGTCTTTTCTGCTCATCAAGGCTGCATTTATCTGATAAAATTATGAAATATTATTACAATTTTTCCATGTGAATATATGTTAAAATGTCACTTATTCCTGTGATCAAAGCTGAATTTCCAGCATCATTACTCCAGTCTTCAGAGTCACATGATCCTTCAGAAATCATTCTAATGTGAGGATTTGCTGCTCAAGAAACATTTCTGATTATTACCAATGTTGAAAACAGTTTTTGTGGAAACTGAATAATTTGTCTAGAATTCTTTGATGATAGAATGTTCAAAAGAACAGCGTTTATGTGAAATAGAAATATTTTGCAACATCATAAATTTACTGTGGCGTTTGATCAATGTTAAGTGTTCATTTCTTTCCTAAAAATCTTTTGAACAGTAGTCTATCTAAATACATTTCACGATCATCATAATGTGTATTTCGAGTTCATTATTTCAAACTAAAAACAATCTAAAACTAAAAACAACAATCAGTCAACAATTTTCTTGACAAGATGGCTGGTTTAGTTGGTTTCTCAGCCTGAACGACTGACAATTGTCCAAAACCTCTGTAAAACCTGTAAACCAGACCAGACTGAGCAGCAGAAGAGCAGCAAACCACCTTCAGCTGATTAAGCTCTCTTTATATAGTGAGTAACATCGCTCAAGATTCACAGAAATACAGTCATTCATTCCAGTTCCCTCCACTTACCTTAAGAAACTTGTAAAGGAGGAAAGTAAACCAGTTTGTTAGCATCTTCTCTGCCACAGATTCAGTCCTGAGGGGGAAACAGAGTAAAAAATAAATGTCACGGATTTATTTACTTGGGCGTTGGAGTCCCTGAGGGAACCTTTAAGAGCAGAGAGATGCTTTGAAGGCTTCTTCATTCCTCAATTTCCCAAGCCTCACAACAAGAAAAACAGCCATTCTGATAACCAACATCTTTTGGGGGGGGATGTTGTATTAAACTCCCATTTGACATCAAAGTGCTGCGGCCGAATTATTCCACCCGCAGCGGTGAACGCAGCACAGGGAAAAACCTTCAAAGGACCCGAGCACAAAGCACAAACGCTAATAATTTAGCATTAATAACAAACCAAAGCGCTGCTCTCTTCCCTTGCAAAGTAAACCCCTAAACTTCATTAAGAAAACACCAATTAAAAATATTCAGTATCTTCTGTCATTAAACAGAAACCTGGCATACAATAACAACCCTCCGAAAAAAGTCCCTCGGAATGAGGCTAATTACACGGCTTGGTAATTAACGGACCTTATTAGCGCTAATCTGCTCACGGCGTGCGAGAGGAGGTGTAGACGAGGAATCTGGTGAAATATGTTTGTTTTTACCATCTCTGCTGAATTATTCACTCGTTCTGATGCCAAGACAGATGCAGAGGAGAATGATAAGGCACGAGAGCTCAACGTGAAACACAGACTGGAAGGAGTCATTTAAAGAATGAGAACATTGTGCTGGAAACGTTTCCGGAGGGGTGAAAGATTGAGATTTGACTGCTCACATTTATTTCATCTTTAGGTGATGTTTGTCATGTCAGAGAGAAGAGGAGAAACTGAGAAGCTGCAGCGGGACGAAATCACTGTGAAGACGAGAGATCAGTGCGACAGAATGATCATTTCTGACGGTGTCAACGTCGAGAGGGAGATATTGTTGACACACATGAATATGGCTTACGTATGAATCTCAAAACATTTCAAGAATATGACCTGTTCACAATACCAAATAATAATAATTATGATAATAATAATAATAATTAAAAATGGGTTAAGCTAAATAAATAAACAAAAAAATAAAAATGGTTAATCAAAATAATAACAATAATAAATGGGTTAACCTAAATAAACCAATAATAACCATTTATTTACTTTGTTAAATGTTTAACTAGTAATAATGATAATAAATGATAAATGATAAATAATCAAATAAATAATAATAAATTGTAAAGCAAAATAAATAATAGTTAAGCAAAATAATATTAATAACAACAAAAAAATTGGTTAAATAATAATAATAATAATAATAATAATAAAAATGTTTAACAAAATAAATAATAATAATATTAATAATAAAAGATGGGATAGGATAAACAAATAATCCAATAATAATAAATTAAGCAAAATAAATAAATGGTTAAGCAAAATAATAATAATAATAATAATAACAAAAATGGGTTAAATAATAATAAATGTTTAACTAAATAAAAAATAATAAAATGTTAAGCTAAATAAACAATAGTAGTAAAAATGTAATCATTTATTAAAATTAATTAATAATAAAAATGGGATAAGTTAAATAAAAATATAAATATTTAGATTAATGAAAAAACAAATAAAAAATATTTATTTTTAATAATTATATTTTGTTATATTTTGTTTAAAGAAAATGCAGCCTATTAAGAACCATTGTTTTTTTGCATTTTTTCATGACAATAACTATACTAACAGTATTTTAGACAACTATACAAATTCTCATTACTGTAATGATACAGATACTGCATTTATTGTATATATTTGTAAATTAACTGATTAAACAAACTCATTTCTACTGTAATCAGCATGAAAAGAGCTTAACTGTCATGCAAATAATGCTAAAGAATCTTAATGGTCCTAAAAAAGGACTTATTTCTTTATGCAAAATATACTTTTTCCTTTTAATTTTGGGGAAAATGTCCTGTGACATGCTATGGGTAGACCTTAGGTTGTACGTTCATGGTAAATAAAGCAAAGTGAAGGACGTGAGATGGTGAGCGCTGTAGGTACTGTTGATGAAACACTGAAGCCATTTCGGAAACCGTTCATTTGTTTTTGTGACATTGATGAAAGACTGACATACACCATGTTCTAGACTAAGTCATAAACTCCTCCGACTCTCCCGCTCAATCTCTCATCACATCTCTGCTGGCCGTGTCACGTCTCCTCCTGGAGCGTCATCTCCCACAGCGCTCCACCCTCACACTCGCCCTCCGCAGGGAACGCGTGTGTGCTCAGGTGTGTAATATCAACTGACAGAAACAGAGGGATGAACCACAGACGGCCACAAAAGGGCAAAGCCAGGAAACGGGGGGATGGAGAGCGAATGAGTGATGGGAGAAAAAATCTGACCTCTATAAGTCAAACTCACAAAGTCCATTAACACCATGTACCAAACAGGTGCCACATGGGAACTTGAGCGTGAAGTAAGATGCCATACCTTCGCAGCAGGAGTTTGGGGTGGTTCTTGCTCTCCAGGTTCTTGTCGATGAGGTCGGACAGCAGCTGTTTCAGGACACCGGTGGCGTACTCCATCTCGCCCTGCAGGGCGCTCATGATGAGAGACGCCACGTTCCCGTGGTCACGCATGGAGAACGAGCGCTGAGCCTCTAACGTCCGGATGAACGTCAGCAGGAAGTGCTTCTTATTCAAGAGCTGCCCGAACAGAGTCAAAGCCTTCTCCACATTCGCCGGCACCTGAGAGAGATGGAGATGAGAAAACATCAACATCAAACATCAAGTCAAGGCACATTTATTTATATAGCAATTTATACCATACAGACTGCTTCAAAACAGCTTCACGGTAATAAACAGGAAAATAACCGGCATAATGTTGCAAAATATATCAAATTCATTTCAGCTGTAAAGCAGCTCTGCAGAAGACAATGTCATTATTGAGCTCAATTCAGTTCAATAACGTGAATAAAAAAAGGGTAAAAATGAAAAAACTAATTATAATAATAAATATTTTAAGGTAGGTAAATAAATAAATAATAATAAAAAGGTTAGGATAAATGAAATAAATATATAAATAATAATAATACAAGGGTTAAGGTAAATTAATAATAAATGGGTTAATGTACACAAATAATATTAAATAAATAACAAAAACAATAAAAAATTGCAAATACATTTTTTTTGCAAAGTTTATCAATTATAAAACAAATTCAGCTGTAAAGCAGCTCAACAGAAGACAACAGTGTCATTATTCAGCTCAATACAGTTCTCATTCAACAGTGTCATTATCGATACTATTACTGAATGTGTCTTTTAAACCCCAACTAAGCAAGCCAAAGGAAGGAAGCCAAACTCCATCAGGTGACAGTAGTGCAGAATAAACCTTTGGAGAAAGTTTAGTCCGGGGTTAGTTCTCCTCTGGTCTAACATTAGCCTGGGTTAAATCTGTCAGCATGTACCTCCATCTCCTTCAGCACCGGATGGTCCTCTATTCCAGGGAAAAGCACTCTCATGGCATAAGTGCGGTAATCCAGGAACGGAATTCCAGCTCCGTCCAGATCCTGAGTCAACTCATGGATATCAGTCTGTAGCTCTGCAAACGCTGAAAACAGAGAGTCAGAGAAACAGTAAATCTCTGTGTCATGCAAGTTTGCTGCGGCTGTCGCTCGCCTAATCAATCCGGATGTTGTGGTTATTTATCGCCTATTTTTATTCATCCTGGAGGATGTCTCATCACTTATCAGTGACCTGTCACTCTCCTGCTATCCATCTCTTTTATCCTCTCTTCCCTATCCTCATCCCTCTCTCCAAGTCTAGAGACAGACAAGGTCGTCACCTCGGGCCCGACAGAGACAGATAATGGGCGACTCGTCTCACGCCCTTGTGACCGCGGAGGGAATGAGACGGGCGTTCAGTGCGCGTGTGTATGATAAATGATGTGTGCATCATGAGGTCATCGCTAACAGAAGACCAGAGAAAACAAAGCCAATCAGAGAGGGAAACCGAGAGATGGCGACGAGCAAACGGAAGACAAAGATAAAATTAAACTAGGAAAAGCAATTGAAAAAGATTGAAGGAGAGTGATGAGATGGAGAGAACAAACTAATTAAAGAAAGAGAATGGATAAAGAACCAAAAAAAGAACAAAGAGCCAAAGAAAACATGAAAGAAAGTGTGAAAGCAAATGCAGAAGAAAGAAAACTTAAAAGTACCAACAAAAAAAGAGAGGAAAAGAACGTGCAAAAATGCTTAAAAGATAAAGCACAAATGAGTGAGTGAAAGTGTGAAAAAGAGCAAAAAAAGAAAGAGCGAAAGTAAAAAAAAGAAAGTGAAAAAGTAAAAGAAAGCATGAAAGAAAGAGCAAAAAAAAAAAGAGCGAAAGAAAGAAAGTGTGCGCTGAAATGGCGGCTGTTTTACCCTCTTTGCACTCCAGGGCGACTCTGGACTCCAGGTTGTGCATCTGTAGCTGCAGTCGTTTGAGCGTTCGATCCGCATCACGTGACTTGCGCTTGTAGGCGATGAGGATGAAGATGATGACGAGGAGAAGAAGGCCTCCTCCTCCCCCAATCCCGATGATGGCGGGAAGCGTCAGCAGGCTGTCCGAGTAGATCTGCAGAGTTCCTGGAGAGTAGCGGAAACCTCCGGCCAGGATCTGCGCAACACACACATATACACACGCTGAGCACGTCATGATGACTGACAGGTGTCAAAGCGCTCACTGCACGGACGACAGGAACTGTATTTTTCTTATGTAATAATATAGTTTGTCCTTTACAAGTCCGCAAAGAGTAGTTATTGAAACTAAAAATCGCAAAAAAGGTTCAGCACAGCTCCTTATTTCATATGCAAAAAGGTCAGGCAATCATGACAGAGGTCATTTACATATGAAAGAGTGGTGTGTTTAAAGTTGGCATGAAAGGGAAGTTGCATCAATCTTTTCTTCCCTATTGTGACGTTCATGAAACGGATTTTAGAAAAAGAACAAATGTAGGGCGGGGCTTGATTTCGTCTAAGTTGAACTGTTTGGATGGTTGTGGTTTGCTATTGGTGGATCTCATGTGAGTGACAGGTTGCCCCGGCCTCATCATCAGAGAAGCGAAGTAGCAGGAGGGGGAAGTTATTCTGATTCAAGATTACGATTCAAATGAATTAAAAACAATAATGATGTGCACGGATAAATCATTTATAATAAACCGCAATATTCCATAAACAAGAACTGTCAATTGTAATTTCATGGCGACTTTAATTGTAAACAAAAATAAAGTGGGAAAATGGTCATGAAAAACTAAACTATGGTGCAAGAAACCAAGACTATCGTTTTAAGTGGACTAATGCGGGCTAATGGGGGTCAAACGGGCTTGTGTGGAGCTTTATTCATAAGTAAACCAGTAAAGATACCGAGCTAAGCGGCAGTCTCTGTCACACAGCTTCGATATGGGTCATAATATATAGGTCGAGGACAAACATGTGTGTCAAAGCGTCTCTGTCGTTCTCCCTTCAGGCTTGTCTCACGCAGAAAGAGAGCAGACAGCTTGGGAAAAAACATTGGGAGCGATGTTTTAATAACTCTGCCATACAAAATATAATTGAACGCTCATGTTCAGCAAATAAAGACAGCTATTTAAAGATGAAACTGACTACATGTAAATACAGATCTGCTTCTCGGAGTCTTTGCAAACTCAGTGTAAATAAATACAACACAAAACCCCCAGAGAGCAGCGACAGAAACTCCCATCAGTAATCTGATGCTGAGAAACATGCACTGAAACGCAGAAGAAAAAAAGATGAATGAGAAGAAGAGCCACAAATGAGACTGTGCGATAGTCGTGGGAAAGAGCAGAGCGCTGTAAGACAGAAGAAGAGAAGGGAATCATCACATCTGTATTGAAATGCACAACACTGGCACACGTACGGTGACTTTATGCTGGCCGGTGACATCTGGCCAGTCACACAGCAGCTGCGCCTCTGACACAGTCAGCACACACGGTTTGTCACTGATCAGAACGGTGTAGTTCAGCCTGTAGTTACCAGCAGCTGAAGGAATCAGATTTCTGCCCTGAAACGCAAACACACAAACAAACATGTTTATTTTTTATCATACTGTCATATACAGAAGATCATCTTAAAATACTCTACCAGTGTTTCCAGTGAAGCATGTAAGATTTCTTAGGTTAAACTACATTCTCTTAACTCAGGTGGAGAGTTTGGGGCGTGGCTACTGCAGCAGGTGGTGCGTTTGGGGGGCGTGGTTACTGTAGCAGGTGGTAGTTTGGGGGCGTGGCCATTGCAGCAGGTGGCGAGTTTGGGGCGTGGCTACTGTAGCAGGTGGAGAGTTTGAGGCGTGGCTACTGTAGCAAGTGGAGAGTTTGAGGCGTGGCTACTGTAGCAAGTGGAGAGTATGGGGTGTGGCTACTGTAGCAAGTGGAGAGTATGGGGTGTGGCTATTGTAGCAGGCAGAATGTTTGGGGCGTGGCTATTGTAGAAGGTGGAGCGTTTGGGGCATGGCTACTGTAGTAGGTGGAGAGTTTGGGGCATGGCTATTGTAGCAGTTGGAGAGTTTGGGGCGTGACTACTGTAGCAGGTGGAGAGTTTGGGGCGTGGCTACTGTAGCAAGTGGAGAGTGAGGCGTGGCTACTGTAGCAAGTGGAGAGTGAGGCGTGGCTACTGTAGCAAGTGGAGAGTATGGTAGAGGCTATTGTAGCAGTAGGAGAGTTGGGGCGTGATTGCTGCAAGTGGAGAGTATGGGGCATGGCTACTGTAGCAAGTGGAGAGTTTGGGGCGTGGCTATTGTAGTAAGTGGCGAGTTTGGGGCGTGGCTACTGTAGCAGTTGGCGAGTTTGGGGCATGGCTACTGTAGCAAGTGGAGCGTTTGGGGTGTAGCTACTGTAGCAGGTCCCGCGTTTGGGGCATGGCTACTGTAGCAGGTCCCACGTTTGGTGCGTGGCTACTGTAGCAAGTGGAGAGTATGGGCTGTGGCTATTTTAGCAGGTGGAGAGTTTGGGGCATGATTACTGCTGCAAGTGGAGAGTATGGGGCGTGGCTACTGTAGCAAGTGGCGAGTTTAGGGCATGGCTACTGTAGCAAGTGGAGAGTATGGGGCGTGGCTATTGTAGTAGGTAGCGAGTTTGTGGCATGGCTACTGTAGCAGTTGGAGCGTTTGGGGCATGGCTACTGTAGCAAGTGGAGCGTTTGGGGCGTGGCTACTGTAGCAGGTGGAGAGTTTGGGGTGTGGCTACTGTAGCAAGTGGAGAGTATGGGCTGTGGCTATTGTAGCAGTTGGAGCGTTTGGGGCATGGCTACTGTAGCAAGTGGAGAGTTTAGGGCATGGCTACTGTAGCAAGTGGAGAGTTTAGGGCATGGCTACTGTAGCAAGTGGAGAGTATGGGGCGTGGCTATTGTAGTAAGTGGCGAGTTTGGGGCGTGGCTACTGTAGCAGTTGGCGAGTTTGGGGCATGGCTACTGTAGCAAGTGGAGCGTTTGGGGTGTGGCTACTGTAGCAGGTCCCGCGTTTGGGGCATGGCTACTGTAGCAGGTCCCACGTTTGGTGCGTGGCTACTGTAGCAAGTGGAGAGTATGGGCTGTGGCTATTTTAGCAGGTGGAGAGTTTGGGGCATGATTACTGCTGCAAGTGGAGAGTATGGGGCGTGGCTACTGTAGCAAGTGGCGAGTTTAGGGCATGGCTACTGTAGCAAGTGGAGAGTATGGGGGTGGCTATTGTAGTAGGTAGCGAGTTTGTGGCGTGGCTACTGTAGCAGTTGGAGCGTTTGGGGCATGGCTACTGTAGCAAGTGGAGCGTTTGGGGCGTGGCTACTGTAGCAGGTGGAGAGTTTGGGGTGTGGCTACTGTAGCAAGTGGAGAGTATGGGCTGTGGCTATTGTAGCAGTTGGAGCGTTTGGGGTTTGGCTACTGTAGCAAGTGGAGCGTTTGGGGCATGGCTACTGTAGCAAGTGGCGAGTTTAGGGCATGGCTACTGTAGCAAGTGGAGAGTATGGGGCGTGGCTATTGTAGTAGGTAGCGAGTTTGTGGCGTGGCTACTGTAGCAGTTGGAGCGTTTGGGGCGTGGCTACTGTAGCAGGTGGAGAGTTTGGGGTGTGGCTACTGTAGCAAGTGGAGAGTATGGGCTGTGGCTATTGTAGCAGTTGGAGCGTTTGGGGCGTGGCTACTGTAACAAGTGGAGCGTTTGGGGCATGGCTACTGTAGCAGGTGGAGAGTTTGGGGTGTGGCTACTGTAGCAAGTGGAGAGTATGGGCTGTGGCTATTGTAGCAGTTGGAGCGTTTGGGGCGTGGCTACTGTAGCAAGTGGAGCGCTTGGGGCATGGCTACTGTAGCAGGTGGAGAGTTTGGGGCGTGGCTATTGTAGCAAGTGGAGAGGATGGGGCGTGGCTATTGTAACAGGTTGAGAGTTTGGGGCATACCATCTTAATGGTTAAAGAGCCAGCAGAATCCAAAGTGGAATCTAAAACTGTGAAGTGTTCACTAAAACTATTAAAAATATTTTTAATAAATCTGAAATAAAATAAAATATAAATATTAGATGAAAAACAAACTTAAAATGATTAAAAATCTAAACCTTAAATGAAAATATTCAAAATATTAATACTATATAAATCTCACAAAAATCTCATGATTTCCATACGTCTGTGCATATGCTGCATTCACTCAACACACCCTAGTTCTCTCTGGCCAAGGGGCTTATGGGATGGCAAAACCCAGAGGCAGAAGCATGCATAAATATTTGCATGCTTCATTTAGAGACGTGTGATACTGAAGGGCTCCATTTAATATTTAGACTCAACTCATATTGCATATTACCCAGAAGGTTTTGCATGTGAAATTGAATTGTGCAGATAATCTGATGCATGTAATTTTTCTAAAATTGTTTAACGCTTTGCATGAATTGAGAGACAGGACCTCAACACCACAGCACCAGCATTTTGATGAACTAGATTTTAAAAGTAAAAGTGAGAGGTGTTTTCTGTGCAAAACCTGCTGGCTCAATGGCAGGGTTTGTGAGTGGTTTCCAGTGTGTTGCTATGCAGTTTCAAGTCTGTAGAGTTTAGCTTTAAGTCAAAAATAAAGGAATGCAGTATAAGTGCAATGAGATCTCACACTCTTACCTTCAGTATCAGAGGAGAACCGGGTTTGAGCTCCTGCATGGACGGACCAAAGGGTTCAAACACAGGATCGGGATAGAAACTGAAGGTCTCGTTCACCACCAGGAGCGTCTGAACGTTATCCATGATGAATCCGATCTCATCCGGCCCGCTGCCCACCTCTGAGAAGCCTCTTTCAGAGCCGGCCACGGACGGCACCAGACACACCATCACGGTGTTATTCAGCACAGTACAGTTCTGTGAGAGAAAGAGGAAAACATCATGGATTACTAAAGACACTAACGCTGCTTAAGAGCCAATAAAATGAAGACACAGAAAAACAGTTCAGATGAACAGATCAAGGAGGAGGAAAGGTTACGTTCGCCCTGAGGGACTTTCTCTGGGCTTTATAGAGATTTTATGTTCTATATCCCGTCAGCCGTTGACATTTTAAAGGTTAAACTGGGAAAAGGTGATTCAATGTCACACATACGCAAAGAAAAACATGTGCAGGCACACAGGGCTTCGGTTGAACACACTTGTTTGTCTGTTCCTGCTGCTTTAGAGCTCAGAAAGAGACAAAAAAAAAACACACCATACACCTAGTCTACACAGGATTGGAGTCGGTACAATTTTTGGTATGGCCTCTTATGTCTCTTCTGCTCACCAAGGCCGTATTTATTTGATCAAAAATGTTCAATTGTTTTCTAAGTGAATATATTTGAATATATGATTTTTCAGCATATTTACTAAAAAAAATGGGTGGGGGTAAGCTATTGGGTATAGCTATAGAGAGAAAGGAAGGTGAGAGAATAACGTATAGAATAAAATAACTATAGAGAGAATAACGTGATGAGTTCAATCTGCAGCAGTGAATCTGTATGTTAACCTTCTGGAGTCTGAGCTGTTTGGGGCCCTTTAGAAGTTGACACGCTCTGACATTTGTGCTTTTTTCAGTTGCTTATAAACATATTAATGGCAAAAGTGTAATTACACTGTATTCAGCACAAAATGGGCTACCATAATATGTGAGCAACATGTATGTACATGCTTGTATTTTTGACAGAATAATGTTTATGCATGGTTTTTGAAAAATGTTTTTTTTTCAAAATTAAGGCCTCAAAACACACAATAGATATGCGACCACAATACTTAATGGGTGATGTTGCCTAGAGTTTTTGCTTCAAACTGATGTGAGAATCACTGAGCCTGCTAATTCAAATAAAACAATACATTGATTTAGATTTTGAAAGACACATTTTCTTTACAAAGGCCGTATGCGAAGGGGCGTGAATGTTCATGAATAATGCTGTGAATCACACCTGAGAGAACAAAAGATCGCATAATGAGCTGCTTACGTTGGCGGCATCGACGCTGCCGTATTTGGCTCTCATCTTCGGCTCTCTGACGGTGGCGAGGTTGCTGCCGGTGACCGTTAACAGGGTTCCACCACTAACAGAGAGGAAAACAACAGAGTAAACCTCAAGAAAACATGGACATCCTCTTAACCATCCATCACCTTACACAACATTTTCATTTCCTCCTGAAGCCACTTTAGCCAGCGGAGACTTTGGCTGAATGACAATTCGAACACTTCTGTGCACAAAAAGAACGTACTGAACTGCTGAAGGACGGTAAAGTCTCATTTTAAAAATCTAGTGCACTACCGTTCAAAAGTTTGGGGTCAGTATGATTTATTTTCTGAAATAAATTATTTTAATTCAGACACATTAAACTGATCAAAAGTGATATTAATAATGCTACAATAGATTTCTATTTCAAATAAATGCTGTTCTTTTGAACTTTCTATTCATCAAAAGATACTGGAAGAAAGGTTTCCTCAAATCTGAAGGAGCACAGCTGTTTTCAGAAATGTTTCTTGAGCAGCAAATCATCATATTACACTGAAGACTGGAGTAATGATGCTGAAAATACAGCTTTGATATTTTGTTTTAGTTATACATTACATTTTTTACTGTTTTTGCTGTATTTTTGATCAAATAAATGCAGCCTTGCTGAACAGAAGAGACTTTTTTTAAACATAAAAAATACTGTATAGACCCCTAACTTTTAAACGGTAAAAGAAAAAACGTTTTTAAATCTGAATAGAAGCATATATACCCATGTTAAGAAAGTATAACTAGTCAGGATGCTGTTAACTAGGGGTTGCACAGGCTAGTCGACTTTAACGTTCTGCCATGATGCTTTAAGCGTCGCTGATCACGGCCTACAGAGGCCACAACAGGATAAGAACTCTTTGAAGTCCACTTTTTATGCTCTGTTTCCAACAGTTAAAATGACAAATAAATGTTTACTCTGAGCGCTCCGCGAGATATGTTTGATTATATCATCTGGATGCTCAAAATTGATTGGGTGAATGCTCGTTTCTTATTGTAAGTTAATTGCCGTTCTAATCTAATGCGCTGCTGCATTGTAACGCACACATACTGTCATATGCCATGCAACCTGCGTTCGAGTCTCAGCTCGAGGTTCAGGCTTATTTGTTCATTAATGACATCATCAGGGACTAGTCGACACAACAAACATGTGAAGATGAAACAGCTGTTATTTGTGTTTGTGAACGGTGCTTTTAAAATGTCGTAAACCAATTTCCACAATTTCAAGCACAAAAACTAACAGGGTCTCTCTCCTCAGGCTAGAGCTTGAACCTGTTTAACATGTCTCTCTCTTCACACCTCTCTCTCGTTCCCTCTCTCTCTCCTGTGGATGTGAAACGCTTCTTCGCGGTTCAGAGTTGGTCTGTTTGCAGCTTTTCTCTGTCATCAGTTTTATGATGTGATGTTACTCAAACCTCCAGAGACGGAGCTGCAAACGCTCACGCTAAAGCACCTGCGATCGCCACTAGTGGAAACACTCTCATGTAACTCATGGATTTAAACCTAAAGGAACAGGTCAGGATGTGTTAATGAGTCACACCTGGCGATGCTCCAGTCGGGCTCGATCTTCAGGACGCTGGGGTCGTCTGTGTAGTTGAACTTCACCTCCGGGTTTCTGAGCTCGGCTGCGTTTATGTCCACCATCACCGGGGTCCCGCCAGAACCCAAACCCGCTGGAGTCACACACACGATCTCACGGGTGCTCCGCCTGTCAAACACACACAACACAAGCCGAACCTCAAGCATTCCTTCTGTTACAGAACTCATATCATGGAAAACTGGAATTGCACAACACTGTTACACACTTAAGTATTTTATGCACGTATATGGGCATTTCAACTGCCATCCGCCATCGACAAACACAGAGAGAATTGATTGCAATTTAGTTATTAAATTACAACTTTGTAATGTAGCAAACATTTATTTAATAAAAAATTGTGACTTTAAATTTTATTTATTCATTTTTATTCAGTCATTCATATTTATGCATTTTATTTATGCTATAAGTTAAGCATTTTTATTACATTAAGCACATATAGACATTATATACAAACTAAATTACAACTATGAGTAATGTAGTAAATATTGTGCCAATTAATTTCATTTAAAATATTTTGTGATTTTCATTTTTATGCATTTAATTTATTTTAATGCAATTTATTTTAAAGTATTTTATGCACAAATACACATTCACAAATAAATTACAACTATGAGTAATAGTAAATACTGTGCTGATTTATTTAATAAAAAAATGTAATTCAAAAATCTGATTTTATTGCATTTCATTTTAAATGTATTGTATGCACATATACACAACTCATAACTAAATTATAAATGAGTAATGTAGTAAACATGATTTATTTCATTGTAATTTTATTTATTATTTATTTTTTTAATGTTGTATATTTATACTTTTATTTATAAGTATTTTATGCATTTTATTGATCATGGAGCTATATTTCAAAATATCAAATGAAGTAAACCTAGAATTTGACTGGTTTTAATGCAGAATTAGATTTGAGAATAAGAGCAGCAGCACAAACTCATGTGAAGCGGATCATGTGTGTGTGAGACGACACACTTTCATCAGGTTGCATCAGGTTTGAAGGTTCAAAGATCACAGAGTCACGGCTGCGAACATGACGGACTTTAATCTGATCAAACGAACACATGCGTGTCTGACGGCACGTTTAGTCATGTGACAGATAAGAGGAGGATGAGATTCAGTCTGAAGGTTTGTTCCCATGTTTGATCCGTGTCCTCTACGTGTGCATGAAGTTGCTGTGTTGCCTAGGCAACAGTGTTCACAACACACACTGGTGAAACCTGCCGAGTTCTGGATGTATTTTGACAAGATTGTCGTCACATGATTGGCTCCGACAACACAAACCCATCAATCATTTCTGCTTGCTTTCAGACTTTAAGACAACTAAAAGAAATCACTCAGTTCCTGTCTGATGACAATACTACTTTAAACTTACTGCATAATACATTTTCCCTGAGACAATAAAGTCATAAAATGACATACAATAAATGACATTTCACCCCTATAATAAAGTACTATGCCAGTACCATCCTTTAGCAATGGTGAAGGGAAGATTTCAGGTGAAATTTCACACCAACATCAAAGGATAAACAAAATAAGATATCATATTTTGCTTAAAGAAAATTCTATGATTTTTCTTAGTGTATATATACATATTGCACAATACAGAAGTGAGTTTTTATTAGAATACATTAAATCACCATTGAGAATAATGGCAAAATAAATGCATTATGCTAATGAGAAATTATACATTTAAATGTTCTTACGATTATCTAAATGGTTAAAAAAGGTTTTCTTTTTTGTGCAAAATATATAAAATATAATGATTTAGGGGTGAAATATGGTATTTAAATAGTATTCAAAAGCAAGGAAGTTATTTTAGTGATGTTTATATACTATTATAGTATTTATTAAGTAATTAATAAATTAGTAATTTCAGTTTTCATTTTAATTTAGGATTTGGTAATTTTGTTCTTTTGTCATTTTTATATTTCTAATTAGAATATATATAGCCATGTTTTGTATAAACTTAAAAAAATCCTTCCTAATATCTATATTTGATTTAATTTCAGCTTTACTATAATTAATGAATGAAATGGCTTTAGTTAACACCACGAGCGACGCATCTGAAAGTGTGAAACACATCAGGTTAAAGCTCAAATAAAGTACGTCTGATGTTGAGGTTTAAACTGGTGCTACAGTGTTGACTGATTGAAATGAAAGCACTACCTCTCGAAGCGGCAGGTGTTGAGTCCGATCTTGATGGAGACGGCGCTGCCCGCGTTCAGATGGCTGCCGTAAATGGTGATTCTCGTTCCTCCGGAGATCGGCCCGTATGACGGCAGCACGCGCGTGAAGTACGGCGACTGGACAGGAGAATATGAAAATGAAATCACTTTAACCTTTTGAATTTCATACATTCAGTTTGTAACGCTCCTAACACCCAAGACTAGAGAAGCTGTCCTCGTCTGGTCTTATGTGTGACATCAGTTTGAGAAGCAAATCTGTGTCAGCGTGACACTGAAACTCACCACAAATGTAAAGGCTTTAGGAGACACGGCCCTGTAGTCCGGCAGACAGTCTCGGACACACACTTCCACCTGAGCTTCCTGGACACGGTAACCTGTGGCATCAGCCAAACGACACACAATCCTGCAGAGAGAGAGAGGGAGACGAGAGTCTTAGACGGACCTGGACGCGGCCGCCGGCGCTCACCGTTCAAAACAATGATTGAGCGGCTGAACATGAGACAGGGGGGTTTCATGAACACACACCACTGTAATGAGACGCAGTAAAACCCTCGCTGGACTGTAAAACGCTCTCTGTGATTAATGGAACGGACAGCTAAACCTCCCATCATGCCCTGGGGCGGCTTGTCCTCCATCTGCAGTGAGTTATTAACCGCCCTGCGTCTGTGTCGAGCGTTTCTAGTGCCGATGGCACAACCTCAGCAGCTTACAGCAGATGGGAAAAGAGTTTTCTGTGTTTTGTGCTTGTTTGTTTCCAGGAAGTGTGAAGCCCTGCCATGCAGCACCAGGACTGAAAACATTTGAACACGTTTAAGTTAGAAAGCGACTGCAGCAAACAGACGTGATGGTGATAATACCAGTTAAAAGATATTAAATCCATTACACCGATATTAAAATTATGACCTATAGGTTTCATTCACAGCACGGACAATAACTATCAGGATAACAATAAAGATTGTTCTAAATATAAAGAATATCAGAGTTCACACCACAACTATAACCATAACAGCAAAGAGAAATTAGATCATTAGAATCATTTTCAGAACGATTCTTTCCAGCTGATGAACGTTAAAAACATTGACAGCCAATCAGAAACCATCCTGCTTTAACGAGCTCGAACATTTAAAGAGACAGGCGACAAAACTGCAGCGTTTGCTTATAATAAACAGAACAATATCATGCATTGATGTGGATGCTAATATAGTTATTATAGTTAAGCTCTGCAAAAGTTTCAAAGATCAAAGTGCAGATAAATGGAGTTATTGTCTCCCAAAAGTAAAAAGCGATTCTGAACTGAAACGAGACATCAGTAATTCCAGTCTCACTTCCTGCTGAACTTGATTAACCTGTCAATAATTTGCATAATGCCAGTCTATTGGCTGCTGAAGAGCAGCGTCTGCTTTGCCCCGCCCTCAAACACTGTAGTTGTAGCTGAGACTGGAAGAGTTTGGTTCGTGTTGTTCATGACGAGAAGACGCTGTTTTCTGCTGACAAATCCACTTTGATGAGATTGGTACAGTAAAACAGACACCATCGTTACTGTTCACATCACTGTGTATTCCGGAGGTTTCCGACCAATCAAAGCAGACTGGGCCATCTGACCAATCAGAGCAGCTCTCAGAAAGGCGGGGTTTAGAGAGACTGGATCCTTGATTGAACCGTTTCAGACACTGAGAGAAAAGAGCTGGTGCTGCAATGGGTATTATGAGAAAATGTTTATTTGATGCATGTGAACCTGTTGTAGGAGACGCCAAAACAGCATTAGGAAGCATTAAAGTAGCATAACAGGCACTTTAAATTGAATTGTAACACAGAAACTGTATCTGTATCAGAGACTCACTGCTCAGCGCTGACATATTCCTCCTCGATGGGCTGACAGGCCACTTTCCCGATCCGCACTCCATTCTGGATATCTTTGAACTGAAGGCCCAGATTCTCCCCGCTGATGGTCAGTTTGGTTCCGCCCTGCCGTGGACCGGTCTCAGGAAACAACTGGACCAGGACAGATCAACAGAAGAATATAAATGGACTATTTCTTAAAAAGCAATAGTTTGGAGAAGAGCATCAGATCTAAGTTCATCAGCGGCCGCCGAGACCTTCAGCCAAACGGCGCAGGAGACAAACACAAACATCACGCGGAGAGCGAAATGAGAAGCGCAGAAGCAAACAGTAATTGGTTTCAGAGGGACTGCTTTAATTTGACATTCACACATTTTTACAGATAGACGGATGAAGATACGAAAGCGCAGCTTGAGAGAGAGTAAAGCAGAAGAGCAGAGAATAGGTGTACATCTTC
Organism: Paracanthobrama guichenoti; assembly: GCA_018749465.1. Taxonomy (NCBI): domain Eukaryota; kingdom Metazoa; phylum Chordata; class Actinopteri; order Cypriniformes; family Gobionidae; genus Paracanthobrama; species Paracanthobrama guichenoti. The sequence goes on along the minus strand of CM031948.1, from coordinate 1,591,770 downwards.
TGAACAGATGGCTCTCAAAGCGCCTATGGTGTGCTAATAATCCACGTGATAAATTCATTCTTCTCCAAATTAAATTAACACCTAATCTAATAAGTAAAAGACGACAGCGGCGCCGCACAGATAGAGCGAGCGCATGAGAAATCGAATGACGAGAACAAAGGAGGAGTTTAATTAACATGAGGGGATGTAAATTTAGTAAGTAGACATTCTAAAAGTTACATTTAATATTCCACTAGCAGGAGAATTTGGAAGTCTACTTCGAGAGAAACTGAGAGAGAGGGAGATCATCAAGAACTTTTACAAGTTTAAGTCCAGAAAGAAGAAAACTGTCCCTCATCAGCACCTGTACCGGTCATATCATCAAGGGTTCGACAGGCATGTGATCAGCTAATGACACAAAATTACATTTATTCCTTATCCAGAATGACTCTTTAATTATAATAATAATGAATAATAATAAAATAATAAACTTTTTCATTATTATTATTATAATATTTACTATATTTACAATAATAAAATATTATTTTGAATAATAATAAATAATTATGTTATTAATCAAAATAACATGTTATTTACATAATACAAAATATTTAAATATGTAATCAAACAATTTGCAATAATACTACTGTACTGTAATTTTTTTATAATTAATCATTAATAATAACAATAGTAATACTTTTATTTAAAAATAATTAATATTAATTTTAATAAGCAATAGTAATATTTAAAATGTAAATAAAATATTTTGATTATTAAAAAACAATTATTATTGTTATTAATCAAAAATAATATTTTACTATATACATTTATAAAATAAAAATATTTAAATATTTAATCAATAAACATTTTTATTGCAGTAATACTATTGAACTGCTCATTTAAAAAAGTCTATAATTACATGAAATACTTTTATATTTAAAGAATAACAATAAAATTATAATACTAACATTTAATTCTTCCGTTGCTTTCAAACATGAAACGGTGCGTTTATTTTGTTGGAAACCACAGAGACCATAAAAAGCCCTTTTTAATGCTTTAATGATCTAATGTTTGAAAGCAAAGAAAGTGAGACAAAGATGGAGCAGCATTTAATGCTACAGTATCCCTGCATTAAATGTATTTTAAATGCTTTTGAAAACTGAACATTTCTCCTTGAATATACACAATTCACGGTCATCCTTCTCAGGCTGGAAAATCTGTATGAATATAAATATCTGAAAACCCCTATCCCTGGTTTGTTGTGTAACTGACCTTGGTGATGCGCGGGTGCGTGCAGCGGCTGTTGCCGGCGGTGGCGTGCATCCATGTGTTCTCCGGCTGGACACATTCCTGCCGCAGAGAGCACTTCCTGTCCTGAACGCACCAGCCACACTCGAAACTGGGGTCGGCCTTCAGACACAGCCCACAGCTCTCCCTCAACGCATAACACTTGTACAGGTGCGCTGCAGAGGGGAAGATTATGGACAAACCGAACCTCAGTGAATCATCTAAAGCTCATGCTCAGGATGGTGGACAACCCACCAACAGAACTCAAAGCTTCTGGATGATATCCAGGAAAATGTTCAGAGAAAAACTCAAAATTCAAACAAACAAACAAACATATATTAGATTAAAACAAGAAAGTAAGTAAATAAACAAACAAGTAACAAGATGTATTAATTCATTAAAAATAAGAAAATAAATAAGCAAATTAATAAGATTAAAATAAAAACAATATTTTATTAAAATAAAGATTCATGAAAATTATTATAATTAAATATAAATTTATTA